>JAWWLR010000127.1:38060923-38077424 GCA_035041075.1 Acraspis erinacei
GTTTTGTTCGTCAAAAGTCAACTGAAATCTTTTTCAATAGAAAATTTTAATATTTTTTTTTAAATTAATCTTTTTTAATTAGAAGTCCATCCGTTTTTAGTTGAAAATTCATCAATTTTTTTGAAAGTTTACTATTTTTTTAATAATCGTTTTAATTGAAAATTCATATACTTGGGTAAAAGTTAAACTAAATTCTTAAAAAAATTTTTTTTTGAAAATGCATCTGTTTATGCGAAAAACCTTTTTTTGGTTTAAAATTAATTTTTCAACTGAAAATGTAACTTTTCCATTTGTTTAAGATTCATCTTATTGAGTTCAAAATTCTCCTTTTTTGGTTTAAAAAATAATTTTCTTGGTTTGAAATTTCATGTTTGTTTGTCAAAACCGCATCAGTCCGTGGAAATTTAATTTTGTGCTACAAAGTCATATTTTTGGTTTGAAAACTCGATTTTTGTAGAGAAAATTCGTTTTTTTATTGAAGGTTCAACAATATAGATAAAATTTTCTTTCTTTCTTGACGGAAAAATCTTTATTTATTCTAAATTCTGCTTATTATGATAGTTGTTAAAATTCTTTTTCTTGTGAATAAATTTCATTTTTTTATTGCAATATAAAGTAAGACACTTTTTTGTTGGGAATTCATATTTCTATGTTGAAAATTGAAATATTTGGTCAAAAAGTTATATTTAATAGTAGAAAAGGATTTTTTTGTTTTAAATCAATTAATAAATTTGAAAATTTTTAATTTGTATCTGAAATACTGTTGGACACCCTGACTAATTATATAAACAATAACTAGGTTTGTCCGGAAGGTATCCGAAAGTATAAATTTCGGAATCAGCCAGAGTTGTGAAGATGTTTGTGCAATTTCTGGTGCTTCACCAGAAATTGCTGAACAAGCTGCGGTGAATGCTAATTCTGAATATTACTTTCCCTACTTGCAAAAAGTAATAATACAAAATAGATTGGTTCAGAATCTACGAGAAATAACTTGTTACTTCTTTCGTGACGTAACGGTAATAACGATAATTACTAGCTCCTTTTAAAAAGCAGCTTAGCCATCACTGACATGTATGACAGCAAATAATCAAAGAAAGATTGTAATAGGAAGTCGGTAGTTCGATAGAGCGAAATTTCCGATGATCTCCAGGGAGTGCGATGCGGACGGGCGGTAGCATGTATAGGACGAAAGCTATATGGGGTTGTCAAAGTGGCGACAGGATGACATCTCTATTATCACACATGTACCATAAAGGACGCATCGCATTGAGAGAAATAGGAGAGAAGTCGCCACATATGAGCGAACGCGTGCCACCGAGATAACGGATCTCCCAATGATAATCCCCTTCGGTGCCGTCTCCGGAACATATGGCGACCCCCATGACTGTTAAGTAGATCTACGATCAGCTGACATCTAGATTGTTCAAATACTCCTTCCACTATTCTCACATTCTCTAATATACCAGCTCTCACCTTCAGCAGGGAAACTTTCACTTCAGTAACTTCCGAATTTAAAGTCTGAGACACCCAAGAAACACCCACACCGTTTCCAACTCTTAAGAATTGTTTCTAGGAGTACCAAGAACCACTCGCGCCGTTTCTAACTCTAGAAGATTGTCTCAATGTAGCCAAAAGCCACTTCCCCGGTTTCCAATTTTTTAATAGAATTTTAACCCTCTCGACGTACACTGGTGTGAATCTGCACCAGAAAAATGGTCAAGTTGCTGGCATTTTCCGCTTTCACTTTTCCGAGGTATGTCCCCACTACGATAAATATGCGGTACCTCTCTAGCATCTATTCTCGTTGAGTCTGCGTTCATTTGTGAATTGGCTGCCGAAGTAGCAAGTAAAAAACTTCGAGTGAGTGCATATTTGCACAAGTGTTCCTTGTGTGAGTACAGCATCATTGCCGACTCTGAAATATAAAAGTAGTGAATTTTGCTGTTGGGCACTTGAAATTCTATTGAAAGTAAGTAAATTTAGTCTTTCTTAGAATAATTAGAGCCACCATAATTAAATTTGATTTTGCTAAAATTGGTGTACATTTTCGTAATTCATTTCTAATATTAATCAATTTAAATTAATTATTTAATAATTTATGTTTCAGTATGATGTCCCGGGTTTATAATATCCGAAGTGTATTTGAAACATACATATATTTACGTATATATTACGTACAGATAAAAACAGATAACGATCAGAAATTTTTTTCAACCGCTAATTTTTTAGCTTTAAATAAAGTTCTTGTATTTATATTGAATTATACACGACGTTTTAGAGATGGATGAGCCCGTACCAGCAGCGCTGAGTGTTATAATTTTTATGATAAATAAATGGTAATCGGGGGCATGGTAAAAATACTTATTATAATTATATTACTTTTATATTTTTTTCTTAAAAAACAATCTTTTAGCTAATAAATCGCGTTGGTTTCGTTGAATTTTATTAAAATGCAAAAAAATACGAGTTTTCGAAAGAAAAAATAATTTTTTTAAAAACATACTTTGTTTAAAATCATTTTTTTTTATAAGAGAATGTATTTTTTTGTTAGTTTGAATTGCAGCATTGTATTATATGGAAAATTTCGCACAAAAATATATGTCTTTCGATATGTTTTGAACATTTCTTCATCTTTAAATCAGCTGCTGAAATCGCGGAATCCCAATTTGCACCAGTGTACGGTAACATGGGTGCTGGAATGAAGTGTGCAGTGAGAGGATTAAGATTGATCCAGAATTCTTGGTTTATTTATTACATTCTCATCCTAACCCGTGCTTTGCTTTTCAGATATAGAAAAGTCATTTCTTTAATTATTGTTGGCAATTTAGGAAGTGTTCGATTTGCACAATCCATCAAGAAAAATTATAATGTGCCGTGATTGAGGTTAGGTTGCAATGTTGTGATAGTTGATCAAAACTTTGTAATTTTAGTAGTGCATTAAAGTACGTTTTTAAAAAATGTCAAGCTGTTTTTTTTGCGCTTTGAAAGGTACAAGGAGAAAATAAAAATAATCAAAGACTGTGATCCTTCTTAGAAATCCTGTAAGATTTCTTGAAAATATTTAATCTCCGAATTTTTTAAATCCCTTCAAATTCTTTACTATCATTCAAAATAATTAGAAGTATCTTGAAATTGATTAGAAATAATTATAGTCACTCAAAATCCTTAAAATTTCCTTAAATTCCTTTAAATATCTTGAAAATCCTTAAAATCATTGAATTTTTTCAAATACCTTGATATATTTTTAAATAACTTTTCAATTAACCGCTCGAAATTCTTTAAAGTGGCTAAAACTGATTGAAATATTTTTAAACCCTTTAAAAATAAAATTTGAAAAGCCGTCAAGTCCTTAGTAATTCCTTGAAATCACTAGAATTTTGAGAAATCCTGTAAGATTTCTTGAAAATACTTAAAGTCCTCCAAATTTCTTTGAACTCCCTTCAACTTCTTTGAAATAATTTAAAATATTAAAAAATTGACGACAATTAATTATTAAAATTAATTAATTAAAATCCTTTAAATTTTCTATAACTAAAACTGTCTAAAATCTTATAAAATCTCGAGTAAATCCTTAGAATGTTTGAATTGTTTCTAAATCCTTTAAAAAGAAACTTAGTAATTCCTTAAAATCTCTTGAGTTCTTAAAAATCTTTAAAGTCCTCCGAATTTGTTTGAGCTCTTCAAATTTTTTTAAATCATTTAAAATATTTCCAAATTGACTAAAATTAATTTAAAGCTCTTAAAATCCTTTAAATTTTTAGACTCCTTAAAATCTCTTGAGAATACTTAAAATTTTAGGATTTTTTAAATTCCTTTAAATCTCTTAAAATTTTATAAAAATCTTTTTAAATAAATTTTCAAGAACTCGCTTGAGATTCTTTAAAATCACTAAAACTCTCTTAAAATTTTATAAAATCTCTTTTAAATCCCTAAACATTTTTGAATGATTTTGAAACTCTTTAAAAGTCCCTATAGTAATTCCTTAAAATCACTTGCACTTTTAGAATTCTTGTAAGATTTCTTGAAAATCCTTAAACTCTCCCGAATTTTTTTGAAATCCTGTTAACTTCTTTAAAATTATTTAAAATATTTGTAAGTTCAGAAAAATTAAGTAAAACCCTTTGAATTTTCTTAAATTCCTATACAAAAAAATGACATCTCTTTAAATCTCTTATCATTCATTTAAAGTCTTTTAAAATCCCTTTGACATATCTCGTTTTTATCTGACGTTAACGGGGTTAAGTAAATTGCTAAATCGTATTGAATATTTCTCTTGATCCGAAAGCGAGCCTCAAAATTGAAATTCATTTGAAAATTAATTGAAAATTGTGTGTTTTAAAATATTTTGAGTTTGTATTACAGTTATACAATTTAAAAAAATTATATATATTTTAGCCCATGTTATTGATTATATATTAAAAATTATGTGGCTAGTGATGCAGATGATGAAGAAGAAAGTGAAATGCAACTCGAAATGCAAGTTCCAGAAATTTTATAGGATCTAAATATTTATCAAATTGGGAATGGTGATGAACTGATAGATCATGAGAATTTAATTTTTACACATGAGGGTTCAGCTGCTAGTCAGATTCCAAATGTCAACGCCTGGCTCTAACATCACAATTATATTTTTTTATTTTATTCTTGCTACACTGTTAAAAATGCTTTGAATTCTACAAAACTTTCACAAGAATTCTACAATACAAGCCTAAGGCAAACTTGCAAACATGGGATTGGAGTGACGAAATTGCAACACATGTTTTGTAAGTGTTGTTTTGGCTCCGTCAGAAAATTTCCCTTTTTTGCCAGGAACAATTGTTCTCGGAAATTATTTACATTTTTGTTCAAAAAGTCTTGAGATCCTCATCTACTAGACTTGTATTATAAAATTCCAATACATGTGAGGTGCCATACATGTAGTGGAAGTTTCCAACATAAATTTTTAACAGTGTACCAATTACATCGCAGGAAAATACCGTTTAACAAATAATATCTTCAGATCTACTGTGTTGCAAACATCCCAACAACTTTTTTATTTGACACTGACCATAACAGCAAAATATTATGACAATTTCCTGAACCTGACCACAATCGTAATGGCACGCGAGGCTATAGGTTGCAGGTACTCGACCGACTCTTATCCCTGACGCAAAGTATGGGGTAAAAAGAACCGTTCATCCGTTAGAGTGGTGAATAGTCCCCTCATGAAGAAACCGAATCCGAAGAACTTCCGGCCAAACACTGCCTACATAACTTCCTTGCTTTCCCCGGATTGGATTAAGGACTTCGTTAAGGAAGCATTAGACCATATTAGACCATATTAGAGCCTGAACGGTCAGACTGACCCCTTATTCACAACATTGCAGCTCGGTCGAGTTTCAATGGGTCTTCTACTTCTTCACGGGGTGCATCTTTATTTGCAATTTCCTGCTTCACTAAATCGAAATACATAATACCATTCTTCATAAACGAAAATAAATCTTTAGGAATATTTAATCGAATATTGACTGCTGTAGTAGTTAACATAGAAATCCATTTTTTTAACTACGATAAAAAAAATTTATATCCGCGAGAGGAATTTTGACGATTGAGAAATAACTAGACCCAGTCCCATGTCTCATTGTCGTCAAAGACGACAATTTTAACAAAGGAGGAGTGCCGACAATACCTCAGCACGCGGTCTTTCGGTATGGCATGTCAGGTCCGAAAAAGGGAACCAAGCTTGTTACTGTTACCATCGAACACTTGTGTGTCCCTATTCAATGCGGGCTTTGACTTTGTCAGACATTTTTCAACATATGCATCATTAATGTTTAATGAAAACTTGTGCTTTGAAAAATTTGCATGTTGAGGATGGGTAAAACCATAGATGACATAGAACAATTTGTATCTTTAGTATCAGAAGAAATAAGCTGTCGGCAGTGATATGGCTAATTTTTAAGTAATGGTTATCTTTACCATTTCAAAATGTAACTTTTTCTTAGTTACTTTTGGAAAAAGGAACTGTCGTTACTTTTTTAGTTAGTGTTGTATTTTATATGATATATTATGATATATTCGTAGATAATACTAATTACAGAAGATGATATAGAATTCTGCATTAGGCTAATGTTGGTCCCATACGAAAATTAGTTAATTTATATTATCTTAATTATTTTTGCAAATAAAAAACTATGAAACCAAAACATACAGAATGTCAACGTTTTATTTATTTACTACAAATTTTATTTCAGGAAATTTTTCTTTTTCCTAACATGTTCAAAATATTAACAAAAAATCATTCAAATTTTCTTTATTTTTCTTATTTTTTAACTGATATTTCGTTAATATAATAATTTATATTTGTTTATGTTCATTTTAATGTTGAAATAATAATAATTAATTAATTAAATATTGCGATTAAGTAAAGTACAAAATTAATTAATAACTTTGGTGTCTCTGGCAATTTTTCTTTAATATACTAGATTTTTGGTTTATAATTAAGTTTTTAAATCGAAAATGTAGCTAATCCAAATTTTCTTGAAAAATTAACTTTTTAAGTTGAAAATTTAACTATTTGGAAAATTCGTCTTGATTGGATAGAAAATAAATTTCTGGGTTAAAAATGCTTCTTATCAGTTAATTTGAACTATTTTTTATTTAAAATTCTTCTTTTCGGGTGAAAATTGAAGTACTTGTTTGAAAATATATTTATATTTTTGAAGGTTGAACTGCTTTTTTAAAAATTCGTTCTTTTGTTTAAGAATTCAAAATTTTGGTTGAAAATTCCACTTTATTTGGAAAAATTACTTTGTTGACAGTTTTTTGTTTTTATTTTTCAGATTTCTCCAAAAAGTATTTCCCCAATAAAAAGCAATATCTAACATCAGAAATTAATTCATTCATTTCCCTGTTCGTCGACAAAATAACATCAATTATTAAATTTAATAATTTTAGTTGTTGATTCATCACTGTGGTCCTAAGTGGAACTATTTTGAGAAAATCTGGTTGTATTTTTTAGTTTAAAAGTAATTTTTCTACCTTAATATTTAACTATATTATTTCTGGTTGATAATTATCTCATTTTAGTAAAAAAATCAACTATTTGGTTGATAATTTAACTAATTTGTTGAAAATTCGCCTTCCTTGGTTGAATTTAACTGTAAACTATTTTGCAGACAATTAATTGTTGTTTTTTTCGGTTGAAAATTTGTAAGTAATGATTTTATTTGAAAATTTATTTCATTGGTTGAAAAATTAACTGTTCCTTTTTTTAATTAAAAATTCATGCTGTTTTGCATAAAATTAATCTATTTTGTTAAAAATTGGAATTTTTTCGTTTTTGTCAAATAAATTTTCAACCAAAAATCAATAGCTATATATTCTTGGTTTGTTGAAAATTAAATTTTTTAATTGAAAGTTTAACTAATCCATTTTTTTTTGAAGATTGACTTTTTTAAGTAGAAAATGTAACTATTTTATTTAAAATTTCATATAATTTGTCGATAATTCTCGTATACCTTTTATTTAAAATTCAAGAATGGAAAGTAAAACCACTTTGTTAAAAAATCATTTTCTTTGTTTAATGATTGGTAATTTTAGTTAAAAGCCACAAATGTTTGAAATCGGATATATTTTGTTTAGTTTGATATATTTCTTAAAAATAATAAATTGTTTAAACAATGATGTTTGTTAAAATTCATTAATATTTAACTCACTATTCGAAAAGTGAACAAAAAGTTTAAAATTTCAGAAAAAACGGAAACTATTATAAACAATTATAATTGGTGAACACAATTTTTTGTTAAACAGATTTTGGGGCGATATTCATGAAGATAAGAAAAAATTCCAATGCAATTTTTGGATCACCCACGAAAAAAAATTTTTGTTAGCCCTTACCCGAGTAACCATAAGAGCTACTAAACGAAGTAGTATATTTTAGGCTCCAAAGATTTTAACTTTTGATATATAAATTCATGAAATATATTTGTTGCTTTTACTAAACGGTAAGGCAGAGTAGTTCCTTTTACTAAGCGATGAGCCAGAGTAGTTGCTTTTACTATACTCTATTCCCCGAGAAAATAAACTACAGGCGAACCAACTTTCTTAAAGAAACTTGACCGTACTCTACCTGAACGTCATTAAAAATTGGGTGCCTGCTTCAAAATTGGACAGTTTCGTCCGGACAGCTCTTTATTTGTCAGTATCTCCGCCCAAATACGTAAAGATGCGCGTCTGCAGCTTATTCACTTGGGGAATAGAGTATAAGCGATGAGGCAGAGTAGTTGTTTTTGCTAAATGGTGTTGCAGCATAGTTGATTTTACTAAACGATGAGGTAGAGTAGTTCCTTTTGCAAAACGGCGAGGCAGATTAATTCCATATACTATACTCTATTCCCTGAGAAAATTACCTACAGGCGGACCAACTAACGTTCACTCTACATAGCTATGAAAGCCTTTCTTAAAGAAAGTTGACCCGCACGATCCCTGAACGTCATTAAAAATTGGGTGCCTGCTTCAAAATTGAACAGTTTCGTCCGGACAGCTCTTTCTTTGACAGTATCTCCGCCCAAATACGTAAAGATGAGGTAGAGTAGTTCCTTTTACCAAGCGACGAGGCGGAGTAATTCCCTATCGTATACTCTATTCCCCGAGAAAATAAACTAAGGGCGGACCAACTTACGCCCAAATACTAAAGGTGCGCATCTACAGGTTATTCTCTCGGAGAATAGAGTATGAACGATGAGACAGAGTAATTGCTTTACTAAACGATAAGACAGAGTAGTTCATTTTACTAAACGGTGAGGTAGACTAGTTCCTTGTACTAAACGATGACATAGAGTATTTCCTTTTACTAAACGAAGATGTTTACTAATCAACGAGACAGAGTAGTTCCTTTTACTAAGCGAAGAGCCACAATAGTTGCTTTTACTATACTCTACGCCCCGAGAAAATTACCTAGAGGCGGACCAACTTACGTACATTTTACCTTACTATTGAAGTGCTTGCTTCAATATTGGACATTTTCATCCAGACAGCTTCTTTTTTGACGGTGTCTCCACCCACATATGCAAATTATCGCATCTTCAGGTTATTCTCTCGGGGAATAGAGTATAAATGACCAGGTAGAGTAACTGCTTTTAATAAACGGTGAGACAGAGAAGATGCTTTTACTAAACGATGACGTAGAATAGTTCCTTTTACTAAAAGATAACGTAGGGTAGTTCTTTTTACTAGATGATGAGGGAGAGTAGTTGCTTTTACTAAACCGATAGTCAAGTACCGTACTGCTCTCCTTAGCAAAAGCAACCTAATAAACCTAAACAGCGTTTAGTATATTTTAACCACCACGTAGTTATTATTACGATATTTTGGCTTACTAAACATAAATAGTTGCATGTACTATAGCAGTTATCTCCGTGCCCTAATGCAGAATTGCATGCAGTCCCAGTACAGTTGAAAACAAGTTTGATTGAAATAAGGTAGAACTTGAGAAGTGTCGAAAAGTTAAGGATGGCATTGTTAGGAGCGTATTGTCCGCGGGCAGAGTTAAACGACATAAGATGTGAAAAATCGATCTGGAATGAATCGCGCCGCGGGATTCTTCAATCTGGGGGAAGCCGCCACTGCTCTTTCACTCCGTCGGCGAGAAAGAAATAAAAGGAGGAAAGAAGGCAAAAGGCAGAAGGGTGAGGTAGGATAAAACGGGAAGGGGAGAGAAATAGCAGAAAAAGAGGAAAAACGTAAAACGAGTCTTTCTCTTTTATTTTATTTTTCGCATCGACTTTAAGGAACATGAGGGTCCAACAGGACCAGACTTTTCTTTTCACTCGGCCACCACTTCTCTCCCCACTATTTTCTCATGCTCTCCTTTCTTCTCTTTTGAGTTTCGCTTAGATTTAGGAAATCCAATATTTTTCAGATCGAATTCATTCCCCTTGACCTGTTTTGACTTTTCGAGGTAAATTCAGCACTCCTGGGGTGATTTTTTGCGGTTGGTTCTTCAATCCGGACGATTAACCTTTAAACCCGATCAAAGAAAGACTCTAAATTTAAATCATTCGAAATTTGACTGATTATATTAATCAAGCATGTTTGAACTGAAATTCACTCTTTTTCACAGATGGGTCAGTCCATATTGTTGACTAATTTTCAGTCAATGGAAATGACTGATTTTTCTGCTCTAATAAGATGTTTACATTATTTATCATTTATAATTATTAATTAAATTTCTACTTTATAATAAATTATTTAAATTATCCATAAATGACTGTTTAAGAAATTACGAATAAAATCAGTCAAAATTACTGATTTCATTAGAAAAATTTACTGATTACGTCATTAGAAATCACTATTTCGCTCAGTAAACGTTACTGATTAGATAAATTTTCTTCGGTGGTATAAAATAAATTAACTTAGTTCGAAATGCATCTTTTTAGGCAAATTTAACTATTTTCGGTATAAAATTAAAAAAAAAATTAGTTGAAATATCAACTATTAAATTTTTTGAGAATTCATATTTTTTATTAAAAATTTAACTACTTGGATGAAAGTTGAAATAAGTTGTTGAAAAACATTTTTTTTTGTTAATGATTTATCATTTTAGTATTGAAAATGCATCTGTTTAGTTAAAAATTTAACTTTTTTATTTTATTATTTTTTATTATTATTTTTATTATTATTAATTTTGTAATTTAGAATTTCACTATTCCATTATTTAAAAAAAATGATATTTTTAGTTAAAAATTCAACTATTTGATTGAAAATCCAAATACTTTATTAAAAATTCATCTTTTTAGTTCAATTATTTAATTCTTTTTAATCTAAAATTGAATTTTGTTTTGTTAAAATATTAATTGACAATTTTTTTTATCAATTTTATATTGAAAATTCCATTACTTGGTTGAAAATAAAACTGCTTTATTAAAAATTGATTTTTTGGGTTCACGAATTATCTTTTAAGTTAAAAAATTATTTTTATGGCTGCAAATCAAACTATTTTGTTGGCCATTTTATTCTATTTTACTTTTTTTTGTAAATTCATCTTTTCCATTTTTGCTGTAAATTGATATTTTTCAGTGAAAAATTCATCTAATTGTGTTGAAATTTCCAATATCTTCTTAAAAATTCTTTTTTATTAATCGAAAGTAAACCTTTTTGATTAAACTAAACTGTTTTTTTTAATTAAAATCTTCTTGGTTAAAATGTGAACGGTTTTTTTAATTTAAAATTGAAATATCAACTATTGTTTATTTTAGAATTTATCACTATTTTATTTAAAACTTTACTACTTGTATTAAAGTTGAAACTTGAATAAGAAATAATTTTTTTGGATGAAGGATTTTATAGCCGAAAAAAGGTTTTTGTTTAAAAAATGTTTGTTAAACAAATTTGTATTGTTTATAAATGTCTTCTACTCTAATAATTCTCGACAGTTTCAGTTTTTTTTAACCTTACACTTATTGTCAACTTTTGTATTCACAGAAAAGACAGAAGTTTTTTGAGAAATGATTCTGTCAATTTTTTATGTATTATTTCTTCATAACGCTAAAAGGTCAAAGCGAAAGTAAATCATTTAATTACTTTACTAAGTAAATAGACAAATGTAAAATAGACGAATGATTGCAAATTTTAGAAAAAACCGCAACTTTTTACAATTAAGCAAAGAGAATATTATTAATAATGATAATAAATTGTTTAAGCAAATATTGTTGTTAACTTCAATTATTTATTAATGCACTCCATTTGAAACTTGAACAAAAAGTAAAAATTTTTAGCATAAAACTGCAACTATCTAGTATTAATATAGAATAAGATAACTATAAACAATAATAATTTGGTTAAACAATTATTTTTGGAAAATGGAATTAAATAGTCTAAATGAAAAGTGGACAAAAAGTTGAAAATTTTAGAAAAACCCGTAAATTATAGCATTATTCAAAGAGAATATTATTAATAATGATAAATTGTTTATAAAATTATTTTTTATTAACATTAATTAACTTTCGCCTCATTTTAATTGAAAATTGGACAAAACTTTCAAAAATGTTGAAAAAGAGCTCTTTCTGTCTCTATTCTGAGAGCAAATCTCGTAGAAAATAGTTAAAAACATCAAGAAATTGTTTATACAATTCATGTAAACATTTCATAATTAGTACAAAGTAGTGATTTACGAATTAGGAAAAATTTGCATGAAAAAATCCTAAATTAGTGCAAAAACTCATAAAACCGAGTTGACGATTCTGAATAAAATTTAGAAATCCGTTTTTTCTTGTTATTAGCCTGCAACACTGGACCTTGCGTACACACGTACCTTAATTAATGATTGAAAAATTAATTTACCCTTAAAATTGATATGAGCGCGAAATTTAAAAAAAATCCTATTGAGGACAGACACACACATATATTTCCAATAAGTTCTTGATGCCGCCAATCACGTGATTTAGTTTTTTTAATTCCGCGATCATGCTAATTTAGAGGAAAAATTAATTTTTTAATAATTAATTAAAGTACGTGGATTCAGGATTTGCTTGGTCAGTATGGCGGTTTGTTATTATCCTACATCTAAACTAACATTCTCAATTTTTTATCTTGTACTAATTAGGTGCTTACAGTAGTTGTTTAAACAATTTATTATTGTTTTAGCCACTTTTTCTTAGAATAGAATTAGAAAGTCGCGATTTTTTTTTACAAAATTCTCCCTTTTTGTCCATTTTTCAATGAGACTGAAGTCATAATCAATTCGTGATGACGCGCAAGGTCCAGTGTCATTGGCTCTTAGACCAATAAGAAAAAAAGACTTTTTTGTAGATTTTATTCAGAATCGTCCATATTAGCTGATTTGAACTGAAACTCAACATTTCTCATTAAAAAATCCATACAATAGGAATAAAATATTCTTTTTTGAGTACCCCCATAAATCTTTTTTGTAGGGTCCCATAAAAACTCTATAAGTGAAATAATGGGTTTTGCGGGTTTTTCGCGATAATTATGATTTGTTGCAGTTTTTTAATACAAATTTTTAAAATACAAATTTTTTTAATACGTAAAATACTACTTTGTACTAATTAGATGCTTAAATTAGTTGTTTAAACAATTTATTATTATTTTTAGCCATTTTTTCTTAGAATAGAGTTAGAAAGTCGCGATTTTTTAACAAAATTTTAACTTTTTGTCCATTTTTCAATTAGACTGAAGTCATAATCAATTCGCGATGACGCGCAAGGTCCAGTGTATTAAGGTTCATGGACCTTGCGCAACCTCTAAATATAATTTTTTCCCATGGCCAAGGAAATGGATTAATTTTTGTGTGGATTCGAACAAACTTCCAAGCGAAATGCATACAAATTCGAGGAAAAAAAAGTTTCCAATGCAATTGTTAATTGGCATATTTTTCCCACGCCAGAGGTAAAACTCGTTCCAAACGTATCTTTGTTGGCGGGAGGTATCTGAATTAACTCTATCTTCCAGAAGGGGTCGGGGAAAGATAAATAAAGTTATGAGGGCAAAATCGGGATTTGGTGATCTGGAGTGATCGCGGTGCGGTGCGGTGCGGTGCGGCGCGGCAGTTAATAAGGATTTTGGTCCCACGACGTGCAAACTGCAAATAAAAGACGAAGAAAAGAATACCTGCGGTGCTTAACACTGACAAGGGCGGAGCGGGAAAACATGCAGACACAATGTTGGTCCAACTACACGACAATTATTATTCATAAGCTTTATAATTAAGCCTGACCCCCTTCGTGCGCCGCGTATCTCGCATCTTTTCATTCCCCGCCGTGTCATTCTATAAGTCCACACGCGTCTAAAAACTTATTTGCTCTGTATACTCTTACTCTTTCTTATTATCCGGAGTCCAGCAGCAAGTGATGAGATGCATGAGAAATAACTAGTTGCTTTTTTTTAAAGGAAATTTTAAAAACATGAACTTGAGGAAGTTAAATTTTTTAAGAAAATTGCACAAGAAGTTTTGAAAAGTAGCAGCAAGTATAGTACACAAATTTCCCTGAACATTTCTGGAACATTCCAATGGAAAGGTCGGAGCTAATTCGAAAAAATGTTCCAGGAGAGTTTCCGGAAGTCGGTTAATGTCTGCGGATTAATTAATTTAACTAATGAAATTTCTCAAGAAAAAGGAGTTGAAATGAGAGAAACAAAAGTATAATCTGTTTGTTAGATATAGTTATATCTCAAATGGAAAAATGAAAAAAGAGACCATCAAATGATCTCGCTTTGCTTTCCTTATTCTTTATCCGTATTTTTTGTATCGAAGCCAGTTTAGACTTTCTTAACAGGGAAAATTTTAAACAGGTTTCAGAATCTTGAGCAATTCAGAGAATGTCAATAATTTAAGAAATTCAGGGAATTCAAATAACTTAAGCAATTTCAGAAATATCAAGAATTTTAGGAATTTCATGAATTCAGATCATTTCAAGCATTCCGAGAATTTTTAGAATTCAGACAATTTCCAGAATTCAAGCTATTGAGAATATTAAGGGAATGAAGAGAAAATGTGAAGAATTCAGAAAATTTCAAGAGTTCAAAGAATTCGAGGAATTTAGGAAATTTCAAGAATTCGAGGAATTTAAGAAATTTCAAGAATTCAGATACGTTCAAGAATTTACAATTTAGATTGCTTCAGGAATTGAAGCAATTAAGAGATTAAAAAATTCAAACAATTCAAAATACTTCAAAACAATTCAAAAGATTTCCGAGAATTTAAGAAGTGGAAAGAATTTATTTTTTCAGGAAATTCAGATAATTTGAGAAATCTAGAGAATTTCAATCATTCATGGAATTCAAGAACTCAAAGAATTTTAAGAATTCAGAGAATTTCAGAAATTAAAGCAATATTAAGAAAATTAAAAACAGTAAGATAATTCAAGCAATTCATAATATTAAAAGGGATTAAGAGAATATTAGAAACTCAGGAATTCAACGATTTTAACAAATTTGTGTATTTCAGAGAATTCTGAGAACTTCTAGAATTCCGAGAATTTCTAAAATTTAGAAAATTCCAGAATTCAAACTATACAGAATATTGAGGGAATTCAGAAAAAGTCCAGAATTCAGGAAATATCAGGAATTCAGAGAATTCCAAGAATATAGAAAATTTCAATAATTTAAAGAATTCTGAGAATAGCTGATTTCACAGAACTTCCAGAATTTAATCAATTTCAGAAAATTCAGAAGATTGAATCAATTCAATCAATTAATAATATTGAGGAAATTCCAAAAACTTCAGGAATTCCAAGAATTTAACGAATTCACAAAATTCCAAGAATTTAGAAAATTTCAAGAATTTAAAGAGTTCTGAAAATGTCTGTTTTCAAAGAACTTCAGGAATTGATGTAATTAAAAAATTCAGAAGATTTAATCAATTCAAGTAATTTATAAT
Organism: Acraspis erinacei; assembly: GCA_035041075.1. Lineage (NCBI taxonomy): Eukaryota > Metazoa > Arthropoda > Insecta > Hymenoptera > Cynipidae > Acraspis > Acraspis erinacei. Next base: position 38,076,300 of record JAWWLR010000127.1, read on the forward strand.
ATTGAGGGAATTCAGAGAACTTGAGAAATTCAAAGAATTTAACCAATTTTCGTAATTCCGAAAATTCAAGGAATTTAGACAATTTTATGATTTCAAAAAATTTCGAGAGTTTAAACAATTCAGAACATAGAGAGAATTTATTTTTTTCAGGAAATTCAAAGACTGAAGGGAATTTAAAGAATGTGACGAATTTTTGTAATCCAGAAAATTTGAAGAATTCAGAGAATGTCAAGAATTCAGAGAATTTCAGGAATTAAAGAAATATGAAGAAAATTTAAAGCATTCAACCAATTCAAGCAAGTCATAATATAGAGGGGATTAAGAGAGTTTCGAGAATTCAAGTATTCAAAGGTATTCACAAATTTGTGGAGTTCAGACAATTCCGAGAATTTCAATCATTATTCCTAGAATTTCTAGAATTCAGAAAGTTTCCAGAATTGAAGCTATTCAGAATTTTGAGGGTATTAAAAGAATTTTCGGAATTTCAAGAATTCATAAAATCGCTAGAATTCAGGGATTATCAGAAATTCAGAGAATTTCAAGAATTTCAGAAATTTCAAGAATTTAAAGAATTCTGAGAATGGCTGATTTCACAGAACTTCCGGAATTTCATCAATTCCATAAAATTCAGAAGATTTAATCAGTTCAATCAATTAATAATATTGAGGGAATTCCGAGAACTTCAGGAATTCCAAGAATTTAACGAACTCACAAAATTCAAAGAATTTAGAAAATTTCAAGAATCTAAAGAGTTCTGAAAATGTCTGTTTTCAAAGAACTTCAGGAATTGAAGCAATTAAAAAATTCAGAAGATTTAATCAATTCAAATAATTTATAATATTGAGGGAATTAAGAGAACTTCAGGAATTCAAAGAATTTAACCAATTTTCGTAATTCCGAAAATTCAAGGAATTTAGGCAATTTTATGATTTGAAAGAATTCCAAGAATTTAAAAAATTCAGAACTTGGAGAATGGAGAGAATTGATTTTTTCCCAGGAAATTCAAAAATTTAAGGGAATTTAGAGAATTAAGCGAGTTTGTATAATTCAGAAAATTTGAAGAATTCAGAGAATGTCAAGAATTCAGAGAATTTCAGGAATTAAAGAAATATGAAGAAAATTTAA
>JAWWLR010000127.1:38077524-38089206 GCA_035041075.1 Acraspis erinacei
TCAAAAGAAACGTCTGATGCCTCCACAAAGCCATTATTTTAATTTCAATCAGATTTGCTAAGCCGCGAATTCGGGTCAGGTTAGGATGGTAAAGGGAGGGGAAGTTATCGCTAATATCGATATCTTTTCAGAAAATATCGATATATATCGATACATGATTTTACCGATATTTCCCATCACTAGCTTACTGTTCGCCACTTTCACAAATTTGTCTTTCTTTCATCCGTCCGTTCATTCGTTGCCAGATAATCGAACGGAAGACTAATCGAATATATCCGAATTTGCGCGGTAAATTCAAATCTAAATACTTATAAACATTCAATAGACTACAAAAATACGTAAATAAACAATAATAACTTGCTAACTGTACATTTATTAACTAATTTAATGCGTCCCTAAACATCGATTTTGGGACATTTTATTTAAATTAAATGAAGTTTTCTTTAGTTTGTTTTTTCATTTTTTATATTCTTCACATATTAGAAGCATTTTTTTACAAATATAATTTCGACAGTAAACAGAATTTCAGCAACAACTTTGAGAAATTAATTCCATATTAGAATTTTTAATTGTTTTGAATTTCGTTATGTAGAAAAATAAAACAATGAAGAAGTAATCAATTTAAAAAAATTGAATTTGTCGAAAGAAATAGAGAATGTCACTACAGAATTAATGGAAATAATGCCACTTTGTCGTCAAATAATCACTGAAATAAAAAATAGTGGAATATTCACTAATTAAGACAGGGGATAATTTTACATTTAAGTAATGTTAATTTTTAAACTAACTATTATTTACAGGGGGTAGCCCGATGTGGTCCTGACTAGGACCACGTCAGTAACCATGATCAGGATTGCATTGAGCTAACCCGATCGGGGCCATAACGGGACTTTGGATCAAATTGGGCAATTTTTCCACGGGATACTGAAACTTGTAACTTAAGCAAATCCAAACTTAATTTAAGACTAAAAAAAATTACTAGCGAAGAATCGTGATATTAAAACTTTTTGGTAATTCAACCCTTAAAAATTTAGTTTACTTTAAGTAAATTTATTTGTTTAGAAACTAAAAAATTTCAAATGATCAATTATACTTTTCGAAATTCAACCAACTAAATTTATACAGTTTCAAATTTAATAACTTTAGATTTAAATATTGTTGATAATTGCACACTTTTCAGCCTAAATGATTTATAATTAAACTATTTTAAATTAAATGTTCCCCGAGCAAATTCAAATGCTGAAGTTTTCCTATTTGAAAAATGTTTAAAAAAGATGGGTTTTTAAAACTCAATTAAAAACGAAAAAAAGCAATTTTGCTATTCAATAATTGAATAGTTTATTTAATTTTGAATTATTTCATTTTTAGAATTCATAATTTTCATGGTAAACGCTAAATTTTCAATTTTTTCCTATCATGTGTTTAATTTTTGCGACTCGAAAGTTTTTTTCAAATAATTCAAATTTAAAGGTTTAGAATTGAAAATTGTAATCGGAAAATATTCCATTTTAAACGTTTTGAAATTTTTCTTCTTTGGAATTTTAATCTGAAATGATTTAATTTTGAGATTTTTGAATTCTTAATAAAATTGTGCAACTCTAAACGCATTAAATTAGAAATCGCACAATCATAATTTATTTCATTTGAAATTTTTATTAAATGTGTAATTTATTTATTTTAAATTATCACATAAAAAAATGTATCTTATAATATTTAATTCTTTTATGATTATAATGTGAAATTTTATTACATGATTATAATCTAAGTATCTTTGAAATCTTTTCTGTTTGAGTCAATAATTTTTTTATCTGTTCTCCATTCATTCCGAGTTTATTTAAATTTAATAAATAAACGTAAATTATTTCAGCTAGAATTTCGCATTATTTATTATTATTGAAATTCAATAAAACTTACAACATTCTTATGTATATCTCCGTTTTTTTAAACAAATGAGCAACTTTCATTTTTTTGAAATAGATAACATTAATATTTATTCGGCTGCTTTAAAAAAGCACAACAAATATAAAATAATTATGGATAATTATATATCTTTATTATATATAATATTGCATTTTAGATAATTAATTCATATTTTTAAACAATTTTCTTGAAAAAATGAAAATATCATATGCAAATTAGTCAAGAACAAGAAAAAAACTGTTAACGGTGTATTCTCAAATCATGGCAGAAGAGCCTTTAGTAGAACGTTATTTATAACTATTTTTAAACAATTTAAAGTTGGCATAATTAGAAGTTTAGGAGCAATGAAAAAATTTGAGGGTTCCGGTATCGTTACAAAGGTGGCGGCCGATTTTAAAAATCGCCCGAAAGACTGTTACGTAATATATGAACGACCCCAAAGTGCACCCTTCAATTTAACTAAAAAATTTTTTTTAATGCGCAACGACTCCTCTGCTCTTTTGATTTCCACAAAACATTATTTCCGCGGATTTTCCCGATTAAAGAGAACCGAGAATACCTGACAACTTTTTTGTTGTTCAGTTATTGTCTCTGTCAGTCTCTCTTTTTCCCCTTTTTTATTTTATTTTATTATACGTCCTACACACCACAATCCGCTTTTGCAGCTACGCCACAGTCCGCGGTACAGTAGCGGTTTCCGGTAACGCGCTTTATCCGCGGTGGGCACGCCTGATTTCGAAATTGCAAAACATTTTCACACTCTTGTGATTCCGGCGGCTCGCTCTGGAATCTGCTCTCGCGCTTCTGTCTCACTCACTCTGTTTCACGTGTGACTGGCTCACTCAGCAGCCAAGTAATAATAATATCAATTCATAGTGTCAACATTTTGAGGGTTTTGTAACCCCAAGCGGAAACCCTCATAGTTTGGGTTCGGTTGCTGTCCGTCGTAATTTTTTCAGTGAGGGGAAATGAAGGTTGGGGGAGTGAGAGGAGTGAAAGTAAGAAATTGAGGGGAAATAAGGGGACGGTATGTAGGGAAGTGAAGGTAAATGAGGGAATGAGAATTCGGGAAGTAAGGAGAAATAAGTGGAGGGAAAGTAGGAGAGTGACGCGAAATGAAGGTAAGTGAAGGAAATAAGGGCTAATAAGTGTAGAGAAAGTAGAGGAAATGATAAAAAAAAACAGTAGGGTAAGTGAGAGGAATTGGTGGGAGGGAAGTAGGAGAAATGAAGGTAGCCGAATTAGGGGAAGGGATGGGAATTAAGCCGAAAGGTGTGAAAGAAGTAGTGGCAGAGAGGATTATTGAGTAAAGGGCAACTGAAGGTAAGGAAAGCAGGGAAAAAAGTGGAAATAAGGGAAGAAAGAACAGGAGAAATGACGTAAAGTGAATGTAGTGGAAGTAATGGGAAATGAGGAGGGAAGGAGTAGAGGAAATGCGGTGAGAAGAAGTGCGAGAAATTAAGGGAGCGAAAGTGAAGAAAATGAAGGGAGAGGAAGTAGGGGAAGTAATGAGAATTAACGGAAAATAATAGAAGGGAAAGTAGTGGAAGTGAGGGATTATGAGTAGAGGAGAAGGAAGGAAAAATTAGAGGAAGTTCAGTAGAAGGAGTGAAAGGAAATGAGCAAAGTTGGAGCATGGGAAATGAGCAAAAGTAAATAGAGAGAAAGTAGGATATATGAGGGGAGTGGAGGTAGAGGAAATTAAAGGAGCGGAAATATGGAAAATTGTAGCAGCGGAAGTAGAGGAAGGGATGGGAAATGAGGAGAGATATGGGAATGGAAAGTAGAGAAAGAGATGGAAAATGAAGGGAAATGAGGGAAAGGTTAGTAGGAGAAAAGAGAGGAAATGAGGAAAAGGGAGTAGAGGGCAAGTAGAGCATATGAGGAGAGGGGATTAAAGGGAAATTAAGGGTGCTGAAATAGCGGAAATGGTGAAAGCGGAAGTAAAGCAAGTGAAAGGAGTTGAGGGGAAATGTGGAAATGGAAAATAGAGAAAGAGATGGAAAATTGAGGGAAATGAGGAAAAGACAAGTAAAGAAATGAGAAGAAAAATAGCAGAAATGTCATATGAATGAACTATTTCGTTGATTTAAAAAGAATTAATTTGCTTAACTGAAAAATCTACTCTTCCACTTTTTGTAAAAAAAAGTATGTCTCTCAAAGTTGAAAATTGACGTGTGTTATTGAAAATTTATCTTTTTCAGTAGACAATTAATCTTTTTGCTTGAGAGCTCATCTTTTTGGTTAAAATTTGAACTGTTTGGTTAGAGAATAATCTTCTTTGTACTAAATTTAACTATATTGTTGAAAATTATTTTTTTCTTCATGAAAATTAATTTCTTTACTGATAATTTTACTAATTTACTATTCAGCGGGAAAGTCATCTTTTTCAGAACAAATCTTTTCGTTAACAAAATTTCTTATTGGTCGAATATAAAACTATTTTGGTCCAAAATTTTACCGTTTTGTTTAATTTTGATCTTTTTTTATCGAAAATACATTTTTTCAACCTAATGTTTCATTTTTTATTGTTAATTTATAGTCTTTAATGTCAAATAAGTCTTTTTGGTTAAAAACTAATTTTCTTTTTTGAGATTTCATGTTCTTAGTTAAAAATTCAACTACATGGTCAAAAAATAATCTATTTTGAAGAAAATTCAACTATATTGTTAGACTTTTTTTTGAAATTTATTTTTGTACTGAAGATTTAAAGATTCACTTTTCGGTTAAAAATTCATCTTTTCTAGTTAAAAATGTATGTATTTTATTAAAAAGTCTCTATGGAAACTTGTAGAAAATTGAACGATGTTTTTTTAAATTTAACTCTTCGGTGCATTTTTGTGTTTTTTAAATTAAAAATTAGATTTTTTAACTCAAAATCTTACCATTCCATTTTTTAGTTAGTTGAGAAATTCGACTATTTGGTTGAAAATTAACGTATTTTGTTAAAACTTAGTAACTTTTGTTAAATCCATTTTTGCATTGAAGATGCATCACTGAAGTTTGAAATTCATCTCCGCGGTGAAAAATTAGTTTTGTCTTTCATTCGAATTTAATTGTTTTATTAAAAAGTATAATTATTCTATTGTTGGTTTAAAATTTATCTTTTTAAGTTGAAAATTAAACTATTTGGTATAGAATTAATATTTTTAGTTGAAAAATCAACTAAATGTTTAAAACTAATGTATTTTCTTAAAAGTTTATTTTATAACTCTAATAATTTCGTGGAAAAACTTTTTTTTAAATAAAAATTCAACTACTTTGGGAGAAGATTTAACTATTTTGTTGACAATCAAGTTTTTTGTTGAAAATTAATTAGTTTTTTTTTAATTCGTGTTTTTTGGTAAAAAATTAATTGAGCTACTTCATGAAAAATTTATTTTCCGGCTGAAAATGAATAGCATCTCAAAATTTATCTCCTTGGTTAAAAATGTAACCGTTTTAGTTGAAAATCAACTATTTGGTTGAAAATTCGAGTATATTTGGTTGAAAATTCGTCTTTTTCTGTATAAAATTAATATTCTTGGTTAAAAATTAGTATTTTTGGTTGAAAATTAAACTATTTGGTTAAAACGTGTTTGGAATCTCGTTTTGAATCTTGTTTTAAATCTCGCCTTGAATCTCGACTCAACTCTCGTACGGAGTATCGTTTCCGATCGCGCCTCGGGTCTAGTGTACAATCTCGTCTCGAATCTTGTGTATAATCTCGTCTCACGAATCGCCTTAAGTCTTGTCTTGAATATCGACTGGAACCGCGTCTCGAATTTCGTCTTGAATCTCTTCTCGTTACTGGATTCTTGTGGAAAAAGTACTTTCGTATCTCGTCTTTTTCAGTAGAGAAGTAATCTTCTTGGTTAAAAATTCATGTTTTTGTTTGAAAATTAAACTATTTGGTAAAAACGTGTTTAAAATCTCGTTTTGAATCTTGTCTTCAATCTTGCCTTGAATCTCGTCTCGAATCTCAAATCGAGTAACGTTTCGGATCCTACCTCGAGTCTCGTGTAGAATCTCGTCTCGAATCATGTGTAGAATCTCGTCTAAAGTATCGCTTTGAGTATTGCCTTGAGTATCGCCTGGAACCGCGTCCCGAATCTCGCCTTGAATCTCGTCTCGAGTCTTGCGCCAAAATTACGTTCATATGACGGGGCTACAAAACCCTGATTCATGTAATTTGTTGATAATTCGTCTTTTTTGTTAGAAAGTTAATCTTCTTAGTGAAAGTTTTTGGCCGAAAATTAAACTATATAGTTAAAATGTGTTTGGAATCTCGTTTCGAATCTTGTCTTTTTTTCTTGCCTTGAATCTCGTCTCGAATCTCGAATCGAGTATCGTCTCGGTACTCGCCTCGAGTCTCGTGTAGAATCTCTTTCAAAGTATTGCTTACGGTATTGTCTCGAGCACCGTCTGGAACCGTGTCTCGCATCTCGTCTTGAATCTCACCTCGTGTCTCGTAGAGAAAGTACGTTTCCCGGGGCTAAAAAGCCCTGAAAATAAATAGTTATTTCACATTTGTATTCTGCATTTAGGGAATTATTAATGTTTCCTTTCGAAGTAAATAGCTAGACAGAATATTATTAATATTCTCTGCAGTTTTCAAATTTCCGTAGAAACTATTTTTAAAAATAACTTTTCAGAGAATAGAGCATAATGTGCATTACACTATCCTACTTTTTCCTTCTTGTAATCTCAAAGGCTTGGTTGTTACGCATCATCGCCGAAACGCACAATGTGTGATGTAAACACCAACGCAGTGTGCGTTCGCGATAAAAAAATAAAATAAAATAGAAAACGAGAGAAAAAATGCTCTTTTTTACTCTCGTTCGATACATAGAAAAATTCCAAAGTCTGCCTACAGATAATAATTCATTTTAAATTGTGATAATTTAAAATTCAAGAAATTTATATGAGATTAAAATTCAATTCAAAATATTATTTAACGTTCATTAGTCAAGCTAATGTGCAGAATTCCTGAAAATAAAACCAAGAATCCAACAACCAAATTTGGAGAGCCACCATAAAATTTTCCTATTACAATTTGGAAAAAAGATACAAAAATTGCTAAAAAGAAAAAAGTTGATCTTATTTTGACAAAAATGAAAAAGAGGAAAGAGAGCGTCGTGGTTTTGTTGCTGTTCCTGCCTGCTCGGAATTTTGTTTTGGCTTGGCTTTAGGATTTCCGAAACATTGGTGATCATTTTTTACAAATGTTTTTTATTTTGATTTAATAATAATAAAAATAAAAAAGTCAAAGAAATGAATTTATTTTTATTATAAAATTATAATAAAAAAACATTTGTAAAAAGCAATCACCAACATTTTCGGAACTCATACAGCATCCTTATCAAGGCAAAAAAAGTTGAGCAGGCAGGAACAGAAACGAAACCACGATGCTCTCTCTCGCTGACACCTGAGTCAAAAAAAATAATTTTTTTTTAGAAATTTATTTATCTTTTTTAAAATTGCAATAGGAGCATGTTACAGTGGTTGTACAAATTTTTTCGTGGGTTTCACATTAATGCGATGCTTTACCTATAATCTTGCTGAAAGCATTGTAAAATAGGATTTTTGCAAAAAAAAAAAAGTAAGAACTGGAATAAAATGCAAGGCAAGTGCGATCGCCTTTCATCTTTCTGTTTAATTGTTTGAAGCATTTAGCAAAAACTACCCTTGGTTGACGCGAATGAGGGTGGAGTCATTAAATTATTCCGCAGCGTGCATCTTGAAACAGTCCATCGCCAGCAATACGCACGTTTCTCTGAACAATTAAGCGTCAAGAATCTTTTTAATCTCTGGATTTAAGGAATTTATTTTCTGATATGTTTTTTAAAAACAGGAAACTCCAGGAATAAAATAATGTGTGGTACAACTTTTTCTATTTTAGAAAATATTGTTTTTTGATGAAAGCAAAAATTTTGAACATTATTTCGAATTCGAAGTAAGAATTTCTGAGCTTTTGAATTTGAAATCCTATGAAAATATGCAGTAGTTTTTTCCGATTTTAAAAAATAAAACAAAAATTTAATTGCACATCAAATTAGAGGAGAAAAATGGATACAAAAATAAATTTTCAGAGGGCCCAGTTTCGAAATTTGAAAATTGCAATTTGAGTACATTTGGCAATTTTTTAATTTATTGCTTGATGACTAAATGCTTGGTGAATAAATGTTTACAAATTTATAATTTACAAAAAAAGAGAATACGCTCCAGTTTTTTTATTGTAAATCGTAAATTTGTTAACTTTGGCAATTTGAAAATTTATTTTTTGGCGATTTACAAATTTTGAAATTTAGCGTTTAGCGACTTGATACATATATAATTTACAAAAAACCAAATATTCGTCAGTTTTTAAATTTAAAATTGTAAATGTGGTAAATTTGGTAATTTTGAAATTTATTGTTTGGTGACTGAAGAAACTTAGTAAATATAAATGGATGCTAGAGGAGTCAGTTTTGAAATTTCAAAATTGCAAATTTTGTCCCTTTAATAAATTTGAAATTTATTTTTTGTTTACTTGATAAATTAATAATTTACGAAAAAAAGAGTAAACTCGCCGGTTTTGAAAGTTTAGAATTGTAATGTGGTTAATTTGGGAATTTGCAAGTTTATTTTTGGGGATCTAATTAAACTTAGAAAATATAAATAAATTTTAAGAGGACCCAGATTTAAAGTTTCGTAATTGCAAATTTAGTCCATCTGGTGATTTTGAAATTTATTATTTGTTGACTTGATAAACTTATAATTTAAAAAAGAATGGAAAAACGCGACAGTTTTCAAATTTCAGAATTGCAATATCGGTAAATTTGGTAATTTTTTAATTTATTGTTTGGCGAATTAGCAAATTTATAATTCACAAAAAAGCGAATACCTGTCAGTTCAGTTTTGAAATTTTGAATCCTAAATCTGGCACATTTAGTAATTTGCAAGTTTTGCTAAGGATTTAACTATTTGGTTAAAAATTCACCTTTCTTGATTTAAAATTATCTATCTTATTGAAAATTCATCTGTTGGTTGAAAATTCATCAATTTGATAAAAAATGAACTATTTTATTGAACGTGTAATTTTTTGTAAATGTTACAATTACATTTTTGGATTAAAAATTTTTTTGTAAGTTGATAATTAAACTTTTTGGTAGAAAATTCCTGTATTTTGGTGAAAATTTCTTTGTTGATTCAAATTTCAGCACTGTATGGTAAAATTGAACTATTTGCTTAAAAATGTAACTATCTGAATAAAAGTCGAATTATTTTTTAGAAAATTCTACTATCTTGTTCAAAATTGGTCCTTATGATCCAAAATTTTTTTCTTTTTTTTATTCGAAAAATTCACTATTTTGTCAAAAATTGATTTTAATAAATTTTGTGTAACGCAGGCAATATAATATTATTGGTTGATGTTCAATCAATGTAGTTCCAATTAATTTCTTGACTTGAAGATTTAACTCTTTTTTGCAATTCTTTTTTAACTGGAAATTCAACTATTCCATTTTTAGTTGAAAATTTAATTGTTTGCTTAGAAAATCAATTTTATTGGTTAAAGCTTTATCACTTAAGTAGAAAACTAATTTCTCAAGTTGAATATTTAACTATTAATTCAACATTAATTTTTTCTTAATTAAAAATCGAACTATTCCATTTTTATTTGAAATTTTTTTACTTAAAAACTTAACTGTTTGGTCAAAAATTCCTTTATTTTCTTGGAAATTCGTTTTTTCGTTGTTGTTGAGAATTAATTTTTTTAATTGAAACTTTTACTTTTCGATTTCCGGCTGGAAATTTACTTTCTTAAATTGAAAATTGAACTAATACATTTTTTGTTAAAAGTTGATCCATTTAGTTGAAAAATTAACTGTTTAGTTGATAAATTCATGTGGTTTGGTAAAGATTTGTTTTTTGCTTTAGAAAATTAGCCTTCTGGTTTAATCTTTTTAATTGAAAATTCATTTCTTAAATTGAACATTTATTTATTTTGTCAAAAAAGAGTAATTTATAGCTGAAAATTAAGTTATTTCATTGACCTATTTAGTTAAAAAATCACCTTCCTCAATATCAAATTAACTTTCTTATTAAAAATCAATTTATCAATCGAAAACATTTAGGTATTTCTTACAAATTCGTCTGTTGGTTGAAAATTCAAACATTGGGTTAAAAATGTAACTATTTTGTTAATAGTTTATTCTTTGTAAGTTAAAAATTAAAACATTTAATAGAAAGTTTATGTATGTTGCTTAAAATAAAATTTTTTCTAACTGAAAATTAAACTATTCTATTTTTAGTTGAAAATCCAACTATTTAATTAAAAATTCAACTATTGAACTATTTTTTTGCAAATTGAACTATTACATTTTTGTCAAAAATTTATTTTTTATAAATTTCAAATAAACTTTTTCGTATAAAATTCGTTTCTCTTGTTGAAAAATCGTTGTTGTTTGATTTAAAATTTATTTATAACTAAAAATATAACTATTTCAGTTGAAGATTCATCACTTTAGTCGAAAATTCATCGCTTTGATTGAAAATTTAACTATTTCTTTTTAAAATTTTATTTTCTTAGTAGAAAATTACTTCTTTTAAATGAAAATTTAACTCTTCCATTTTGTTTAATTGATATTTTTAGTTGAAAATTTATATTTTTTAGTTGAAAATACAAATTTTGTTTTTTAGACCCTATTTATTTGGTTAAAAATTAATCTTCTTGGAAAAAAATTCAACTTTTGGGTACAAATTTAACTATTTCGTTACAGGTGTAATTATTTTGTTAAGAATTCGTCGTTTTGGTGTGAAAACTAAAAATTCTGAGAAAAATTCATCTTTGTTGGTAGAAAATTTAACTGCTTCTGAAAAATCAATTTTTATGTTATTTTGCTTAAAAGTTTACCTATTTTCTTTTTAATGATTGAACTATTTGGTTAATAATGCAACAGTTTGGTTAGCAAATAATTTTATTTTTTAAAATGTGTCTTTTTTGAAAATTCTCATCTTTTGGTAGAAAATCTTTTTCTCTGATAATTCAAATATTTGGTTGTAAATGCAATATATTTCGACTTAATATCTCAGAAATTTAAAAAAGAAGCGTAAAATTGATAACTTAGTTTCAGGACGGCCCCTTCTGCGCATTGCTCCCAATTTTAGTATCCTTTCATATTGCGCATGCGTTGCGTCCACAAGTCGATTGGTTACCGTTGGCGCGCTTATTTGAAATTATTAATTTTGTTTTGTTTTTCTGTATAATTGCATACAAACATTAATAAATGCAAATTGCAGAACGATATTAAAACTGAATTTAAATCCATATTTGTGATAAAATAGGTATTGCTTTCATTTCATTTAGAATCAATTATTTATTTTCAAGGACCAAAAATCAGATCATTATTTTACGTCTCGATTAATAAGTTCATATAGTGAACAAAGAATTTCTTCTAATAATTTAAAAAGTATTATTTTCTGCAAACAATTTTCTTGCACATTTCGTAATTTTAAATAAGCGCGCGTACGGTCGATACGACGCATGCGCATTACGAAAAGATCCTAAAATTGGGAGGACTGCTTCAGTGTGTCTTAAGTGGTCAGCTGGTCAAACCGGTTGAACCTTTATAAAAAATGGAAAATATTGAATATTGGATTGGTTGTAAATGTATGGGAAGGCAAAAGTGAAATAGAAGAGACGTTTCAGAGTTCAGAAACATCTGCTAAACAAGAATGAACGTCGCGTCGCGATTCAGTGACTTCGAAACGATCCTTCAGAATGCAACGAATGCGCCCGTG
>JAWWLR010000127.1:38104500-38115034 GCA_035041075.1 Acraspis erinacei
CTCCTAAAATTATTCTTATCAATATTATAAACAAATTCAATAAAAAAATGCATTATTCAGGCTTTTTTCAACAGAAAAATTCTTTTTTTCGATGCCTGTTTTTTTTAAATTAGGAACTTTATTATAGTTCAGTAAAATTCATAATTTTTTTATAAATTTTATTATTTTTTTAAAACAAATATAATTTAAAAAATGTATCATTCGGGGTTTTCGTGATGGAAAATTCGTTCTTATCAATGCCAGTTCTGTTAATTGGGAACTTCATGATAATTTCAGCAAGATTTATAATTGTTTCATACATTTTATAATTTTTTAAAACAAATTTAATAAACAAATGTATTATTCGGACATTTGTCGACGGAAAAACTCGTTTTTTCAATGCCAGTTATTTTAATTTGGAATTTTACAATGACTTAAGCAACATTTATAATTTTATTTTTTTCTGAAACAAATTTATTTAAAAAATTAATTATTCGGGTATTTGTTAATGAAATTTTTTTCATTTCAATCCTTTTGATTGGGCAGTTGATGATAATTTTATCAATACTCATACTTAGTAGATAAATTAAATTTGTTTACAAAAATATAAAATTTATCAACTATCAATAATTGGTGCTAAAATTATTATAAATTAGTCAACTAACAGAACTTGCATACTTTCATTGGAAAAAACAATTACTTTTCCCGTCGAAAAATGCGCGAATAATACATTTGTTTATCAAATTTGTTTAAAAAAATCAAAAAGTTTATGAAAAAACTGTGAGTTTGGATAGAATTTTTATGAGATTCCTAATTAAGAAACTAACATTTAAAAAACCTAATTTTTCTGTAGACAAATGCCTGAATAATGCATTTGTTTATTAAATTTATTTATAACCATAAGAAGAAGAATTTTAAGAGAAATTTTCTTGACTGTTATATTTTTCCATGCAAATTTCTTGCATTCTAAATTAAAAGAACGTAAAATTATTGAAAATGATAGAAAACACACTCAATAAATAATTTGTTCATAAACATTTTGTTGTTTATTGTTTTATGATGGAATATCTTGAAGTAATATAAATCTAGGAAACGTAAGCGACCACAACAAGTTTTCTATTATTTATGAGCACCGTGTACGTCTAATAGAAAAAATTGCTGTTTGTTTCGTCATATTTGTTTATTTATAAAAAAATTTGAAAAACTAAATAAAAAGTCGGGCTCTACGGCTGTCTTAAAAAATTTGATCATCTTTTTTTGAAATTTTTTCGTTCCAATCGGCCAATATTTCTAGGCTGTACGTCCAAATCCAACAGAAATGATTCTGACTGCCCTGACTGTTAACGTTTGGATTCCCCGGAATTATGCTAAAGGCCACTGCAAGCGTGCTTATATCGGGAGTTGAGTGTAATATTTTTTTAAATAATCCTAGAAAGTTGCAGTTTTTTTCTAAATTTTTTTCCACTGTAGGGAGTTTTCCACTATATTTATTCCAGCAGCTCTAAAAAAATTTCTTTTCCGATTTAATGCAATCTATGATTATAATTTTTATTAGCTGCGACTCAGTTTTTATAAAGCCTCAGGGGGCATTCAAAAACTACGTGCGAGAGGTAAATTACCTGGATTTTTGGTTTATACTAAATTGCAAAAAAATAAATAAATTTTTTTCTTTTCGAATAAAATACATTTAGGAGTGGCGCAAGCTCTATGAAATTAAAAACCTGTTTCCCATAAGAAAAAAAAAATATTTTTTGTAAATTTTATTCAGAATTGTCAATATTAGCTGAATCGAGTTAAAACTCAACATTTATCTTCATAATTAGCCATATAATATGAATAAAACAATATTTTTTAAATATCACTCCCATAAGTATCTTTTATAGGGTCGTAAAAAAAACCCCATAAGTGAAAAAATCGGTTTTACGAGTGATAGACCCTAATTATGATTTTCTTTCGCGGTTTTTAATACAAATGGTTTATAATGTAGAAAATACTACTTTTACTGATAATTAGATGTTTAAATATATTTTTTAAACAATTTATTATTGTTTTCAGCAATTTTCTCTTTGAATAGAGTTAGAAAGTTGCAGCTTTTTCCAAACTTTTCCACTTTTTGTCCAGTTTTCAATTAGACTATGTTAAAAATGAATTTTTACAAAAATAATTGTTTAAATAATTAACTGTTATTGTTAATAATATTCTCTTTGATGAATGCCAGAAAATAACAGTCTTTTCAAAAAATTTCCACTTTTTGTTTAATTTTCAATTAGAGGGAGGTAAATAATTGATTAGGTTACAAAATTAATAGTTCAAACAATTTATTATTATTGTTAATAATATTCAATTTGAATTTTTATTCAGTTTGAGTTTCGGTTTTTTCTAAAATTTATAATTATTCGTTTAATTTTTTCTTAGGGTGACTTAATAGTTAATTTAATTTTGGAAAAATAATTATTTAAACAAATTATGATTGTTTACAACTGCCTTCTTCTTTATTGATGCTAAATAGTTGTGGTTTTTTATGAACTCTAACTTTTATTCCACTTTTCACTTAGTATGGTAATAATTACTGCAAATTGACAAATATGCTTATATAAAAAATTAATTATTGTTTATAACTATATTCTCTTAAATTAATCCTCCAAAGGTTCCTTTTTTCAAAAATCTTTAGGTTTCTGAATTTCGTCTAAAAAAATTATATCTAATGTTTATTTAATATTTTTTCATAACTAAAGAGACAAAAAAAAGTTCAACAATTCAGAAAAAAACCGGAACTTTCAAGCACTTATCTGAGAGAAGATAGTTCTAAACAATAATCAATTGTTTAAATAAGCATGTTTGTTAACTTGTTTAAATATTACCTCACTAAGAGAAAACTGGACGAATAGTTTAAGATTTTATAAAAAAACTGCAGCTTTTTAGCACTTATCTAAGAGAAAATAATTATCAACAATATTAAATTGTTTAAACAACTACGATTGTTGACTTGAATTATAAATTACTTTATGGAGTAAAATGTGGGTAAAAAGTTACAAATTTCAGAAGAAAAACCGCTACTTTCTGGCATTATTCAGATAAAATATTATCACCAATAATATATTGTTAACTTAATTATTTACCAAGCTTTAGTTGAAAATTTGACAAAAAGTGAAAACATTTTGAAAAAAATACAATTTTCTATCATTATTCTAAGAAACTATTATTAGGAATAATAATAAATTGTTTAAAAAGTTATTTTTGTTAAATTTAATTAATAAAAATGGCTACAAAAATACAAAAATGTTTAAAAAATGTATGGAAAAACATCATTATCAGTGTAAAGTAGTATTTCATGTAACAGAAACATTTTTAATTTAAAAAAACCACAAAAATGTTATGAGCGTCAACAAAAAATTTTGAATCACCTTATTGAAGCCACATTTCTTTGGTTGAAAATTGAACTATTTTGTAGAAAATATTTATGTATTTTGTTATAAATTCATCTGTTTTGTAGGAAATTAATATCCTGAGTAAAAATTTATCTACTTGGAAAAAAGTTAATCTTATTTGTTAAAAATTTATTTTATCAGTTGAAGATCCAAATCTTCAGTTGAAAATTTAACTAATTTGTAAAAAATTAGATTTTTGTGGTTGTAAATGCATTTTTTGTGCTGTAAATTTAATTATTTCATTTTTGATTGAAAATTATACGTGTTTTGTTTAAAATTTCAACTGTTTGGTTGAATATTTAAATCTTTGATGAAAAATAACTTTTTTGTAGAAAAATAATATTTTAAACAATCATTTTATTAGTTAAAAATCCATCTCTTTACTTGAAAATTTAACTATTTTTTTGAAAATTCTTATTTTTTTGGTTGAAAATAAATTTTTTGAACAGAAAATTTCACTATTCCATTTTGGATTGAGAGTTAATCTTTTTTGCTTTTTTATTTTCAACTGTTTGGTTAAAAGTTCAACTTTTTAATGAAAAAAATTTATTTTTTGCTTGAAAATTCTATAATTTGTTTGAAAACTCAAATATTTGGCTGGAAATTAACTATTTAATTTGATAGAGAATTCCACTTTTTGGTTGAATTCAATTGTTTTTATTTAAAATTAATTTTGTTGTTGAAAATGAAATTTTTTTTCTTTCTTTTGTTTTAAATATTTTTCACAACTGAAAATTTCAATAATTCATTTCTGGCTGAAAATTGATAGTTTTTAGTTGAAAATTCAACAATTTGGTTAAAAAGTATGAGTTTTTTTTTGAAAATTTGTTTTTTTTTTGGTAAAAAATTAATCATTTTTGTTAAACCTTCATATTTTTGATTAAATGTTCTACAGACTACAGATTGAAAATTTAATTATTTTGTTGAAAATTCCAAAGT
Source organism: Acraspis erinacei (assembly GCA_035041075.1). Classification (NCBI taxonomy): domain Eukaryota; kingdom Metazoa; phylum Arthropoda; class Insecta; order Hymenoptera; family Cynipidae; genus Acraspis; species Acraspis erinacei. The sequence continues at coordinate 38,108,847 of JAWWLR010000127.1, forward strand.
TAAAAAAAATCATCCTTTTTTATTAATAATTCATCTTGTGAGGGTGAAAATTAATTTCTTTAAGTGAAAATTGAACAGAAAATTCGTAAAAATATATTTATTTATTATAATTTATACATTATTTAACTATTCCGTTTTTGAAAAAATAATTGATCTTTTTGGTTTAAAATTCAACCAACTTCTTGACAATTACCTACTTTTTTTAAACTTCTACTATTTCGTTGAGTTTCATTGTTTTTGATTTAAAATTAAATATTTTATTGGTTAATACATTTATTTTTTTTCAAATATTAATCTTTTTATTAAAAATTCAACTTCTTGGTTTAAAATGAAACTTCTGCATTAGAAAATCTTGTTTTCTGTTAAAAAGTCATTGTTTTTGGTGGAAACAATTAAAAAAAATCGCGTGACGTTGTTTTTGAACTGCCCCTAATTAAAATAGATAAAAATGCAAAATAATAAATATTAATTTACTTTTTTCATAAACAATAGGTATCTCGTGAACTTCACGCTTTTCGCCTCCTATATAGGAATTTCATCAGTCTACGTGATTTTCATTGCGGGCATAATTCAAGAACTGGCCGATCCCGAAAAAAATATCAGCCAGGGTGTTTATGCACTGATGACGTTCCCCTTTTTACTCCTCGTGAATTCGATAAGAAATCTAAAAGATATAACACCTCTGTCAATTGTAGGAAATATTTTTGTCATTATATCAGCTTTTATTGGTGTCGCGTATGCCCTCAAAGATGGCCCCGGAGAAACTTGGGTCGCAGTTCAACCGAATGTGAAAAAATACCCGAAAGTTATTGGCACCATTTTTTTTAGCCTCTGCTCTCCGGGATTGGTAATTAAATAATTTTTTATAACACATGCTTGAAAACAGCCATATCGCATCTTTGACCTGCACACACATTCTTGACCTGCACAAACATCTTTGAACTGCACACATATCTCTGACCTCCAAACACATCTTTGGCCTGCACATGCATGTTTATTAGTTTAATTGGTACACGTATCTGTCAACTGCACACTCATCTTGGACTGCATTCATATCTTTGAACTGCACACTCATCTTGGACTGCATGAATATCCTTGAACTGCACACTCATCTTGGACTGCATGAATATCTTTGAACTGCACACTCATCTTGGACTGCATGGATATCTTTGAACTGCACACTCATCTTGGACTGCATGATTATCTTTGAACTGCACATAATTCTTTGACCTACACACACACACACACATTTGACCTGAACACATCTTTGACCAGTACACGCGTCTTTGAACTGCACACTGATGTTGGACCTGCACACACATTTTTGGCCTGCACACACATCTTTGACCTGCACACGTATCTTTGGCTCTCACACTCACCTGTATCTCGTACTGAAAACATACACTCATCAATAAATCCAATCTTCCTCACCTTGTTGCATAATATACTAATATACAAAATTATTAAAAATAAATGATTAATTATTCATTTTTTAAATTGTGCCTAGATACTGGAAATTGAGCGTAACATGAAAACTCCTTGGAATTTTGAAAAACCTTGTGGTGTTCTAAATTGGGGCATGACTTTTGTGATGTTGTTTTACATCTGTGTTAGTGGGATTGTCTACTCAAAATGGGGCGACAGTTCACTCGGAAATTTTATACGAAATCATCCAGATCGAGATGCGTAAGAGTTTACACTATCGGTCCAAGATACCTCTCGAATTCAGAAATTTTCATTTTTCTACAATTTTAAAAATAAAGTTTATCTCTGAAAAAAGATCCCTCCCCTTCGTTCCGTTGGGAATCGAACCACAGTTCTACCGACTTCTGGTCGAGTGCTCTTCTTCCGAACTCTCAAGTAGCTTATTGGTAAGAGCACCCGACCGGCAACCGGTAGACCTGTGGTTCGATTCCCAGTGGAGGAAAGGTCAGGAATATTTTTTCACATATATAAATTTATTTTCATAAGTTTAAAAATGTTTGTTAAATAACAAATTTTGGTTTATTCATTAAAAAAAAACATCAAAATCAGTTAATAATTGTACTGCCCGACGATTTTATTTCTAAAAGAGATGCTTTTTCCCTTTTTTTAAAATGGTTTTTTCCCTGTTTTTTCCCGCGTTTTCTAATTTTTTCGATTAAATGCGAACTGAATTAATGCAACCCACTAAGAAAAATGAAAATTATATTTTTAGGTCGTTAAAAATTCATTTTTTTAAACTAGGATTCATCTCTGGTTGAAACTTTAATTTTTGTGTGCAAAATTCGTTTCATTTTTGGTGAAGAATTAATTTTTTTAGAAAAAATTCAACTATTTTATTTTTGCTTACAAATTTATGTTTATTAGTTGAAAATTCAAGTATTTCTTTGAAAATTTACCTTTTATAATGTAAAAGGCAACTTTTTGGTTCAAAATTATTCTGGTTTGGTTGAGAATTCAACTATTTTGTTGAAAATTCGTCTTTTTGGTTGAATTCACCTGTTTTTAATTTTAAAATGAAATTGTGGTTATAAATTCAGTTATTTTTTTCAAGATTCTTTTTTTGTGTAGTAAATTAATAATTTTAGTTAAAAATTCTTACCTCATTTGGTTGAAAATTTAATTGCTTTGTCGAAAATTCGTTTCGCTTTCTATGACACTTATTTTTTTGAACTGAAAATATAAATATTCTATTTTTTGTTCTCAATTAATATTTTTATTTGAAGAATTATCTTTTCTATTTGAAAATATAACTTTTTTATATGAATTCAACATTTTTAATTTAAAAATGAAAATGTGGTTGAAAATTTAACTATCTTGCCTAAAATTTGTTTATAATTTTTCTTTTTTCGAGAATCAATTTTTCAAATTGAAAGTGTTCGTTGAAAATATTTGTTTGAAAATTCATATTCTTTATCTTTTTCACTTGAAAATTGAACTATCTATTTTAAAATTCATGTATTTTGTTAAAAATTCCTCTTTCTTGGTAGAAAATTAAACTTTTTGGTTGGAAATTAATTTTTTTTGGGGAAATTTCAACTTTTTGCTTGAAAAATAATCTGTTTAGTTTGAGGATTCAAATTTTTAGTTGGAAAATCGGTCTTTTTTATTCAAGTTAATTGTTTTTAATTCGAAAATAAAAATGTGGTGGTAAATTCATGAATTTTGTTCAAAATTATTTTTGTTTGCATTCATCAACTTTTGATTTTAAATGAAACCATTTCTTTTTTGAAATATCAGCTATTACAATTTTTGATGAGAATTTATATTTTTTGTTAAAAAATAAACTATATTTAAATTTTTTTCCGTTGAATTCAACAAATTCAAAATTCGTATTTTTTGTTATTATAATTTATTTTTTAACGGATAAATTAGCTATTCCACGTATTTTGTGGAAAATTAATTTTTGTTTAAAAATTCAATTGTTTTGTTAAAAGTATTTTCTTTTACCTTGAGAATTCAACTATTAAATAGAAAATTCAATTACATTGTTAAAATTTTAACTATTTTGTTGAAAATTTGAAAATTTTTTTAATTCATCCATTTTATTACTCATATTTTTCTTCGAGAATTTACTTGTTTTGTTAAAAATTCGTCCTTTTAGTTTAAAAAATCATCTCTCTTGGTTGAAAATGAACCTTCTTGTTAAAATTTATACTTTAAGCTTGAAAATTCAACTACTTCGATGAAAAGGCAAGTATTTAATCATTTTCAAATCTATTTGTTTCAAAATTCGATTTGTTGGTTGAAAGTGCATCTTCGAATGTAGAAAATATAATTATTTCGGTAAAAATTCAATTATTTGGCTGAAATTTAAAGTATTTTATTAAAAGAACATCTTTTTTGTTAGACATTTATCTATTTTAACAGAAACCCCGTTTTTTTTAATTAAAAATAATACCATTTTTTGTTGAAAATTTATCTCATTAGTAATATATCAAATCAAATTTCCTGAAAAACCAAAAAATTTTCCCTGTTTTGAGAGCTATCACTTTGGGCTGTGAAGTATTATATTTTATTATTTAAACTCATTTTTACAGATGCTGAATTTGAATTTCGCGCCATTATTATGAGATATTTTATCAATATGAAATAATTTCCTTTTTTCAGAGCGACCGTTATTGCATTAGTCTTCCAAATTTTGTCGATATATTTCACTTATGGACTCATGTGCTACTTACCTGTGTTAATTATACACGAAAAATATGCGATCGCTTCGATTGAACGATCCACTACGAAAAAAAGGACGGAGCTTCTTTGGTTTGTCCTCCTCCGGCTGGGTGTTACAGTAATCACGTGTAATTATATTTGTCAAATTTCACTCAACTCCCAATATAAGACATTCATTCAACAAGGCCGCATAAATCATATCCGTTGTATTTGGACGCATGACGCAACCTGATGCAACTAACGCGCTGAGAGTGCAGCCCTAGAGCTGCTTTCACACTTGACTTGGCCCATCGTCACTTTCGGTCCTGCGACTCCTCTCATCACGGAACTACGAAGACCATCAGTTCCATGAATATCGAAAACCGGGGGGTCTTATATCGGGAGTTGAGGTGCATAACAAATAAAAATGAAATTATTAGAAATTAATAATTTTAGTGAAATTATTTTCCTGAAGGCGCATTAGGTGCAGCTGTACCGAGACTGGACATTTTTACTGGACTGGTTGGAGCAATATGCTTGGGAATTTTGGGAGCGATCATACCGGTCGTTCTTTACATTGTTATTCATCATGGTGATTACGGATATTACAAGTGGAAATTGATTGCATCAAGCTTTTTGTTGTTTACTGGAGTCGTATGTACGCTTTGTGCCACTGTTACTTATACGATCGAGCTCTACAATTTTCTGGCCACCGGGTAGGTTCATTATAATTTAGAAACTTACGGATGCATTTTTTATATAGAATGTCGTATGAATGAGGGAGAGGGTTTTTATTACTTGTGTATATTTTCAATGCTCGCCTTCGGCTCGCACACGCGTACTTGACTCGCGCACCCATAGTCGGCTCCCGCACTCATATTTGACTAAAGCACTCGTCTTTGACTCCTGAACTCGTCTTTGGCTCGCGCACTCGTCTTTGGCTCGCAAACTCATGATTGGCTCGCACACTCATATTCGGCTCCCGCACTCGTCTTTGGCTCACGAACTCACGATTGGCTCGCGTACTCATATTCGTCTCCACACTCGTATTTGGCTCGCACGCACATCTTTGGCTCGCACACGGATTTTTGACCTGCACACGCATCTTTAACTCTGTCAGAAATTTTTGGCTCGCGAATGCATTTTTGGCTATCGCACTCGCCTTAAGCTCGTACTGGCCAAAGTTCGTCACACGTCCCACTATTTTGTCAGTATTTTGAAAAAATGGTACTTAGGCTCAGTGTTTGATAGTAACATAATCCCTTATAACGCAAAAAATCTAGGGTAATCCACTGAAATCCACTTGTAATCCTAACTAATCTCCTTGCAACCTCGATTAATCCACTTGTAATATAGAGTAATCCAGACCTAAGCTGAAGTAATCCTTTTCTAACTCGGAGTGAAACACTTTTAATCTGAAGTAATCAAGTTGTAATCCTGCGTAATCCACTTGAAATCCGATAATCGATGATAATCTATTTTTAATCCGAACTAATTCAAGTAATTCGGTGTAATCAAAGTATTCCGGAGAAGTCTACTTATAATCTTAAATAATCCACTTGTAATCCGCCATAATCCACTTAAGTGAGAGGTGGAAAGAATTCTAATATTCTAATATAATAAAATTATATAATATAATACTTATAATAAGCACAATAATAATGAGTTTGTAAAACATTATAATAATAACAAAATAATAATCTTGGAATTCGAAATAATCCACTTTCCATCCACGTCTAAACTAGAGTAATCCAGTTTTAATATGGGAAAACTAAATTATAAAACGGAGTAATCCCGATTAATCCAGAGTAATTCACTTGTAATTCAGAGTAATCCACTTTTAATTCAGTGTAATCCACTTGTAATTCAGATAATTCGCAGTAATTTAGGTAATCTAGGTAATCAACCTGTAATACAGAGTAATCCCACCAATTCTAAGTAATTTCCATAGGTAATCCAAATATTTTTCAATTCTCTTTTTTTAATGTATATGTTTATTATTCTTATTAGATTTGTGTAAAATTTGACCCCCCCCCCCTTAATTTTGGTCAATTTTT
>JAWWLR010000127.1:38152926-38164603 GCA_035041075.1 Acraspis erinacei
GTTTCATCGAAATGTGCCAAACTTTTTAGGGATGGGAGAGAAGTGTCTACCAAATGGGGCAAGCGCCCCAAAAATGATCAAAAAATTACATTCTTACTTATTATTGTTACTTTTAGAAATTTTCGTCGTAATTATTTAAAAAATTATTTATTGTTTATTTTAGAAATTTCTAAAAATTGAATCAGATATGTCCACTGTTTTCAAATTGGTATCAAATTAGCAATTATTTTTAGATAATTAAAGAAATGAAATCAAATAGGACATGTCAAATTAATTAGGATTTTAAAAGTATTTTTGGAAATGTAATTATTTAAACAAATTATATTTGCTTAAACCATTAAACAGTGGTAAATGTATTATTTCTATACACCATATAGTCAGAAACATAATTGTATTTGTTCTGTTTTATTTTTTTAGTTATCAAAAGACGCTGTATGAGCAAATAAATATTGTTTAAACAAATACAAATTTATTACACATTAAAAGAAATGTACCAAAATTATGTAATTATGCAACAAAATGTGAAGGTGAGGTTGGGTTGGAAAAAATTTATTAGTATGGTAAATAAATAAATAGCATGGTAAATAAACTTTTTTTTATAAAAATCATATCCCAGATTAAGTAACATAACCTCAAAACAAATAATAAATTTATTTTCTTAGTTAAGTAGAATTAAACTTTATACTTAATGTAATTTAATATTGTTGACAAAATTAATCAGCTAATAATAATTAAGCACAGAACAACATAAAAAGCATTAAAGAAACTATTTTCATTCAATCATTCAAATAATTTTTATTTTAGATATATTTTTTCTCTTAATGTACACTTTCCTTTCTGTTACTTGGATTGAGTAATGAACTAATAACTAATTAATCTGTTTACAAGATAAAAAAGCATCGAAGAATTATTTTCATTAAAAATATAATTGATTCTTATTTTACATTTAGCTTGAAACTCAAAATTGCATTTCTAAAAAATTTTATGTATTGTTTCAGTACCTTTTAAACTAATTGCAGGAAAAATTGAAATATATGTGCAAGTAAGTTTGAAAAATGAATTCAGTTAGTCATACATTTTACGTGTATTAGGGGATTTATAATCAAACTAAAAAAATACTTAAATAGTAGATTCCTATTATTCAACATTACTACAATCATATTGTCGATTCCTACTATCCAACATTACTACCAAGATGGAGGTTACCACTTATTAAATAAAGGAATAAAAAGATCTTGTCGCTGCCAGAGTGTTAGGTATCGAGAGCTTAGATCCAATATTACCCTTGGTGCCACATTACCGCCAGCACCATATTACTCCTGGTTCTATAAGAAATCAGGTCCCAAAATATCTACAGTGCCACAATACCTATAGTTCCAAAATACCTCAGGTGCTAAAATACCTATGGTGCCAAAATACCTCAGGTGCTATAATACCAAAGGTGCTAGAATACCTACGGTGCAACAATTCCTTAGGTGTCATAATACATAAGGTGCCACAATACCTAAGCTGCCGAAATACCTACATTGCCACAACACACGAGGTGCTAAAATACCTACGATGCAAAATTACATCGGGGGCCACAATACCTGAGGTGCTAGAATACCTTAGCTGCCAAAATACTTAAAGTGCCACAATACCTAAGGTGCTAGAATACCGTAGGTGCTATAATACAAAAGGTGCCAGAATATCTACGGTGCAAAATTCCTTAGTTGTCACAATACATAAGGTGCCACGATACCTAAGCTGCCAGAATACCTACAATGTCAACAAACCTAATATGGCCCAATACATAAGCTGCCAAAATACCTACATTGCCACAATAAATGAGGTGCTAAAATACCTACGGTGCAAAATTACATCGGGCGCCACAATACCTCAGCTGCCAAAATACCTAAAGTGTCACAATACCTAAGGTGCCAGAATACCATAGATGTTATAATGCCAAAGGTGCCACAATAACTACGGTGCAACAATTCCTTAGGTGTCACAACACATAAGGTGCCACAATACCTCAGCTGCCATAATACCTACGGTTTCAACAAATCTAATATGGCCTAAAATCTAAGCTGCCGAAATACCTACATTGTCACAAAACATGAGGTGCTAAAATACCTACGGTGCAAAATTACATCGGAGGCCATAATACCTGAGGTGCTAGAATACCTCAGCTGTCAAAATACCTAAAGTGCCACAATACCTAAGGTGCCAGAATACCTTAGGTGCTACAATACCTATGGTGCCAAAATACCTCAGGTGCTACAATTCCTTTGTTGTCAAAATACATAAGGCGCCATAATACCTAAGCTGCCAGAATACCTACGGTGTCAACAAACCTAATATGACCTAATACCTAAGCTGCCAAAATACCTACATTGCCACAATACATGAGGGGCTAAAATACCTACGGTGCAAAATTACATCGGGGGCCACAATACCTGAGGTGCTAGAATACCTCAGCTGCCAAAATACCTCAGGTGCCAGAATACCTTAGGTGCCAAAATACCTTATTTCCCTTAACTCTAAAAATATCCCTACTAATAATATCATTGCTAATATAGAAGAATGTATAAAAAACCTTGAAGATGGCAATAAAAAATTAAATGTTCGAAAAGGAGTTTCAGATTTAATCTCAAATCATAAAAAAAAATCAATAAGTTTAAAAACTCCAATCAAATTTCAGATATTGCTACAAAATTCCAAAATCACCACAAAGATGTTATCTTAGTCCAAGCAGACAAAGGTAATATCTTATTGGCTGCAAATTCAGAAGATTACAAATCAATAATTGAAAACCTCTTACAGAATAATACCTTACATAAAAAGTGAATACTAGTTTAGTTCCATCCATAGAAGAAAAATATAATGATATTATTTCTAGATGGGAGAAAAAAAATACATGAATCATCTATCAATCTAAATCGTTAGAACAATTTTTTATGGAAAATTTTTTTTAACAAATAATTATATTTTAAGATTATTTAGTTATTTTTAAAGTTGAAAACAGCAGAGTTGCAGGGAATACATTCTCGGAAAAAATAAGCTATCATTTACTAAAATGCTATAATTTTTCAAACATTCTTAAGAAGCCATGGTAAAAAAAAATTCAAACTGCAAAAAACATGGCTAAAATTAATGTTTATTTTTGTGAATTTTAACATTTTTCATAAAAAATAATATTTTTATTTTGAATAACATCATTTACAATATTTTGACTCTTAGAATCATAGAAAAACTATTTTTTTCAGATATCTGACTTTTGGCACGAGAACTACGTTAATTGATAGATGCATTAAACTAAGTGACCTAAATTTTAGAAAAGAAAATTTAGACCAATTAAAAACGTTGATTGAAAGTGCCATTAAAGAAAGAGTTCACGAAATTTTTATATTTTTATATTCTTATACTAAATTCTGTATGTCAAGATGTTTTATGTTTTTTTAGAATTATTTAAAAAGATTATCCAATTTTTATTAATATTTAGATTATTATAGCTTAAAATTTTCAACAAAATATAGAGTAAAGATTATTTTGATGTTTCAATGAAAATAATTTATTACTGGTTTTTATTTTATGAACTGATTAACTAACTATTATCTTATTGATTTTTGTTTAAAAAACTGAACATAAATTGTTTTCAAGTAAGTCATACAATTTAATGAAAATAATTATTAAATTATTTTTATGTTCCTTACTCATTAATTATTTATTTATATATTCTGCTAAAATGTATATTTTCTAGAATTAGTTAAAAGCTTACAATTAATTAAAGGTAAACAAAGACAAGTTCGAATTTGCAAAATATTAAAAGTGAAAATTATTTAAATTTTTCAATGAACGCAATTTTTTAAATCTTTAAATTCTTCGAATTTTCAATTAAAATAATGGTTAAATGTTTTTTTTAATGATTGAATATTTATTAAGTAATTCTGTTAAAACTTAAATTTTCTGGTATTCTTTCAAAAGAAAGAAAAAACCTCAGAATTTAAAGTTCAAATTTAAGAAAAAATATTAAATTAAAAATAATTTGATTTTTTCAATGGCAATAATTGCTTGAGGCTTTTTATGTTGTCAACTATTTAATTAATTTTTATTTGATTAATTTTGAAAACAATATTGAATTACATGAAGATTCAATTTAAGATGATTTAAATTAAATTTTATGATTTTTCTTATGATTGTGAAGTAAAATGAGTATCTAAATTAAATTTTTAAAATTATAAGTAAATAATTTCGATATTTTTCGAAATTAGTTTCAAAGGTTATTAATATATATATATATAAATTAATTATTTATTCGAAGGTTATATAGTAGAATATTGGATATATTTGCATAATAAAAGTTTATTTATATTAAAACATCCCTATTTCAATTTAATAATTTATCAAATGAATCAGTTGTTGTGAAATATGGGTATCAGCATTCCATTTTTTAATTTATACATTAATGTGTTTTAATTTTTTTCTAAAATTAGTATAAGTGGTTACTAATAAATGAAATTTTCAGAAACGAAAGTGAAATTTTTTAGAGTTTTGCGATGTGAAATGAGCATCTGAATTCTGATTTCGAAATTATTTGCGAATATATTTTTACTGTTTCTGGAATAGTTTAAAATGTTTAATTGAGTAACATAAATTTGTGCAATAAAAGTTTATGTATTTCTGAAATACCTTTATTGCAATTATTTAATTTTTTTAAGTTCGTGTGATGTTGTGAAATGAGTATCCAAATTAAATTTTTAAAATTATAAGTAAATAATTTCTATATTCTTCGAAATTAGTTTTAAAGGTTATTAATAAATTAAACTATAGATATGCTGTTTCAAGTATAAACAAAATATAATTAAAAAATTATTCGAATGATTCAATGTAAATAATTGATTAATGCTTCTTATGTTTTAAACTAATGAACTGTTAATTTATTCTATTAAAACATATAATTTCTGGTATTAATTAAAAATGTTATTAATAAATCAAATTTCGAAAAAGACATTAAGCAAAGATTATTTGAATGTTTCAGTGAAAGATATATTTATATGCTTCTCATATTGCGAAATAATTAATTAATTATTAGCTGAATAATTTTTTCAAAATTATTAATTAAATAAAGATTAAAATTTAGTTTCTTAAAATTAGGTGACATAAATTGATTATTTATTCGAAGGTTATATAATAGATTATTGTATATAATTTTCATAATAAAAGTTTATTTATATTAAAACATCCCTATTTCAATTACAGAATTTTTCAAATGATTCTGATGTTGTGAAATGGGTACCTGTATTCAATTTTTAGATTTATATGTTAATGTGTTTTAATTTTTTTATTGTTAAAGTTAAAATAAAAATAAAAAGTAGCATAAAAATGATTTCAATGTCTACATAACAATTAGAGTTTAATTATTTTTATGTTATAAATGCATTTATTAATTAATGTCTAATTTTTTTACAATATTAAATTACATAAATATTGAATTTTAATTTCTCATAATTAAGTAAGATAAATTTTTTTATTTACTTCAAGTTTATGTGATTTAATATTTACCTTAATTTCTATGCTAAAAGTTTGTAAATGTTTAAAATACCACCATTCCTGTTATATAATCTTTTAAATTGATAAAAATAATTGTTTTAATGCTTTTAATTTTATTAAGTCATTAATTAATTATCAGCTGAATAATTTTATTTACAATATTAAATTACATACAGATTGAACTTTAATTTTTTTCATTAAAGTAACATACATTTTTATAATAAAACTTTATTTATTTCTGAAACACCTTAATTTTCTATTACATATAATTTTTGTAAGTAAATTGATTAATTAATTACCAACTGATTAATTTTTTTCACGATATCAAACTTCAAAAAAAAATCTAAAATGATAGAAAAAAATTAAAGTCTTCGAATGATACCTCACTCTTTAATATTATTGATAGTAATAGTATATTATAAGTTCCATGGGTTCATTGAATACATTATTTCAGATTTTAATTCAGCGAAACTTTGGATGGTAAAAAATTTTAACAACTAAATACTTATTCGAAAATTGGGTAAATGATAAAAATGAATAGAAAAATAAGCGCGCGCGGGCCCGCGCACATGATTTTCTAGTAGGGAAGAAAAATCGAGTGCAAGAACTTTCTGGTTGAAAAATATAAAATGTTTGAAACTCATCGTGCTCGATTTTATTAAAATAAGTACAGCAGTGCTATATCTGTTTTTGATGTATAAAAGGTTGTTAAAATGGGGAAGTATGCGAGGATGTCGATAAAAGTGACAAACGCGAAGAACGTTCGACAACCCATCGAAAGCGCGTCGACGAGTTCCGGAACACTTATGGGACGCCATTTATTTTATGAGGCTTCTTATCGGCATGCTGCCGGCCCATAAACACAACACCCTGTGAGCGGATACATTACTTGGCCATTGCATTGCGTGACGCGTATACATTTTATCGAGGCTCTTGCAGGTGCGTGGTTGATTTAAAAAATAAATAAAAAACAAGATGAAAAAATCCGCGTTGGGGCCTCCATATTGAAAAAGCGATTAATAATAAAAATCAATGAGTTTTCAAAATGGAAAAAGAGAAATAATAAAAGAAAAATTTAAGTGAAATATTTGCGGCTATCAAAATTTGATCTACTAAACAAATGAGTAATTTTTAAACAAAACAAATGAATTCAAAGCGAAAAATGTAATAGTTGATTTTGTCACTAAAACATGTTTTAATTTAAAATAAAAAACAGTTTAAGTAAGCCAAAAAGTACGAATTTTCAACGAAATACAGTCGGACTTCTTTTTATGCACGGGTTGTATCATATAGCATTGCAATTTGCTATTTCTCATGTTGCCTAACTCTGTACTTTTTACCTTCCTTCGTATTGGTCGAAGTCCATTTATGAAAAAGTTTCTTGGTTACTTTAAAGTCGTTTTGGAAAAAATCTGCGTCGGGGCCTCTGTATTTTGGAAAACCCATTAATAATGAGAATTAATTCATTTTTTGCTATTGCAATTCGTGTTTTTGGAAACTCAAAATGGAAAAGAGAACTAACTTTAATAAAAATCAAGTGAAATATTTGACAATCGAAATTTTCTCTAATAAACACATGAGTTGCTTAAGTTGAGAAAAACTTATGAATCTTCATGAAATAATGACTTCTAAACCAAATGGTTAAATATTCTACAAAGAATAGTAGTTTTTAAATGAAAGAGATGAATTCTCAACGAAAAATATAATAGTTAATATTGGCACTTAAATGTATTTTAATTTAGAATCGAAAATAGTTCAAGTCAGCCAAAATCGACGAATTTTCAACGAAATACACTCGGACTTCTATTTATGCATGGTTTGTGTCTTATACTATTTCACCTTGCTATCTCTCACTCTGTTTAACTCTGTACTTTTACCTCCCTCGTATTGATCATCATCCATTTATGAAACAGTTTCTTGCTTCCTCCAAAGTCATCTTTAATTACCTTCTCTTCTTCTGTTAAATGTTTGTAATGGTAATAATAATAATAATAATATAAGCAAATAAAAGTTTGGCGTTTTCGTAGGGAAAAAATGATTTTTTCTGCTAAATCGTTTTGCAGCTATCTCACTTGTTATATTTCATGAAGAAAATGTGACACCAAATCACAATTGATATTTTTATGAATAATATTTCAAATAAACAATCATCCATACCAATTCTAGCAGCCAAAAAAAGAGAATTTTTTAATAATGATTAGTGTAATGCATATTGATACTGGTAATTCCTAATTAATTGTTGTTAGCAAAACAAATATTTAACATATATAGTTTTCTGCAGCTATTTATTTTAATTTAGAAATAATTTTAAAGTTTTTTAATGATAAGAATATTAATTCGAAAAAAATTTGTTCATTAGAATATTGATAATAATTTAAAATAAAAATTTAATTTTAAAATTAATTAAAAATAAAATTTATAATCATTTTTAATCTAAATATTACTCCTACGAGATATTAAGACATTTTTATTCAAGGTTAAGTATTTTGTTACGTTTAAACACCTTGTGAAGAGAATTTTTTATATAAATTGTTTATATCAATTGGCTTATATCTCAAACCGAATATTTATATTCCTAAAGTGTATCCGCAATAATTTCTATGGATAGCGACTTCTCTTAAGTCTTTTATTAGGAGAAAACAAATAATATTCGTAAAATGCCAAATTTTGGCGTTCTATTTATTTAAATAATAAATTCCACAAGCTGAGATTAAAAAATCTGGCCTGAAGTCTTTCTGCAGGATTTAATAAAATCAGAAGAGAAGAAGATGCAAAAAGACTTTGAAGGAATCAAGAAACTGTTTCATAAATGGACGTTGACCAATAAGAATACAGGTAAAAGTGCAGAGTTAGGCTGCATGAGAAATAGCCAGGATGGAATGCTATATGATATAAACTACCAGAAAATGCCAATTTTCAACACAATGCATGAACTTTCAATAAAATATCTGAATTTTTAACTAATAATGATAAATTACCAATAATAAATGAAATAGTTAAATTTCTATTTAAACAAATTAATTTTGAAACTAAATCTTCACAAAATAGTTAAGTTTTTTACCAAAATAGTTCCGGTTTTAAATCAAATAACGATTTTTCAAAAAAGTGTAGTTAACAATTTAACCAAACCATTTTCAAATGAAATCAAGAATTCTCACACAAAAAACTGCATTTTTAATAAGTTATTTCAACCAAGTAGTTGATATTCTAATATAAAAATATATTTTTTCCAAGAAAAATGATAGTTAAATTTTTCGTTAAAAAAATAAATTTTTAACAAAAAAATGGATCTTTAAGCCAAAAAGATCAATTTTTAAAACAACAGTTAAATTTTCAAAACAGAAACAAAAATTAAAAAAAAAAATTCCAAGTAAAATCTTTGACACCTATATTTTCTCTGCTTAACAAATGAGTAGCCAACGTTGAAAAAAATTGATAATTTAAAGAAATGTAATCAAATCTCTAAAAGAAATTTCAAATGATTTCTACTTATTACAGTAGATTTTTATGATCTACAAAGATTTCTATGTTGAAGGCGTTTAACGGATTTTAAGGAATTTTCAGAGACTTTTATGGAATAAATTAAATTTCATTTTAAGTTGTTTTTATTCAGGTTTCAATATTTTTGACAGACCTAACGGAATCCATTTAAACTAATTTCTATAGAACTTTAGGGAATATATTAAATTTCATTTCAAGAGACATTTACGGATTTCAACAATTTCAAGGACATGGAGCAATTAAGAATATTTTTAAGAATTTAGAATTATTTAATATATTATAAAGGATTTGCATAAATTTCAAGAGATTTAAAAAATTCGGGGATTTAAATTTTCTTTAGGATGTATAAGATTTCAAGGAATTTTAAGGTATTTTACATGGTATTAGGAATTTTTTTTTAAATATCCAAGCATATTTAAACGAATTTCAAAGATTTTAAGGAACACACAAACACACACATACTGCAAAATCCTGAAAAATAAAATTCCCGAAAAATAAAATTTCCGAAATGGAAAAGTCCCGAATTATAAAATTGGTAAATAATAAGATTTCCGAATAATAATATTCTTGAATTCGAAAATTTCCGAATTAAAACATTCCCGAACAATAAAATTCCAAAATTGTAAAATTTTCAAATAATACAATTTCCGCATAATAAAATTCCCGAATAAATGTAATTCCCGAATTATAACATTCCCGGTAAATAAAATTTTCGAATTGAAAAATTTTTGATTCATAAAATTTCATAATAATAATATTTTTGAATTCGAAAATTCCCGAATAATGAAATTCCCGAATTATAACATTCCCGGATAATAAAATTCCCAGATTTGAAAGACCTAGAATAATATAATTTCTGAATAATAAAATTATGGTATTGGAAAATTCACGTATAATGAAATTCTCGAATAATGCAATTTCCGAATAATAAAATTCTCTAATAATAAAATTTCCGAATAATTAAATTGCCGAATAAATAAATTCCTGAATTGAGAAATTCTCGAATGATAAAATTTCGGAATAATAAAAATTTCGAATAATGAAATTCCAGAATTGGAAAATTCTCGAATAATAAAATTTCCGAATAATGAAATTCCCCTGTCGGGAAGCTTATTGGTTGGAAATTTTATAATTTCGGAATTTTAATATACTATTCAGGAATATTATGATTCGGGAATCTTAATCCTCGGAAATTTTATTATCTGGGAATTTTCCAATTGGGGAATTTTATTATTTAATCATTTCATTCTTCGTGAATTTTGCTTTCGGGAACTTTAAATCGTCCCTTACAGGAGTTTGAACGGCAGTTTGGAAAACTTTGATGAACAATTTTATTTTATTTTATATTCCCAAAATTTTTAATCATTTCTACTTATTTTAATAGATCTCGAGTTTTAAAGATTTCAAGGTATTTTAAGGGATTTATCGATAAATTTAGAGAACTTAAATTAAATTTTAAGAGATTTCTCCGGGTTTCAATCATATGAAATATATTTTATGTTACGTAACAAATTTCAAATAATTTAAAACTATTTAACACCGTTTATTGGATTCTAAAGAGTTTTTGTAGGATTTCCAAAGATTTAAAGGTTTTTCTATATTTTAAATATATTAAGTTATTTTAAAAGATTGCAATAAATTAAAAGAGTTTGAAAAAATCTAGGGGTAAGCAGTTTTTTGGTATTATTTACAAGGATTTTAAGTATTTTATTGAATCTTCAATAATTTCAATTTTAGACAACTTTAATAAATAATTAAAATTTAGTTTATTTTTAAAAACTTTCAAATTATTTTTACTTATTTCAATAGATTTTTAGGATTAACAAAGATTTCAAAGTATTTTAAAAGATTTTTAAAGACTTCTAACGATATCAAATATTTTTAGCGATTTCTACGGATTTAAAAAAATCTTAAGAGATTCCAGAGAATTTTCATGTGTTCAATGAAATTTCAAGCGATTTTGAAGATATCAAGGAATATCTCCAATTTTTGCTAAAATCTATGTTTTCGTGTTACACTGAAAAAAAATAGTTTACCTGTCCCAGCCAAACTTTTATCTGAATTTCGTCTGCCAAGAAAATATAGCTGAAATAATCTAGATAACTTAGCTAGATAATTTCTAGATGGAAAATTTAGCTAAAACAGCTAGAAATTTAGTTGACGCAGCTACATTTTCTTGAGAGACGGAATCCAGCTAAATGTTTAGCTGGGACAGCTAAACATTTTTTACTGCATAGAGATTATTCGAGTGGTCTAATATAAATCGTTCTTTTCTCTACCAAATTAAAAGAAGCATCCCCAATTTCAAAAAAAAGATTAAAAACTTAATAATCCCCAAATAAAAACCTCTACTCCCACCCCTAAAAGTACTTGAATGTGCGAAAAACCGTTTTTTATTGAAATATGTGTCTCTTAATAGAAATACCTACCCCACATATTTGCAGGTGTATCGTACTACCTCATGTCGCATTTGCGAGCACATTTTCGGGGACGTGTGCGTGCATGTGTGTTATCAGGATACGCAGGCGAAGCCAGCTTACAAGGCGAGGGGGTTGGTCGGACCCCACGTGGGTGGTGGTGAGGTAGTCATGACGACCGCAGCGACCAATCATCCGGAAGTAACGCAGCGCGAGATAACTCTGCA
>JAWWLR010000127.1:38181065-38200829 GCA_035041075.1 Acraspis erinacei
AGGGTATTTTAAAACTCCAAGTGTATCGATTATTATTTTTATTTGGAAGGATTCCAAACAATCTTAAAGAGAATAAGTAGATTTTAAGGGACATCAAAATATTTCGAAGAATTTGAAATATTTGAAGGTAGTTTAATATTCTAAGATTTTTCAATCGATTTCAATAATTTGGAGGTATTTAAAGGATTTAAAGATGGCACGGTATTTTTAAATTTTCAAGAAAATTTAAAGAAATTTAAAATATTTTAAGGGATATCAAAAATGTAAAAGAATTCGAAATATTTGAGGCTATTGTAAATCGATTTCAATAAATTAAAGGGATTTTAAAGGATTTCAAATATTTTATTCTGTTTTTAAAGATTCCCGGGGATTTTAAAGAGAGTTCAAGGGCTATCAAAAGATATCTCAAAGAATGTTAAATATTTAAGGGTATTTTGAATCTCCAAAACTTTTCAATCGACTTCAATAATTTAGACATATTTTAAATGGTTTCAAAGATGTCATGATATATTCCTAAAGATTTTAAGAAATTTTAAAGAGATTAAAAAAATGTAGGGGGTAGTAAAAGATTTAAAAGAATTTGAAACATCTGTAGGTATTTTAAAACTCTTAGATTTTTCAATCGATTTCAATAAATTAAAGAGATCTTAAAGGATCTCAAAGATTTTATGGTACTTTTAAATATTCTGAGGAATTTAAAAGAGATTTCAAGCGATATCAAAATTTATTCAAGAATTTGAAATTTTTGAGGGTATTTTAAAACTCTTACATTTTTCAATCGATTTCAATCAATTAAAGTGATCTTAAGGGATTTAAAAGATTTTATGGTATTTTTAAAGATTCCAATGGATTTTAAAGAGATTTCAAGGGATATAAAAAGATTTAAAAGAATTTCGAAATATTTAAGGGTATTTTAAAACTCCAAGAGTTATCAATCGTTTATTACTTTTATTTTTAAAGATTCAAAATAATCTTAAAGGGAAAACAAAAGATTTTAAGGGATATCAAACTATTTCGAAGAATTTAAAATATTTGAAGGTACTTTAAAACTCCAAGTTTTTTCAATCGATTTCAATAATTGAAAGGTATTCTAAAGGATTGAGAAGATTGCATTGTATTTCTAAAGATTGTAAGAAATTTCAAAATGATTTGAAAGATTTTAGAGGACATCAAAAGATTTAAAAGAATTTGAAATATTTGAGGGTATTGTAAATCTGAAATATTTTCAAAATATTTCAATAAATTAAAGGGATTTTAAAGGATTTCAAAGAATTTAAAATATTTAAGGGTATTTTAAAACTCCAAGATTTTTTAATCGACTTCAAATTAAACGCATTTTGAAGAACTTCAAAGATTTTACGGTTTTTAAAGATACCAAAGAATCTTAAAGAGAATAAGAAGATTTTAAGGATCAAAATATTTCGAAGAATTTGAAATATTTGAGGGTACTTTTAAACTTTAAGATTTTTCAATCTATTTCAACAATTTGGATGAATGTTAAAGGTTTTCAAAGATGTTATTATATTTTCAAAGATTCCAAGGAATTTCAAAACGATTTGAAAGATTTTGAGGGATATCAAAAGATTTCAAAGAATTTAAAACGTTTGAGGGTGTTTTAAATCTCTTAGATTTTTCAATCGATTTCAATGAATTAAAGGGTTTTTAACGTATTTCAAATATTTTAGGGTATTTTTATAGATTTCGAGGAATTTTAAAGAGATTTCAAGGGATATAAAAAGATTTTTTTAAAATTTGAGGATATTTTAAATTCCAAGATTCTTCAATCGATTTCAATAAATTAAAGGGATTTTAAAGGATTTCAAATATTTTTGAAGATTTTCAGAGGAATTTGAAAGAGATTTTAAGCGCTATCAGAGGATTTCAAATAATTTCGAAATATTGAAGGGTATTTTAAAACTCCAAGTGTATCGATTATTATTTTTATTTGGAAGGATTCCAAACAATCTTAAAGAGAATAAGAAGATTTTAAGGGACATCAAAATATTTCGAAGAATTTGAAATATATGAAGGTAGTTTAATATTCCAAGATTTTTCAATCGATTTCAATAATTTGGAGGTATTTAAAGGATTTAAAGATGGCATGGTATTTTTAAATTTTCAAGAAAATTTAAAGAGATTTAAAATATTTTAAGGGATATCAAAAATGTAAAATAATTCGAAATATTTGAGGCTATTGTAAATCGATTTCAATGAATTAAAGGGATTTAAAAGCGATTTCAAGGGACATCAAACCTTTTTTTATAGAATTGGAAATATTTAAAACTTTAAGACTTTTCAATCGATTTCAATAATTTGGATGAATTTGAAAGGTTTTCGAAGATGTCATTGTATTTTCAAAGATTTTTTAACCAATTTTAAAGATATTTTAAAGATTTTAAGGGATATCAAAAGATTTAAGAGAATTTGAAATATATTTTAGGGTACTTTTAAGCTCCAAGATTTTCAATAGATTTCAATTAATTAAAGTGATATTAAAGAATTTCAAAGATTTTATGGTATTTTTAAAGATTTCGACGAATTTTAAAGTTTTCAAAGGATATTAACGGATTTCAACGAATTTTGAAATATTTGAGGGTATTTTGGAAACCCCAAGGCATCTTCAAGTATCACAAATATTTGACAGCATTGTTAAAGATTTCAAAGAATATTAAAGAGAATAAGATTTTAAGGGACATCAAATTATTTCGAAAAATTTGAAACAAAAAAGACAAAGATTTTAAATATTTGACTTTATAATTCGGATCAAGTAATATTCCACTCTGAAAAATTTAATAAAGAAACTTTAATAAAGTCATTTTGCGCGGTATTATCGGAAATGATTTAATATGCACTTGCAATATTACGTTATAATATATTAAATTTTTTAAAGAAGTTAGGTATTTCTATTATTCAATTTAATTTGCTTTAAAAAAAATAAAAGCGATTGTCAATATTTATCTGTATGATTATTCATACAAAAATGGAACCTTCAAAAAGACTTCCTTTAGAGCCTAAGTTCTAAGGGATGCCAACTTTTACTTGAGCCGCAATATTACCGAACCCCCAGTTTTTTCTGTGCTCAATATAAATTTTTATCGGAATAAATAACTAATAAATAAATAGTCCTCTTGCATGTAAGCCATTGTTAAAGGCTTCTCATTAGATCATCGAAGTTAAGCGCTTGGCGCGGTTATACCTCGGATGGGGTCCCTCATACTAATAAATTTGTCAAGTTTTTTGTATTAAAAGGAGTTTCCATTAAATAATAAAAACCAGAAAATGAAATTTAATTTCAAATTATAAAAATTTAATTTGAAAATTAAATTTAAAAAAAAATTTAGTTTCACCCGAATTTTATTGAATTCTGGTAAATTCATTTTAATCCCAGAGATTCTAATTATACAATTGTATTCGTAATTTAAAGATAACTCTTTAATTGAAGTAGAGGGTCCTAATTTTATTTAATTTAACCTAAAATTGGTGGAAAAACGTTATTTCAGTTTTGAAGTCCCTTTCATTGGAGATTGCTGATTTTATTTGCATGCTTATTAGATCGTTCGCCCCCAACGTATATAACTCGAACAGAATAATTTTTGCGCTTCATTATGAGCGCGGGCGTTTCGGTTCGTGTAAAAAAATCCTTTTCATTGGCTCATAAGAAAAAAAGGGAAAAAAGAGAAACACTAAAAAAATTCTTTGATTCATAGCAAATCCTTTTTAATTAAATTTCTAAACTTTACTTCATATTAAATCAATCCATGGGGACTAGGTTGGTTCACGAAAACGAAACTTTCCCCATTTCTTTGAGACACCCCCCCCCCCCAGTTTGTTAGATTCCCCAAAAAAATGAATATTTGTTTTTTTTTTAATTAAGAGGTGCCTCCCATCCCCTGAAGTTTGCCATTAAAATAACATGGGAATACACATTTTTGTAAATTCCGTCTAAAACATAAAAAACTTCAAGGAATATGAATCCATCATTAATTTTTAAATTCAACCCCTTTGAGCTTTTTGCATGGTGCCCTAAAAAACTAAACTGTCTAAGTGCAATCAAAATTTTTCGGAATTAGTTTTCTTTTCTTTTCAAAGTTCCACATGAAAAAATAAATTACAAGATTTTATATATCAGTTGATTAATTTAAAATTGTTTAAAAAATTTGTGTTCATTTGAATATTTTTGTTTCCATAGAATATTGCGAATTATTCATTAGTATCATGATCCATTTAATGAACATGGAGAGAATATTTTTTTATGCAAAATTTTCGTATATTGTTTAAAATTTTTTTTTACTTAAACCCAACTTTTTAACGGAAAAAGCTTAAAAATCGTACTTTTTTGCTAGTTTTTTTAAGAAGCATAAAAATTTTAGCTCAAATATTACTTTTATTCAAAGTACTTAATATTATTTAAAAAAATTGTATTATCTTGTATAATATCGCGAAATAATGGTATTTTCTGAATGCCTTGGATAATAATTTAAGAATGTGAAGAGGGAATTATTTCATATTATTTTTAGATTAATTGTTTATAATTATTGAAATAATTATCTTTATAATTCAATATAAAACACTTTAAATTCCTAAGATTCTAAGTAGAAATATGTATTGAAATTTCAACAAACAAGATTAAGTTTCTAATCGAAAAGACAAGTTTTCAACAAGATACATGAATTTCTATCAAATAGTTTAATTTTTAACTTATAAAGGATAAATTTGCAAATAAAAATGGAAAAGTGCAATTTTCTGATGAAAAAATTAATTTTTAACCAAAAAAACAACAAAAACAATTTTCAACAAGAAAATACAATTTGAAACGAACGAGGTGAATATTAAAAAAAACACACATTTTTAACAAACATGTTCAATTTTTTAAGACAAATCGTTAAATTGAAATTTGAGAAAGATGGATTTTTACTAAAAAAAGTTAAATTTTCAACCAAATAGATGAATTTTCCAGCAAGAATATTAATGATTTACCAAAAACATGAATTTTTAACGAAGATCATTAATTTTTAACAAAATTGTTGAGTTTTAATGGCAAAAGGACTCATTATCTCTAAACTGATTGATTTTTTAAACCTAAAATATGATTCTTTAAAAAGGAAGTTAATTTTTTATCAACAAGTTTAATACTCAACTGAATAGTTTAATTTTCTACCAAAAAGGATGAGTTTTAAACCGCAAAAGTTCATTTTTGACCAAAAAAGACATTTTTAGTTTAAAATTAATTCTCAACCAAAATATAAGAGAATTTGCAACAAAATAGTTACATTTTCAAAAAAAGAGATAAATTTTCAACTAAAATTATGAATAATAAAAAATTAACTTACAGCAATAGAGTTCAGCCCAAAAGATGATTTTCGAAACCAAAAGAATAATGTTTTTTAAATGGAATAGTTATAAATTTTTAACCCAGAAAGGGAATCTTAAACTTTAACCAAGTATATTGTTAAATTTTTAACTAAAAATAATTGGTTTAAAACTTATCTTTTTGGTTGCAAAAATAATTATTTTATTGAAAATTCAACTTTTTGTTTAGAAAATTCGTATTTTTTGCTTTAAAATTCTATAGTATCGTAGATCATTCTATTCTTCTTTATTTTGAAAATTTTTTTTTTTCAACAAAAATGCAACTGTTCCCTAAGGTTGAAAATTTATGTAATTTGATGAGAATTATTTTTTGGAAGAAAATTAATCTTCTTAGTTGAAAATGGATTATTTTTATTTAACAATGTAATTTTTTATTGAAAATTCAACTTTTTTGTATACAGAAAATGCGTCTTTTCGTCTTGAAAATTCAATAGTGTGGTGGAAAATTCAAATATTTTGTAGATTCGTTTTTTATTTATATATTCAAAATTAATTTTTTTTAAATGAAAAGTTAAGTTTCCCATTCTTTGTTAAAAATTGATTTTTTTAGTTTCAAAAAACAACTATATATTCTTTTTTGTACAAAATTAATTTTATTGGTTGAAAATTATTTTCTTAGTTGAAAATTCATCTTTTTTTCCTTCAAAATTCTAAATTTTTGGTAAGTTTTTTTTCTGTATTGACTAAAAAATCTTCCTATTTTAAGGATCCACTAATTATGTTGAAATTTCTTCTTCTTTGGTTCAATTCAATTGTTTGCAATTTAAAATGAAAATCCCCTCCCCCCCTTAAGTAATTTGAAATATCAATTTCGGAATGTCCAAATTGCAAGCTAAAAGACGAATTTTCTGTACAAAAACTTGAGTTTTCAAACCAAAATATGACTTTCCAGCAAAAAATTAATTTTTCACGAAACCGATACAATTTTACCAAACAAACATTAAATTTCAAATCAAGACAATTTTTGTTTTGATTAAAAAAGCAGAATTTTCTACTAAAAAAGATGAATCTTAAAAAAATGGAAAAGATCTATTTTCGCAGTTAGAAAATTAATTTGAAACCAAAAAAAAACAAGCTTTTCTACTAAACAGTTAAATTTTCAGCTAAAGACATAAGCCTTCAATAAAAAAAATTAAGAATTTATTTAACTTTTGAACAAGTAGTTGAATTAGCAATTAAAACATATTATTTTTCAAGAAAATAGTTAAACTTTCAAACCAATAGATAAATTTTCAAAAAAAAATATATCGTAAAAAAAAGATTTATTAACAAAGCGAGATCAAAATATGAGATTTTTAAGAAAAAATAAGATTCTGCGGAAAAAATAGAATGATTATTTCCGAAAGACGAATTTTTAACCAAAAAGAAATGACTTTTAAACTAAATTGTTGCATTCTCTACCAAAAAGTTGCATTTTTATAAAAAAAAAAGAAATTTCTCTTAAAATAGATGGATTTTTATGGGGGGAAAGAAACAAATTTTCAAAAATAACAAAAAATAGATCAATTTTTATGGAAAAAAAATCATAAAAATAGTTGAATTTTAATCCACAAAAGATTCCAGTTAATTTCTCAAGATCAAAATATGAATTTCTTAACAGAAAAAATAAGTATTTTTTAACGGGAAATAAGTTTCTACCAAAATATTTAATTTCCAATTAAAAAAGACGAACGTTTTACCAAAATAAATGACTCTTTAAACAAATGGTTGAATTCTCTATCAAATATAGTGGAATTTTTATCAACAAAAAAAAAAAGAAATTTCTCTCAAAATAGATTAATGTATATGAAAAAAAGAATAGTTGAATTTTCATCCAAAAAATGTTCCAGTTAATTTTTCAAGATCAAAATATGAATGTTTCAACAGAAAATAAGCTTCTACGGAAAAAAATAGAATTTTTAATCCAAAAAGTCGAATTTTTAACCAAAAGGAATGACTCTTTAACGAAAATGTTAAATTCTCTACCAAATAGTGACATTTTTATTTTAAAAAAATGAAATTTCTCTTAAAATATATGAATTTTTATGAAAATAAAATTCATAAAAATAGTTGAATTTTCATCCACAAAAGATTCCAGTTGACTTTTCAAGATCCAAATATGAATGTTTTTACAGAAAATAAGTTTCTACGAAAAAAGTTAATTTTCAATTCAAAAAGACGAACTTTTCACTAAAATGAATGACTTTTTAAACAAATTGTTGAAGTCTCTACAGAAAATAAGTTTCTACACAAAAATGGAATTTTCAATCGAAAAAAACGAATTTTTTTAACCAAAAAGGATGAAAATTTAACAAAATATTTTAATTCTCTACCAAATAGTTTCATTTTTAATTTTATTGAAGAAAGATTAAATTTGTACTAAAACAAATGAATTTTTAATAAAAAACGACAAATTGTTTTTTAACAGATGAACTTTCATCCAAAACATATTTCAGTTTTATTTTCAACGCCAAAATTTAAATTTTAGATGGAAAGTAAATTTTGCATGAAATAGTTAAATTTTTCAAAAAAGCACTAGAATTTTCAACCAAAAAGTATAAACTTTTAACAATATAGTTCAATTTTCAACAAAACCTATACATTTTTATCCAAGAAAGATAAAATTTCTCTTAAAACAGTTGAATTTTTAATTTAAAAAAAAGGCAAACAAATTTTCAAAAAAAAGTTAATGTTCAACAAAATAGTTAAATTTTTAACAAAACAGGAGAATTTTCAGTAAAATCGTTTAATGTTAAAACAAATAGTTTCATTTTTATTCAAGTAAGATGAAAATTTCTTCTAAAAAGAAATAAGAATTGTGAAAACAAAAAGTTAATTTTCTGCTAAATAGTCGAATTTTTAACAAAAAAGTATGACTTTTTAATAAGATTGTTAAAAAATACAAATTTTCAAAAAAGAGGAATTTTCAGCCATAAATATTTCAATTGCGTCTTTTTGACACAAAAATACGAATTTTAAACAATAAGTATACATTTTGTAGGAAATAGTTTAATTTTCAACAAAAGAGTTGCATTTTTAATTTTTATCCAAGAAAGATGCAATATTTCTTCTGAAGAAGATAAACTCTTAAATAAAAAAGACAAATTTTCAGAAAAAAAATAGTTTTCATCCAAAAAAGATTTCTGTTTACTGATCAGCAACAAAATATAAATTTTAAACAAATCGTTAATGTTCTATACGAAAACACCTGACTTTTTAACAACAACAAAACTTGATAAAAGTACTACTTTTTAAATATGAACGTAAATATATCAGGGTGGTTGTTTTAATCGAAAAAAATTCCTGGTCAATTCCTAGTTTTTCTCGCTGCGCAAGCATTTTTCACGGTCACCAAAAATAAAAAAATTCGAACTCTAAAGGCTAATAATTTTTCAGTTTGATTTAATAACGTATATAAAATGGATGGTCGTACCACCTTCCAATTAAACAAGTTTAAATGAAATGCAGATAAACTGCAAATTTCGAATTTTTAACTTTTATAGGTTATAAAGTTCAAAGATTGATCTAAATCTGTTTTGTAGCACCTGATTTCACTTTGTCTAAAAGCCTATTTTTTCTTTGAGAGATAAGCACTTCCTCTTGTTTTCTTTAGACATTTTCGTAACTCGTACAAAGTAAATCACTTACTGACTGAAACCGCACTGAAGCGAATGTCCTGCGACATTTTTGCAACTGACTGAAGCAGACGACACGATTGACCGCAGAGGGTACGGCACGATTTTTTCATACACTCCTGCGTTGTTGTGGAGTTAATCCGCTAACCTAGTGGCGTCACTCTCTTGTTTTCTATAACGGGAACTTTTCTTGTGAGACTGCAGTGTAACTAAAAAGATAATCTTGAGGAGAAAGTTTTTGCGAATTTGCAAAAATTACGTATATGATTGATTGACCACCTTAAAAACAAAAACGTATCGACCCCCCCCCCCCCCACCCTGAGCTATTACGTAATTGAAGCACGGCCCCATAACTAATACGTTATTAAACAAGAAAAATATTAATCAATACACGACTTTAAAAAAAATGTTGGGGTTCCCCACTCTCCCCTGCCAGTAAATCCTTCTTTCTGGAGAACTAGTCTCCCTAGGATACAAAAAAAGCGAATTTTAGAGGAGAGAAAAAAGTAGAGCGAGTGCGGGCGTCGCCTTGGAGGATATTAAAATATAATTGGCGTTTGTGTCCCCTTTGTGCAAAACGGTATCTAGTCACGCGTGTGTCGGCTATGGGTGTTATGTACGCCAGAGTGCGCCACGGGTGACTCATCCTCTCTCCGTTCTTGCTCAGCTCGCAAGGGGTAGTTGCACGCAACAACCCCTCTGTCACTTGTGCGTACGTCTCAAATCTACATACTCTACACCATATTCTCTACACTCAGAAAAAAATATATATTCTTTTTCAATGATACAAACCGTTTCCTCAACAGTAACTTTTTCATTAAACTAAAAATCATTGTTGATAAATAACTAGACGGAAAAAAATTAGTAGTTCAAAGAGAAATAGATGTGGATTTAATACAGACCTATGTAGAAATTCCGATCGGGGTTTCGTTGGGCCCTGGATAGATTTCCCTATTTCTAATGGGGCGCTGGTCGGGAAAAAAGGTAAGGGCCTGACTAGTTCCGTAACTTATGAGCAGGTCCTAACGAGAGTGCTTTTTTATCGCCGGACGATTGGTAGGGCCCCGTATAGATATTTGAGTGGCTGAAAGCAAAATTCGAACTTCTGTAGCAAAAAATTTGTTCATTTGAAGTTATAAAAACTGAAATGCAAACTAAAACACTCAAAGTAGAACTCTCATAAATTTTCACTTTTAAAATTAATCCCAGAACTTTTCGATACAAATATTTAATAATTTATACTTACAAAATAGAAGCTTTTAACACTTTTCAGTTGAAAAATTGTAAATTAAATACTGTTAAATTGCAAAATTAATTTCTATACAATTTTTTACGGACATCAAATTACTCCTCTCTGAAAACCAAAATGAGCTTTTCGTTTAAAATTTTTTTAATTACCCCTATTTAGTGGTTAAAAAGACCCCAAAAAATTAAAAAATAGGAAATACCACAAATTATAAAATAATTTTTTAATGTAATTTTTTCAATAAAATAAACCTGACAAAAGCAAAATCGCGCATCTTCTTGATTGATAAAAGGTTGATGTGAAAAATGATTTTAAAATTATAATTACTATTTAAAAAAAATTTTGGGGTCTTCTCAACCCCTAAATGGAGGTAATTTTTTTTAATTAAAAAAAACGAAAAGCGATTCTCTCTTTCGTTTTTAATGACGAGTAATTTGATACCCATAACATATTTTTATATTTTTTCACCAGGTCGTCACTCTTTTCCAGTGAATTTCCAAATTGAAGAAGGAATCAAGAAATTTTTATATAGTAACTTACATCATTTTGAGCAATTTTAAATTCGAAGTTAAATTACATTATTTCTTATATTTTTTATTTATTTTTTATATACGTTATGTTATTTGCAAAATAAAAAAGTATTTTCAATTGTCCCAGGAATCTTAAAAAAAAGTTTTAATTACCTTAAGCCCTTTCAAAATGCTTGAAAAACTTATATTACGTTTTTTTAGAGATCTTCAAAGATCAACATTTTGTTAAAACTTTTTTGAGATATTTTTAAGATTACCATTATTTTTTCATATCATTGTTCGTATTAAAGAAATAATTAAACATTTCCAAAAATTAAAAAATTGATATTTCTCCTGGTTAACATTTTTTAAATTTAGTAGTTTAGAAATTTAATATTTCTTCAGAAGGAAACAACAATTTAATAGGATTTGATTAATTTTGGAATTATTTCTCATATTGAAAATAGTTTATAAAGTTTCGTAATGTAAAATCAATTATTTTTCAATTTTTAATACTCCAAATATAGTGGATTTTTAACAATCATTAATTAATTTATATTTACAGTTGAGATTTAAAAATTTTTGAAATTGAATGGAACCCTTAAAAATAAAGATCTAAAATAGAAAATTCTGTTCGTAAAAGATTTTAGATATTAAATTTGTGATATTTCAAGTGATTTGAAAGATTTTTCTTCTAAAATTATTTAAAATTCCCTGTCAAAAAATCAATTCACTTTCATTTTCCATTTAAACTTTGAATAATTGCATTAAAATAGAAGTATATGTTTTGTGTCTATTAATTAAGCTTCTTATTATTTCCAAATCCAAGGGATTTCCAAAGATTTCAAAGGATTTTTAATATTTGATTTTAATCTATTTGGAATGATTAAAAAAAATTAAATTCCAACGAAAAAAGTAACATAATTCTAAGATAAACAATCTTAGATTATGTTACTTTTTTTCGTTGGAATTTAATGTCAAGTTTCTTTGAAATCTAATAATTTTTTAACACAAATGTTAATTTCTGACGAGAAACGTTATCACAATTAAAAATTATTCAAGATTGTAAATTTTATTATTTTAAATAAAAATCCCTGGATTTAAATATAGAATTCTTTTTCTTGAGAAATACAAAATTGCTTTTCTGTACACGGTTTCAGTCAGGACACACTTGTCGTTTGGCATTTAAATTTATTCTTCGAGTTTTACCCATTATTTTGAATCTAAATTTGCATAAACATTAAACTATCACAGAATAATAAAATAAAAATATGGGCAATTACTGTGAAGAGGGGCAAGCCCGAACTTTTTTATTTTTTGAAAATATTATTTACAAATTGTTGTTTATATACCTACAAAAACTGTTTTATAAGTTTTATGTGGGCTAAGACATTTTTATGATCAAGACAATGTTTTTTTTTTATAAATACGGAATTTTTTTATTTTTTTCGGAAACGGTAAAAATTGAAAATACAACAAATACAAAATTAGAAGCTAATGTAAAACTGTTTTTTACCCATTAATGCGCAAATGCACATTTTTGTGCACACTTTTTCAAGTAAACAATTTTCTTGGAAAATAAAAATTATTTTTAACCAAAATCCTATATAGTGGGTTTTCGAGGGTGCTCTTTCAGAATTTGCAACTTATTCTGTAAAAAAAATTCACTAACTTTATTACTTTTGAGTTTATAGAAAAAAGTCTACATTTTTGTATAATTTTTTTTTTAAAATCAATTTTTGTTATTATTCCTGCATTTGGATAATCATATTACCGCCAGAAATCACGGTTCAAAATGTCCGAGGTTTTAAAAATACTGGTTTAGGAAGTTTTTCCCCCTCTTAGTTTTTTCAAAATGGCGCTTTTTGTGAAACAGCGTGGTGTTAAACTTCATGATTTTTTTTTGTCGAAAATATAATGACGCTGAGAAAAGTTTTTTTTGATGCTTTCATTAAAAAAAGCAAGTTAGAAACTATCGAAAGATGTAAAAACCTCGATTTCGATTTTTTTTAGAGTAAAACCCCTTTCTTCGGCGCACGTTACATATAATATACGTAATACGTACTTTCATTTTTTTTCTCAAAAAGAATATGAACTTGATGAAAAATTTGTATCAAATAAAAAGTGCTTAAAATCATTCAAGGAACACGTACGATTTTTTTCTAGAAGTTTCTGAGCCATTTCTTGATTTTTCAAAAATGGTCAAAATGGCCCAAAACCTTCTGAAAAAATTCATAAGTATTCTTTGAGCAATTCTAAGCAATTTTTTAACTATAAAATTTTTTCGTTAAATTTATACTTTTCGAGAAAAAAATCATGGAGTTTAACATCACGCTGTTTCACAAAAACCGCCATTTTGGAAAAACTAAAAGGAAAAAAGTACAAAAGTCCAAATGCAGGAAGAATAAAAAAATTGATTAAAAAAAAAATTATGCACAAATTTTGTCTTTTTTCTTTAAACTCAAAAATAATAAACCTATTGAATTTTTTTACAAAATAAGTTGAAGATTCTGAAATAGCTTTCTCAAAAACCCCCTGCATAGTATTTTGGTCAAAAATAACTTTGTTTTTCGAAGAGACTTGTGTACTTGAAAATGTGTGCACAAAAATGTGCATTTGCGCATTAATGGAATAAAATACAATGACAAATCCGAAAAGTTGTTGTTCTAAACGATCACAATTGTAATTTTGAGCCTATTTATAAAGAACCTATTTTTCGCTTTGCCCACTTCGGCATTTTGCTAAATTAATAAAATAATTTTTACCTTAAAGCACACATGTAATTGAACTCTGATGGACATAACTTAATGAAGATAATTTAATGCCAAAATATTACCGTAATTAAAAAAGATATAATGACTTGATGAATAGCATTTGCATGTTATGTAGCAAAGTTGTCAACTTACAGGCATATTCAAATGCAAAAAACTGTTCTTACAAGGTCATCGGCCGATAAACGTAAATCGATCTCTAACTTACCTGCCCTACTTTGCAAGCGTTTAGCTTGTGAATGCGCTTCATGTTCTTTTCAAGAGCGCTCTAAAGTCAAAAGTCTCAACGAACCCTTTTGGCTCTCTACATGTATCTATTGGAGGCCAAGTTGTAAATGATACCAACTTTTATTTGAGCCTCAACTTTAGTGAGCCCCCAGTTTTTTCTCTGAACAAACTGCGTAAACTAAACAAAATAAATGTAAATAATTCATATTTCTTCGTATGACATTACACATACGAACTCTCTACCGGTACGGAATTTGCCGTTAGACTAACCCTTCTTCCAGCTCGTTTAGGACTAACGTTAAGGAAAATTTCGTAATATCAGCCCTAACCATATAATTGACCTGTTAGTTTTACGGTATATTTCGTAATGCTAGTCAGTGCCTTAAAACTGTTAAACTTTTTTCTAAAGATCGTAAGCAATCGTAAGAAAAAAATGAGAATATAAAAAATACAGAAAAGTTGAAAAACCAGTCAGAGATAAGGGAAACACCCCTTTTTAAAGACATATGAGGGGTGGGGTAGACTAGAAGAATTATTGTGGATGGAGTAGGGAGAATTCTGTGAGGGAAATGAAGGGAAAGGAAATGAGAGAAGGAAAGTAGTGTTATTGTGGGGCAATGAGTTGTCAGTAGGGGATTGTGGGGGGGGGGGCGTTATGGCCGGGAGAGGGTAGTAGGTGAAGGGAACAAATACGGACGATATAATAATTTTATTAAGCTAACGCTACTATTTTGTTTCGAAAAAAAAATTATTAAAGAAAAAGCAGTTAGTTATTTTCTCTTATATGTGCAAACTTCGAAATCAGCCATATTGCACTCTAGTTTTCAATCGTTTTTAGGTTAATACATTATTTATTGAATTTTTTCATTAAAGTTTATCACATACTATATTACTATCTCTATATAGTTTTTTTGTAAAAATATATACTTTACAGTAAAATATGATTTGACTTTATATGAAATGACATAGATTGATAAGCAGGAATGGCCGGAAAAAGATTAGTTTGCAATAGGTTAGAAGAGAAATGGATGATATAAGATAAGTTTTCAATAGATTATAACAGAAATTGATAGAGTAAGTTTGATGTACAATATATTTTTACTACTATCGATTGATAATATAGTATAGTTTAGGTAGAAAGAAATGACTTGAAAGAAAAAAATTAAATTCTGATTCGGACCATCACAAAATTAAAAAGTGCTCAAACCCTTCCCTAAAAATATCTTGTTTCATAGCTTTAGATACTCTTTTAAAATGAATAATGAACTATTCCACCTAAGAAACTTTGGAAAACAAGTACCAATGAATACAAAAAAATTGTTTCACCTTTTAATAATTATTCATTGCTTACTCACAAGTAAGAATCCTTTTTATGTATTTTGCCATTTAATTCTCTCAAAACTGAATAAATTTTTTTTTCTTTCAACAGCGGAAACGGTAAACTCGCCAGCTGGAGTTCAATTGTTGGATTCCTGGTGATGATGTCTCTAGACGTTGGATTAGGTTAAGATAATTTTCTAAAAATTATTTTGTACGAGTGTTGTTATTTCACGCAGCTGGATAACGAAAAAGCAACGATAACGACGTCGACTGATAGATTAGAGCTCCATTCCGATATCAGTATTTGTCTGAATGTCAAAGAGAGTCTGATTTGCGACATTTTATGAAAGCTAGTCTCAAAGATGGAAAGAAAAAACATTTTCTTATTATTGAAGACAAAATCTGGAGTAATTTTTAAAGTCGGGTTTAAAGTGCAGTTTCCGTGCAATTTTTTAATCGTTGTTTGGCACATTTTTGTACAAACTAAAAAGTATTCACTGAAATTTTGTGAGCCAGTTTTATGTGCAGCCTCAAGAACGCTCATTAAAACAATTTGATTGATTATGAACCTTTTTTGAGAGTGATTTTAAATTTTAGGACTGGGTGGGGAAAACGAAGTTTTATTTTATTCAAACGATAGAAAATGGACAGCAGCTTGTTAGCTGTACTAATTTTTCTATAACTGAAAAGCAAGCTAAAAAGTGACAAAATAATATGATAATCTCTCTTTTGCTCACATGATCCGTAATATGAATAAGATTCGTTATCTTGAATTTACGTTTTGTTTACTCTTTTGCAGTTATTCACAAAAGTGTTTGTTAAAATAACATTCTGTTATTTGTTTGTACAAATGTGATCAAGAGCTAAAATGTATGATTTGGAAACATGTATATCTTACTAGAATGAGATAATTTACTTGATTAAAATATGGTAATTTTACTTCAAAATTGTAACGCTTGATCATAGTCCAAGCAGATTTATAAAATTGGGAAAAGATTTTAATTGGACTAAATATGTTTGTTTTGGTTCGTTGGATAGTTAAAGTAAAAGATCGCTGCTGATTTGCGAGAAAAATACTATTTTACAAACTACGCTAATTGCATTATCGGCTTAACCGTCGTCATTGTCAAAGTTTCGTAATTATTGCTTTGTTGAACGTGCACAATGCTTATTCCCAATGTGTTCGAGTTATATCACTCCAGGAGTAATCTTGACGCCGCACATTTGTTGCCAGAGTGTGTAGAGTGTGTAGAGTGTGTGGAGTGTATATACATACTCGTATGGAAGTATTTTTACGAGGACTGTTATGTACATAATAATAAGTATTCCTACACTTGCAAAGGCATATAACGTATGTCCAATAAAATAAAGAGGTTATGCTCCTTCGCTCGTGTCTCGTTTACAAGAGTGAGCAAAATTAATAGAGACCTGTTCGAGCGATTGTGAGCGAGTGGAAACGAATTTGGTTACAGAGAGAAACGAAAATCAAGTGCAATTTATGAGTAAGCGTCAAATAATGCAGCAAATTTGTCAATTCTCCTATGATGGCTAACAAATTTAGCGTAGATATTAAAGAAAAAAGTAAGTTGAATTAATTGTAAATCAAAATGATAAAATCTCCCTTACGACAAAATAACTTGTGAAGAAGTGTCTTGCAGACAAAATGTGGTTTTAGAAAAATTGTAATGAAAACTTCGGTCATCACACGATTTATATTAAACCAGTTTACAGGGAAATCGCTGTCGTGAAAAAGAAAAGGTTCGTAAACTGGAGGCCATAGACTGCCTTACGTTTGCACTTATGACATCGTATTTTGCGAAGACATAAACGAATGCATATTGAGATTCATGTAATGTGTTAAATAAAAATATGATTATTAGAATCATAGACATTTTCCTTTAAATTTTTCATCAATTGTCATATTTTGTTGATTCTTGTGAAAGATGTATGACATAACAGTAAAAAAAATTGGACCAAGAATGAAATAATACTAGAAATGATATACTAATTTTATTTTATATTCGATCTAATAATTATAAATTCATAGAATCTGAATCTGCGACTTCGATAGTATGATTTTTACAAATTTTCGAAGCGAGAAAGTTTCTTTAATCTTCCACACTAGCATAGTCTCATTAAAATAATTCTCTTTGGGTTTTTATCGAAAATCTTTTATGTATAAATTGACTCTCATCTTTGATAAATAAAAATTTTGTAATGAAGAGATTTATTTTGTAAATTCTGTAAAAAGTGGTGCTAGAGAGAGTGAAGAAACGTCTGTATTTATTGTGCATTTTTTACGAAAATGATTGATACACCTTTTGCATTACGCGATCCATTCGAATCTTTGTCTTACAATGCAATTGTATAGTGAGGTGCAGACTTTTTATCCAAAGTGTACATAATTCTGTAAAATATATTTCAATTCAATATATGTTATTACTTATTATATTCTGCGTGATTCTAATCATGATTGTAATTGCGTTTGTACATTGATCCAATTGTCTCCTTTTGCAGAAATAAATAATCTTTTTATCTTCGAAATTTGTCCTTGTCGTTCACCATTTTATATTATAAAGTTTAACAATACATAAACAGTTAATTTCAATTTCTTTTACGTTTTCAAGTCTATGCATTTAATTTGAATACGTAATTGCTAGATAAAGTATTCTTTCATCTTGTCTCTTCTTTTGCGATTTATGATTTTTTCTGAATACATCTGTTCGTAAATACAATTTTTTAAGAGGTAGTGATTAGGTTCACCAAAATTCGTTTTGTTTTGCGAACATTTTTTCTGTGATCCTGGGTACTTTCGTTTTTAAAACCCAAGTTTTCGAAAAATTTTCTGGTAAAAATGGGAAAAGTGTTATGAGTTCCGTAACTTTTTCTTGCAATTCGTATATTTAAGATGAATATTCATGAAATTAACGAAGAAAAATCTGTCTATTTATGGAATTTTCACAAAAGACGAACATATCATTCACAAACTATTCAATTGTCCATAAGAATGAGTTTAATCATACCGTTAAATATACATTGCGTTTGAAGCATTAGTGCAGAAATAACCCAGACGGAAAAATTATGCATGGTGGGAAATACAATATATAATTTTTTCCTGTATATATCGATTATATATATTTTTGCCTTCTGTGATTGGTAACAATTTTTCCAAATGTGTGAAAATACGAAGATTATTTTGTTGTTGTATTTTTGAAAATACAGCTTGATGGTTGAAATTTTGGTTTTATGGTTGAAATTCTTGTTTGACATTTCATTGTCTTTAGTGTGCAATTCATAAAAATATATAGATATGAAATTAATTATGTGCTTTTAAAACTTGATAAAAAAATCCTTTTCTTCCTTAAGTCCATTAAGGATGTTTACTAGTTATCTCAAGCTGAAAAATGCGGTTTGTTAAACTTAATTTATAAAATGATTTAAATTGAGGTTAAAATTGTTCATTTAACAATAGTTATTTTAAGTTTTACATTCTTACTTTTTCATTTGGTAAAATATACCATCCTTATTTAATCCTAATGTTTCAGAGCTTATTATATATTCGTTGAAAGATTGTTTGCAAATCTATTTGTGCACGTTTTTATTGAAAATGAATTTGGTGTAAGAAAGTTATTGATTATAAAAATAACAATTGGATAATTCCTTAATACATTTTTTTTATAAAGTAAACGTACCAAAGAAATTTGTAGAGAATCCTTCAAGAAATAAAATCAGTCCTATAGCACCAAATAAGAATTTTAAGTTTTTCCTGAAGAGAAAACAAAAACTTTAAGTAATTACTGCCAAACAAACGATTTTAACCTAAAATATTTTTTTTCTAAATTTGCCTACATTTTTCTTTTAAAATCAGTTAAGATTATGTATGAGGATATTTTCCTCAATTTTATCAATTATTTTTAACAATGCGTATTTTTTAACTTAAGATAACTGGTGATCATCACTAAACTAATAATTATCAACGGGTTTTAATTTTTTTCTTGCATTAATTCGTTTAAGATATCGTTTTTGTTTAATGTCCTTAAAATAAGATAATAATTTAGGTGCTTTAAGATCAATTTTCAAAGGTCAGTTACGCCAGCTACCTCGCCCACTCTTAATTTTCGGATTATCTATAGCCCACTTAAAAGTTCCACACTATTTTAAAAATCAAAGTTTAAATCACACGACCTTGAAGATCTTCAAATGCGCTCATATGTGCCATAAATAACTTTTTTTTCAAATTCATCATTGCTATCTGTCATAACTTCAAGTGCGCTCAAATGCGCCAATACTAAAAAATTTCGAACTAGCTGATTAACAAAGATATCATATTGGGGAGGGGGGGGGGGGCAATGTAACGGATGTGTTAAATCTTCAACAGCGATATGCAATATAATGTTGCGGACATGAATTCATTCTTCTTCAATGGCGCTCATATGCGCCATAAATTTTTTTTTGAAAATCTTGAAAATTGCCCAAGATATGGAGGTAACAAAATTTTACGAATGGTGACCAACAAAATAAAAAGTTTTGAATCCGCATTGATGAAGGAAGCTTCCTGTGCGGGGTTTCAAATGCGCTCATATGCGCCATAAAGAAAAATTTGCTAGTCACATTTACATCACTGTTGAAGATTTAACACCTTCGCTACACTGCCCCCTCCCCCAACTCTGATATATTTGTTAGTTAAACGGCGCACAATTTTTGAG
>JAWWLR010000127.1:38231415-38250292 GCA_035041075.1 Acraspis erinacei
ATTATTAATGGTGTAATAATAATATTATTCTTAATGTACCGTTAATTCAAATCCCTTAATCAGTTTATGACAATATTGCTCGATGATGATCGCCTAACTTTTAATTTGCCTCGTCACCAAAACATTTCTAACCTTAAACCAGAAATGGCGAGGAATTTTGTTTCCCGTAATTTGTTTTAGTAATCGAGATTTTTCATTCAATTGTACTTTAATGAATATTGAAAGTGCATCGAACCTTTATTATTGTCAGTTCGTTTGATCACGAAATAAATAATAAAAAAAAAAATTGTCGATACACTCGGAAAAAAATTCATCTTTAATTCAAGATACATTTTCTTTAACGTATTTTTTTCCATTTAACCAAAAATAGCTTTAAAATTAAGAACATAATTTAAAAAATTTTTCTGTGGATCGAGAGAAATCTCTTTGAATTGAAGAAACTTTTCTTTGACTAAGAGCCAATGTATTTTATTTTTGATTCAAAAAGTCTTTATTCGGATTCACCCGAAATTGATTCTATATTTAATGGAGCAGTCAATATATTCTTTCATCAATGAGAGAAATATTTAAGTTTTAAAATAAAAAACTAAAAAAACTTGTGATAATAATTTGGAACAGAGGTTTTATTAAAGAGATAACTGTAAATCTAAATTTGAAAAGAAGATTTTCTAAAAGAAATGTGGATATAGCTCTGACTTTGACCATGGCATTTTGGAAATGAATTATAATTTTGAGTTTGTTCAGGGTAATTTCTAATAAGAAATTTAAAAAGGAAAATCAATTTTAATTTCTACACAAAGTTTCCTAATTTCTAATCTAATATTTTTAAGTATGGAGAATGAGCTGCAATGTTTATTTAAACTGTTATTCTTCAGTGTATAAATTATCAAAATTTTTATTATTTATCATAGGCTTCACTATTTTTTGTTGAACTAATTCTTTTTGGTTGAGTATTCTACTAATTTATTTTTGCCTGAGAATCCATTCTCTTTAAACAACAATTCTATTGTTTGGTTGAAAAAGTAATTATTTTGATAAAAATTCAATAAAGGTTGAAAAATCAAGTATGCGTTAGAAAAGTAAACTAATTGATTGAAAATTATATCTTTTTTTGAAAATTCAATAACTTGGTTGAAATTTTTTTTCTTCCTTTGCTGAAAAATGTAAAAAGTTGATCTCGTTTGGTTAAAAATGAAACGTTTGGTTAAAAATTGAATATTATTTTAATGAAAATTAATTTTATTGCAAAATTCTCCCTTTTAAAATGTTTCGATGTTTTTATTGAAAATTCGTCTTTTTGGGTTGAAAACTCAACTATTCTGACAGAGTATTAGCTATTAATTGAAAAAAAAATTGGGCAAGGATTCGACTATTTTGTGGGAAATTCGGCTTTTTAGTTTCAATTCAGTTGATTTTTATTTAAAGTTAAAATGTTCTTTTGTGGAAATATCAAGTATCACATTTTTTGCTGAAAATTAATTGCTTGGTTCACAATTTAACTATGTATGTTTAACTACTTAAAAAAAATTTTTTAGTTGAAGATTCCTCATTTTAGTTAAAAAACTTCTCTTCACTTGAAAATTTAACTATTTTGTTTTTTGGTTAAAAGTTAATCTTTTTAAGTTGAAAATTCCACTGAAAATTGGTTTTTTTTTTTTGAGTTGTCAATCTACTTTTTTTAAGTAAACATTTAACTATTCCAGTTTTCGTAGAAATTTGATATTTTTTAGTCCAAACTTCGTTCTTTTGACAAATAAAATTGATACGTCAACTAAAAATTCGAGTGAACACGAATTATGATGAAAGACTTTTAGGTAACTAAATTTTCGGTGAACTGTGACTTGGAGAATAACCATGCACCTTGGGGACCGAATTTCCCGATGACATCCAAAACCGTCTCAATTAAAGGCAATATATGCATTGATCTCAATGACGATCGCCCTACTTTTATTTGGTCCCTTCACCGAAAAATTGTACCACTAAAAGCTTGAAATGATTCGAAAAAGTGTGACCTCTTGATATCTGCATCTGTCCTAAAGAAAAGCAAAAGTAGCTCCTGAACGATCGTGAAAAAACGGTTTTCAATCTTCTGTCAGCAGAACTAGTCATCAATGGGTCTGCCATTAATAACGCTAATAACTGTCGGCTGTCGAGAGATTTTCCGAAAAAGCGACGAGGGTCTTGGGGTCGAAAAAATGGGCGAGGCGCGGTCAAAGCCACGCGGCAGATTGGCTACAAACAGCAACAAATACTCGAAGGTATTGTGTCTCATGACAGTCAAACGTCGGGGTGCTTGGGAGAATATCAGGGATCCTCATTTTCAAAACATGTCCACAACAATGAGGCTATTATGATTATTGTTGCTCTCCTTGTATTCTCACGAGAGCCTAGTTTTCTGCTCTTTATCCTCCTCTCATTCACAAAACCCTCTCTCTCTCTTTCTATCTCTCTCTCTCTCTTTTCCTCTCGAGTTTTACCTGACCGGTCATTCCGACAACTGACCCTCGTCATGTCATCAACAGTGTCTCAATATACTTTCCTAAAGAGAGAAGAGGGACGCTGTAAAGTGAAAAACCAGGTTTTCATCCAAATAACAGATGGTGCGTAACAAAATATAACATTTCACAATTAGACCTTCAAAATTAGTGGTTTATCCAAGTCCAGGAAAATGTTTTAAACTCCTCTTTGCTTTGAGCCTAATTTTTAGAAGATTTAGTGGATACGCGGAAAAGAAAAGTTGAGCTATAGAACCTGAATTATTCCTTATATAGCAGCTCAACGTATATCTGGAAGGAATTTAGAAAGATCCCTGGATTAGCCAAAGTAGCCCCGGAGCATCATGGCAGTATCTAAATATACTGAGTAAAAGTATAATCGAGATCAGGAAAGTGCGCATCAGTGTTAATATTAAATAGAGTTTGTGACGGGTAAAAATAATTCTATTATTGATGTTACTTTTGAAGAGCAACTCACCCGTCGCTGGTGAGAGGTGACGTGAGGTATTTCCTTTGGTTGGGACGAATTCGCCGCCTCTCTGTTATATTCAAAGGCGTCTGAATTTACAAGGAACTACCTACCCTTCAGCAGACAACTTGTCGCCAGGGCTGCATCTGGGCAGTCTCATAAATTACATATACGACAAGCCTATAGACAGCTAAATGTCCCTGCGAAGAAAAAAAAATGCCGAGGAGTTCATACGATGAGTTACGATGGATACATGAGGGGAAGCGATTTTCGATTCTTCAATTCGACCCGGTATTCCTTCCTATTCGTTCGTTATTCAGGTAGCTTTTTATCATTGACGTACTGCCGCTGGTGAAGAACTGAAGACTCAGTTTGTTGACATTGTCGAATGTCTCTCAATTTTTCTTCCCTTTTTTGCTCTTTTTCATTCATTCAAAGACGAAGCTTGTTTGTAGTATATGGGCCGCCAGCAAACTTCAGTAAATAATCTCTTGATG
This sequence comes from Acraspis erinacei, assembly GCA_035041075.1. Taxonomy (NCBI): domain Eukaryota; kingdom Metazoa; phylum Arthropoda; class Insecta; order Hymenoptera; family Cynipidae; genus Acraspis; species Acraspis erinacei. Next base: position 38,234,877 of record JAWWLR010000127.1, read on the forward strand.
TTTGTCAATCTTCACAAGATCGCCAGGTGTTCAATCATTGCCATCAGTTTAATATCGTGAGTTGTCCATCAAGATGATGTTGAGGTGTTGACCAGGTTGCAAATATTATCAGAGATTTTGTTTCAGAGCAATCAAAAATGGTTTGATTACAGGTCAGATGAAAAATAATTCAAGCAACTGTTTAGATGTTGATCATAGTTCAAAACAATTGACATTTCATTTATTTGTATTTGTATTCATTGCCGAAAAGTCTCTATGGCTAATTAGCCCTTTAAGAAAGAGGATAATACATGGTCATGCCCGGCAGTAAACTTCAACAAACAATCCTTTGATATTTGACATTCTTCAGAAGATCATTTTTTGTTCAAACATTATTATTTGTTTTCTTATCTTGAGCTGCCAATCAAGAAGATGTTTAGGTATTGATCAGGGTGCAAATATTATCAGCGATTTTGTTTCATAACAATAAAAAATGGATTGATTACTAGTCAGATGAAAACGATATGAAAAGTAATTCAAGTAGATGTTGTGGTGTTGACCAGGTTGCAAATATGACTAGAGATTTTGATTTGAAACAATAAAAATTATATTTATTTGTGTTAGTATTTATTGCAGAGGAGTCCATTTAGTTCTAAATATTCCTCTGAGGAACAGGATAATACAGGACCATGCGTGGCCGCCAATAAAATTCAACAAATCTTCATTTATCAATCGGCAAGATGTTCAGGTGTTGACCAGACATGGCCATGCATGCCAGTAAACTTCAACAAACAATCCCTTGTTGTTTGACAATCTTCAGAAGATTGCCATGTGTTTAATAATCACTATCAGTTTTCCTATCTTCAATTATCAATCAAGAAGATGTTCAGGTGTTTATTTTGATTTTTGCCGCCAACTACTTGAGTTGTCAATTGTTACCAACTGTGAACAGTTAAACTAATTTCTCTGAAGATTGAACTTTTAGTCCAGTTTTCATTCTATTGAGACAACTTGTTCATTCCTCTGTGACATTTACTTGGAAGCCACTCGAGGCAAGTGGGCATCTTTGAATCGGGTTTCCCCTGTTCAGCAGCTTCTCACTGAACAGAATAGACCGAGGGTTTCATTCGTTTCGCCGGAAGCACTTCTGAAGGGACGATTGAGACGCTAACTTTGGGATTTGCTCTGAATAAGGTGAACAGTTACAGCTACTCTGAAAAGCTGTTTGTATCATTTCAACACAGCTAATCATGAACTGATGATTTTTTGTCTCAAGTGTTTTTTGGCCTTTGAGACTTATCAAATGGAAAGATGTCGAACGACTTGGCGCGTGTCTTTATCGATTACCGTACATGATAGAAAAGGGAACACCCCGCATATCATGGTAGAAAAAGAAGAATCAGAGAGAAGGGGGATGATAAATGTGCCTGCTCAGCTATCGCGTCAGCGAGGCTCTGTCGCTCGTTTGTAAACGAGCTTTCCTTTTTTTCCGTTACCAGAAGCGTCCTCGCGATGTCGCGAAATTTTTTTCAAGGCGATAGATAAAAAAGACAGTGAAAAGAAGTTTGAGATAAAAAGCCAATTGAAAAAGTATTTTTAGGTTAGCACTGGTTTCTTATTCCTTTAACTGTTTACTACAACCTGTCAATAATATTCTGATAATAGTGTCACACGTGACCAAGAAAATGGCGGTCAAAATCTCAAAACAGCTGATCCACCTCGAATACAATATCATACACCTTTGCTACAATTTTTCACTCAATGTAAAAGAGAAAATTGTTGATAATATTTTGCTGTTGATAGGATTTTATCTCCCCTTCGTGAATGAGTTAAGAATTGAGGATAGGGACTAATGAAGTCTTGAAAAATGAGAAGAGCGGGGTGCTGATATGAAACACAAACGTTACAATATCAAAACACGAGTCGAGCAGAATGCCCACTTGAACGCACCCCTCACTATACCGCAGCAATTCGTAGCCATATATTAAATACATAAACGAGCCTGAGCACGTTTGTGTGAGGCCTTAGGTGCTCCACCCCACGTGTGTATTCCCTTAGAGTATTTATGATCCGCATTTTCGCAACAATGCCGACATATGAGTACCCAGCATTATTATTTGTATATGATATTATTACTAGTTAGCTGTCGCATTCAGTCGACAATTCTTTCACCTCCTTTAGCCTTTTGACTGCTCTTTTCGCCACCCAGGGGAGAAAAGGGGCAGAAAAGGGACTGCAATGAGTTAATTACATTACGTCCTTTTTAAGGAGGTTTAATTAACTTTATGAAAGTCTTTAGTCAGCAGGGATAAAAAATAACTCTTTTTTTTTAACCAGTTACTTTTTTTTTGTTAGTGATAGTGGTAATAAAAGTACTTTTGCAAAAAAGTAACGACATTTTTTTATTAACAGTAGCTAGAAAAATCGTTGCTTTTTTAGTTAACAAAAATCAATAAATTTTACTTATTTTGGCGAAGCCGAAGACAAATTATTGCTGTTAAAAATAACTAAAGAATACAAAGCCTAGTTTACTAACAAAAGTGACTTATTTAAACCCAAAAAGTGACAAAACCTTTTTTTATTCAAACAAACTCGATGAAGTTTATAAGAACTCCGGGTAAATTTTAACGAATTTTGGATAAATCAAAAAAATTAATTAATGAATTAAATCAAAGTCAAGTGAATTTAGGGAACTTAAGAGAATTTTTAAAAAATCAGCAAGAGTTAAAAGAATCAAGAAAATTCCAAAGAATTCAAAAATTTTTCAAAGGAATTTAAGATAAATTAATAATAATTTTGGGTAAATTCCAAATGAATCCCAATAAGCTGAAAAAAGTTTGAAATGCAGAATATTTAACTGATTTTAGTAAAATAAGTGTGAATTTAGAAGAATTATTCAAGAGGATTCCAGAGAATTTGAAGAAATTAATAAGAATTCGAAAAAATATAATTGAGCAAAATTTAAAAATCAAAAAATTGTCATCGAACTGAGTAAAATGGGAGTGAATAATTTGGTTAAAAAGTAATTTTTTTTTTGGATTAAAAATTAAATTATTTTGGTAGCAAATTCTATTTTCTTCAGTTACAAATTTAAATATTCCATTTTAAGTGGAAATTTCTTGTTTAATTTCAAATTCAACTAATTGCTTGAAAATTGAAATCTTTTTTTAAACACATTTTTCTGGTTGAAAATTCTTGATTCTAGTTGCAAAGAGTACGGTTTAAAATTAAACTATTTTGTTAAAGATTTTTTTTTATTAAAATTAATTTTCAAGCTGAATATGTAACTATATTATTATGACAATGTTTTAAACTAAGAATTTTAATATATTATTTTTTATTGTAAATTTCTTATTAGTTGAAAATTTAACTACTTAGTTGAAAATTGACCTAATTTGTTCCAATTTATTTTTCTGACTTAAGATTATTGATTTTAGTTGAAAACAGTTTGGTTGAAAATTGATCTATTTTCTTAAAAATTCATTCTTTTGTTTGCTAGAAATTAATTTTAAAAATTAAGATTCTTGCTTGAAAATTCATCATGTTGGTTGAAAAATCAACTATTTCGTTAAAAATTCTTTTATTTTGTTACATTTTTTTTACTTGAAAATTGAATTCTTTTCCTGAAAATTGGAACTATTTTGTTGAAAATTCGGTTTCGTTTGGTGAAGAGTTAATTTTTTTAACTGGAAATTTAAATATTTAATTTTTTATTGTATTATTATATTTGTTTGTTTAAAGTTTAACTTTTTGATTGAAATTGCAACTACTTGGTGGCAAGTTGAAATGTTTGCTAAAAATTAATTTTGTTGATTTAAAATTAAACTATTTTGCTGAAAATGTACCCTTTTTAGTTGAAAATTGAATTACTTTGTTGAATTTTTTTTCGATAGAAAATTAATCTTCTCAGTAGAAAATTCATGTTTTTGGTAAAATGTAAATTATGTTATTTCAAATAATCTAATTTGTTGCAAATTTAACAATTTTTTGAAAATGTATTTTGTTGTTGAAAATTCAATTTTTTTAAGCAGAAAAATAATCTTCTCAGTTAAAAATTCGTGTTTTTGGTTAAAATTCAATTATGTGATTTAAAAGAATTTAATTTGTTACAAATTTAAACCTTTTTTGAAAATGTAACTACTATAAAATAGCTACTATTTTTCTCAAACTTTACCCTTTATAGTTGAAAATTGAATTACTTTGCTGAAACAAAATGAATCTTCTGAGTTGAAAATTCATTTTTGTTGAAAATTTAACCATGTTTTGAAAATGTAATTCCTTGGTTGAAAATTCAGCTATTCTTTTGTAAAATAAACTTTTTGGCATAAAGATTTAAATCCGCATTATTTTGGCAGAGCATTATTTGGTTGAAAATTGGTCTTTTTCAATAGAAAATTAATCTTTTCAGTTAAAAATTCATAGTTTTGGTTGAAAATTCAATTACTTACTATATTGGTCAAAAATTCAACTATTTGGTTGGAAGTTAATTTTTTAAATTAAAAATTCGTCTTTCTTTGCATAAAACTAGTTTTCTGGCTTGAAAATCAATCTTTTTTTTTGAAAATTCAACTACTTTCTTAAAAATTAATTTTTTGGCTCAAAATTCATAATTTTAGTTGAAAATTCATTTATTTGATATAAAATGTACCTATTTTGTTGAAAATTAGGTTTTTTTTGTTGTGAAAATTTATTTTTTACATCGAACCCCTCGGGCCCGATTAATAATTTCTCTTTCGAATTACCCATTACAACACCTAATTTATCCGACCTTCCTTTCAAAAAGTCCCAATAAATTTATGACACGAGTTCGACTTTTGTGTGCAAGTGTCATTTGGCCTATTAGCAAGACACAGTCATTATTCGTGTTTCTCTGGTACGAAACATGAAAATGTTACAGATTCTAACTTCCTCGGTTCGATCATTTTTTTTCAGAAAAGTCAATCGAGCATGAGTCTTTTGTCGATATTCCATATATATACATGTTGGTTGGGGTGATAAATTTGCACCCAAAGAGCACCCCCCACCCCTTCCTTGACGCATTGCCCTATGCATCATAACCATTTTTTTCGAGGTGACAATATCTTTTCTAAAAACAATTTTTTGTCTGAAACCCATTTTTTTGCAACTAAGGGTACGTATTTTTATCGGAGTCAACTTTAAGTTTTATGACATAGATATTAATTTTTCTTAAATTTCTTTGTTGTAATTTCCAAGAATTTTAAACAGATTTTTAAAAAAGAAGCTTTTTAAGAATTTTGGAAAGTTTCAAGGGAATACAAAATTTTCTTAAGATTCCTTGAAGAATATAAAATGATTTTTTATTTTTAAAAATGAATTTTAAAAGTTTGCTGAAATATTCACAAAAGAATCTAAAAGATTGTACAGCAAATTTTGTAATTTTACTGTATCAAAACAAAATGTGAATTATTTTAAAAGATATTTATGATTTTTTTAAAAATTATTTCCAATTTGAAAATATTTCGAAATATTTTAAACATTTTCGATTTTTGAATATTTTAAATATTTTGAAGAAAAAAATGTAGAAGCTTTGTAAAGATGTCGAAAGGCTTTAAAATAATGGAAAAAATTTTGTAAGATTCATTGGAAAATTTAGAATAGTTTTGTATTCAGAAAAAATTAATTAAAAAAAAATATTTTAAAATATTTTAGATTATTTCGAAAAATTTGTTGAAACATAATCTGTTAGATTTTGAAAGCTGTTTATTTAAATTTAGAGAATGAAAAGAAATTGTAGGTATTTTAAAACACATTTAAAAGTATAAACCATTTTTTTAAAAATAATTCCTAATTTGAAAAGATTTCAAAATTTTTTTAACCAAATGTTTATTTTTCTAAATAAAATTTGGAGCTTTTTAGTGATTTTATAAGGGTTCCAATTTAAAAATACTTTTGTAAGATTCCCGGAAAAATTAAAAATGATTTTTTTATTCAAAGAAAATGATTTTAACTATTTATCTAAAAATAATATGCGAGATGCTAAAGCAATTTTTTAAAATTTTTCATAGATTTTTGCACATTTCGAACAAAGAATTGAGGAACTTTTCAAGAATATTGAATGGTTAAAAATGTTTAAAAAGTTTTCCTAATATTCTTAAGAAAATTAAAAAAAAAATTATTTTAAAAATTTATTTTAAAAGAATATTTAAAAAAAATTTTTTAAGTTTTACAATATTTCTAAACTTGTGCATCCGAATCATTTTAAAAGACATTTAGGAGTTTAGAAACAATTTCAAAATTAATTTAAAACTTGAAAAGATTTAAGAAAGTTAAAAGCAAAATTTGGGTTTTGGAAGATTTAAAAATAAAATTTTAATGCTCTTTAAGGCTTTTGAAATGTTTTAAGGTATAATCAATACATTTTCTTAAAATTCTTAAGAATAATTGAAATCAATTTTTTGTTTAAATAAAGTAATTTTAAGAGATAATTTAAAAAGAATTTAAAACAATTCTAAATCTACCAAATTTATTATTTTGTAAAAATGATTTTCTGATTTTAATTAAATTTTTATTAAATGATTTTAATTAAAAAATTTCCCAAGAATCTTAAGAATTTTTTTTATTACCTATCAACGTTTCAAAATATTTAAAAAAGCTTTTAAATTTTATTTTGAAATCTTCCAAAATCTACATTTACTTTTTAATTTTTTTAATCCTGCAAATTTAAATAAAGTTATTCAATATCTTCCAGATTCTTTTTTAACAATTTTGGAAATTTAAAGAAATTGTTTGAAATGTTTTTAAATGTTTTTAAATGTTTTAAAATTATTTTTAAAATGTTTTAAAAACTTCTAAATATCTTTTATAATAATTTAAGTATTTCTTAAAAATTGTATAAATTCTGCAAAACTAACAAATTTGTTTTAGAATCTTTTAGATTCTTTCGTGAAAATGTTTGAAATCCTTTTCACTTTTCGAAATAAATTTTTTGAATAAGTATTTATTTCTTAAAGTATTTAAATACTCAAGTTTAAAAAAATAAATTTTTGAGTTTAAAATTACCGAAAAAAGAAAATTCCCGAAATTATAAAAGTTCGAACAATCTAAAATCAAAAAATTGTTTAAATAATGCAAAATTTAAGGAATATTTTCGATCAGTTTGAAAGATATTAACGAGTAATAAAACTTTTGAAGAAATTATTAATATTTTTAAACTTTGAAAGGTTTTCGAAAATGTATAAAATATTTTTTTCCTTGCAATTTTCCCAATGTTCGAATTTTTATTATAATTTGATAAAATCCTGTAAAATAAAAAATTCTTCAAAATTTTCTAGATTCTTTTTGACATATCCGAAAGCTTTAAAAATCTTCGTTATATTATATTCATATCGCTTTATAAACAAATTGTTCATTCTTTCCTGAAATCGAATTTAATATCGAATGTAAATATTTAAAACGTCCAACAAATAAATAATTATTTGAAATTTTTATTTCCAATTAAATTTTTATTGAAATCGAAAACTACGCGCGCCTTTATTAATAATTTAAACACAAAATTCTCCAAGAAAGTCAACTGTTTCCCCCGTGAATTATTTATTGTTTTCTTTTAAATAATTCTGAGTCTTGAAAAGACATTTTATAATATTATAAATTAAATTCTTGAGTTCCTTTAAATTTAAAGTTTTAAGAGTCAAAGAACTCCACCCTGTGTTGAAAAAGTGCCGGCAGAGGGCGTGGCACTTTTCCAGGGATCTTTCTGTGGAGAAAAATAAAAATATGTAAGGACCCACTCGTCTTGGATGGGGGATCCCTTTCTAATGTCACCGACACAATAAGGCAAAAATTATATACGATGATTTCGCCGACCCCTAAAATTACTCTTCTGCTCTAAAAATTTTCGGTTTCTGGCATTCGATATAAAAATCGAAAGATTTTCAATAGAAGCGATTCTTTCTCTCTCGAGAATAATGGTTCGATGATTTATTGTTGTGTGGGTGAATGAAAATTTCATTCTAAAAGATATTTAAAACTTTCCCACGGATTATGTAATATAAATTATTGAACGGATAAATACGCAGTTCTAATTCCATGAAAATCCACTTCAAACATTTTTAAATCATACCTTTTTATGATTTTTTGCCCTACTTTTTTTTACTTTTTTAAATCCTTTTCAAATTTTCACTTTTCTTCAAAATAAAAATAATTTCATATTCAATTTTCAGTCAGAACTATTTCGAATGAAGTGTCAGAAGATTAAGCTTTTTGAATTGAAAGACCTAAAATTTATTAATATTAAATTTTTAACAAATAGAATTTGAACAATTTCTTACGAAAAAACGTTGAAAATTAATATTTTTCAATCATAGTTCAATTTTCAAGCTAAAGGTAATACTTTAAAAAAAAATTTGTAACCAACTAGTTGCATTTTCAAAAACAAACAAATTAATTTTCAACAAAAACCCTTTCTACGAAAAAATATAAATTTTTCAATCCAGAGGGACGAATTTTCTGTCTAAAAATACGAGTTTTTAACAAAACAGTTGAATTTTCGTAAAAACATAAACATTTACAAAATTTTATTATTATCGACAAAACACTTGCATTTATATCCAAATAGTTGAACCTTCAACCTGCAAAATTGAATTTCAAAAAATTGGTTGAATTCTCATACAAAAAAGATTAAATTTTAACAAAAAATAGTTGCATTTTGAACCCAATAGTTGAATTTTAACCCTGAAATGATGACTTTTTAACATAAAAGTTATTTTTCAAGCAAATAGTTGAATTTAAAAATATAAACAATCAATTTTCAACCAAAAATAGAATAATTAAATTTGCGGTTTAAAAAATTAAATTTTCAACTGTAAGCACAGAAATTTCAACCAAAAATTAAATAGTTAAATTTTCAGTTTAAAAAATAATAATTTTGAAACAATAGCAAACAAATTTTCTACCAAATGAGTCGAATTTTTAAACAAAATAATAGAATTTTCAACCCAAAAAGAAAAATTTTCGACAAAAAAAACTTTAAATTTAAACCTAAAAATATGAATTGTCAACGAAAAAGTTATTTTTCAAGAAACAAATTTTTGACCAAAAAGTTGATTTTTCTACCAAAATATAGAATTTTCTACCAAAAGAACATGAATTTTCGAAACAAAAATGTACTTTTCAACCAAATAGATGAATTTCAATATAAAAACGATCAATTTTCAACCAAAAACGGAATAGTTAAATCTGCAGTTTAAAAACTTTATCTTAACCCCTCCCCCTCGTAAAAAAGAATTTTCAGGAAAAAATAAAATAGTTAAATTAATTTTCAATCAATACAAAACGAATTTTCTACTAAAGAGTATAGAATTTTCCACCAAAATAATACAATTTTCTGCCCAAAAAGATGAATTTTTGACGAAAAGGTAAAATTCTAAACCCGAAAATATGGATTTTAATTTTTTTTTAAATAGTTAAGTTTTTAAATAAAAACGATTATTTTTCAACCAAAAAGAAATAGTTAAAAAACAATTAAAACAAAAAGGACTTTATAATTTTTGGGATATTTTTCAATTTTCAAACTATTGCCCACAATTTTAAGTTTCAGTCTTTCAAAATTAATAAACTTTAAATTGAAACTGGTGGCAACAAAAATAATTTTAGTTGATAACATTCATAAAAGAATAATTTTTCATAGAAAGCTTTCAAAATTGAATATTTTTTTAAAGAAAATATTAATAATATCAAAATATAATTTCTTCAACGTAATTGTATAATATTTAAATGTGGATAAATTCAAAAATCAATATTTTTACAAATACAGATTGTTCCAAATTAAATAAATAAATGGTTAAAATGTTGAAAACTGAACAATTTTAAATTGAGCATATATTTTAAAATTGTGATTTTTGGAAGTTGGACAACTTCAAATGTAAAGTGTTTAAATAAATTGAATAAATTTGAATCCATATCGTTCCAAACGAAAATTTTTTTAAATAGAAAAACTAAATTGATCCCGTTAAAAAATATCTTGTCAATACTCAATAAAAATCTTACAAAAGCAAATACATTTAATTTTTAATTTTTTCCAAATTAGAAATTATTCTTGAAATCTTGGCCATACTTCTAAATATCTTTTAAAATTATTACAATTTGTTTAATCCTTCAAATTTAAATAAAGTGCTTCAAAATCTCCCAGATTCTTGTTTGACCATTTTTGAAATTTATTAAAATTCTTTGAAATGTTTTTCAATACTTTAAGATTAATTTTGAAATTTTTAAAAAACTTCTAAATATTTTGTATAATAATCCAAATTTTTTCTAAAATTTATTTAAATTCTGTAAAATCAACAAATCTGTTTTAAAATCTTTTTAGATTCTTTTAGACTATTTTTAATTTTTTTAAATAATATAAAAATCTAAAGTCTAAAAAAAAACAATAAGTTCAATTTTTTTATACTATTGTCCCACAAAAATCCGATCAGCACTTGTACAAGTTTATCAATGGGATCTCAACACTAATGTTTTTACTGGGACAATTAAAAAAAATGAGCCAACTCTTTTACTTTAATTTATAAAATTAAAATTAAATATTTCTTTTTAATATTTGTTTTAGGTCACAGCGGTGTAAATCAGCTGGGCGGTGTTTTCGTCGGCGGTCGGCCTTTGCCTGATTCGACAAGGCAAAAAATTGTTGAATTGGCCCATTCAGGAGCACGACCCTGTGACATCTCGAGGATCCTGCAGGTCAGCAATGGATGTGTCTCGAAGATCCTTGGCAGGTTGGTTGCAATACTGCACATTTTCCGGCCTTATAATTAGATTCCTTTAGAACCTATTGTATGATCCTCCTACTTTTTGTCTACCCTCCTTTAAAACTGTTTCTCCCGATTGTGACACTTTCCTTGAAAACTTATTTTAATTCTCAGAAAAAATACTTTCGACAATTTAGAACAAATTTAGTACTCGGCCCGCCACGAAATAGCAATAAATAATCACTCGTCTCCATATCCAACGAATTTCAAAAGATTGTTATGTGTTTAACCTGGCGGGCCGATAAGAAATTGAATAAAAAAATAGTTTTTTTCGACTTTTCAATTTATTTGTTAAATTTCCGTGTGTTTTAACTATTGGCCCACCAGAAAATCGGTAAAATTCACGCTAGAAGGTAATATATTCAATTCAATTTAAAACACTTTAAATTCCTATTACTTTATGTAAAAAATTCAATTTCCAAACCAAGAGATGAATTTTTAGATTAAAAAGACGAATTTACAACAAAAAATTTGAAGTTTCTAACAAGAAATATTTTTTCGTTGAGAAAAAATAAAATTTCAACGAATTGTTGTTCAGCTTTTCTTTGACTCTTGAGTCAGGAACAAAAATAATAAATATTAATAATAATTTAAACAAAAAGGCTCTTAGTTACTATTTCAAAGAAATTTATTTCAGATAAAATATATACACAAAAAAGAAAGGGATTCTTTGAAAAATGATCCCCTCTATTTCTTATTTATTATTTGTTCATAAATAAATTTTTTAAACTATTAGGTTTGTTATTTTGCATGAATATTATTACCTCAATGAGTAAAAATGTAACAAAAAGTGGAAAATTTTTCGAAAAACCCGAAAATATCTACCATTACTATAGGAAAAGTTAGTTATAAACAATAATAATTTAAACAATTCTTTTGTTAAATTTCTACCTCGTTTTAAGTGAAAAATTGATAAAAAGTTGAACATTTCAGGAAAAACCCGCAAATTTCTAACATTATTTAAAGATAAGATTATTAAAAATAACAATAAATGATTTAAATAATTATTTTTGTTAACTAAAATTAGTTATGACCGCACTCAAATTAAAAAAGTTGACAGAAAGTTTAATATTTCAGAAAAACCCGCAACTTTCAAGCAGTATTCGAAGATATTATTATGAAAAATAAAAATAAATTGTTTAAACAATTATTTATGTTAACTTTAATTAGTTGATATTTTACTCTAAGTAAAAATTTGACAAAAAGTAGAGAATTTCAGAAAAACCCGCAAATTTGAAGCATTATTCGAAGATTATATTATTAAAAAAAAGCAATCAATTTTTCAAACTATTATTAAAATTTGTATTATAAGAGGAGATTTTTAAAAACAGTAATAATTTGTCTAAGCAATTATTTTTGTTATATATTATTATTATAAAATGGACTAAAAGTTGAACATTTCAGAAAAATCCCCAACTTTCTATTATTATTCAAAGATAATAATACTAAAAACAATAATAAATTGTTTAAATAATTATTTTTGTTAACTTGGATTAATCTGTACATTATTCTAATTGAAAAGTGGACATAAAGTGGAAAATTTTAGAAAAAACTGCAACTTTCTAACATTATTCTAAGACAATACTATTATAAATAATAATATATTGTTTTAACAATTATTTATGTCGAATATAATTGATGACTGCCTAACTCTACTTAAAAATTGAAAGTAAATTGAAAAAGTCGGAGAAAACGCAACTTTATAACTCTATTCTAAGAGAAAATGGCTTAAAACAATATTAAATTGTTTAAAAAATTTATTTAAACATATGATTTTCAGTAGAAAGTAGTATTTTATGTATTAAAAAAAATATTTATGTTTAAAAACTCGTAAAAAGTCGTAGTTACACCTTTTTTAATCGAAAAGTCAACTATTTGGTTGAAAATTTACTGTTTGGTTGAAAATTTATATATTCGGATAAACAATTTAACTGCTTTCTTAAAAATTAAAAAAAAAATATTGAAAGGTTTCTTATTTTGGTTTAAAAATGCATCTTTATTTGAAAATTCACTTTTTGGTTGAAAGTTTATATTTTCGGTTTAAAAATTCAACTACTTTGTAGAAAAGTCAACTGCTTGGTTAAAAATGTACTTTTTGGTGGAAAATTCATATTTTTGGTTTAAAAATTCTAAATTTTTGTAGCTCACGTTCGATCGCTCGTCATTAACTCGCGTTCACCCGCTCGTCAGTGGCTCGCACTCACTCGCTCGTCATTGGCTCGCGCTCACTCGCTCGTCATTGGCGCGCGCTCACTCGCTCGTCTATGGCTCGCACTAGCTCGTCCACGTCTCTTACTAACAAAATTACACTAGTCTAAAAAGTCCCATTTTTCACTCTTGATGCATAATATGTCGTTTTAAAATAGTATCTTTTTTATAAAATTTTCTTATCCTTTAGAGATTCTTGCGTCTTAGAAAGCAAATTAGTTTCTAGGGAGTGGCAAACCTTGTGTATAAGTGTTGCAAGGGGAAAGAGAAAACCGCAGATAGATTAAAAAAGGATAGGAAATAGGGTGTAATAAAGATAGAGTGAAAAAAGGAAAAGGAATGGAAAAGGACACGAGGGACATGCCACAAGAATGCGAACTATGCGACACGGTCTCTCCACCCACAGAAATTCCTCTGTTACATACGCGCTTGCGTAATAAAACGTACTTAATCTCTGCGCATTAGGCCGATTGAACCGCCATTGTATAAATAAAACCATCCGTGGAAAAGGAATCAAATACGCAAACGGGGATGTCCCTCACTGTTGGGAATTAACATCTGTGCTTATGGCTCCTTTTATAATATTCCGATATTTATGTGAGCGAAACATTGACTCTATTTCTAAATAATTTTTTAAAAAGATTTTTGAGTCTTTGAATATTCGGCCCGCCAGGGAATTGGTTTGAATAATCATTTTTCTTCACATTTAAAAAAAATTGGTGACGTTTTTAAGCTTCTAGGTATTTGGCCCACCAGAGAATTGGGTTGAATTATCATTTTCCTTGATATTTGCAAAGAATGGTGATGTTTCTAAGCTTTCAAAAACTCGGACCGCCAAGGAATTGAGTTTAATTATCCTTTTTGTTGATATTTGTAAAAATCTGGCGATGTTTCTAAGGTTTTAAATACTCGGCCCGCCAGGGAATTTGGTTGAATAAGCCTTTTTCTTGCTATCTTTAAAAAAATTGATGACATTTCTGTTTTCCGGAAATTTGCCTTTTTGGCTAAAAAATTACACAATTTCGTTAGATTTTTGTTATTTCTTGACAGAAACATCTTTCTCAGTTGCTAATTTATTTTTCAATTTAAAAAAATCATCTCCTTTGGTTCAAAATGGAACTTTTTGGTTGAAAAATTATCTACGTTGAGCATTCGACTATTTTGTTGAAAATTCGTCTTTCTAATTAATTTAACCATTTTTATTACAAAGTAAAGTCATTTTTGGTTGAAGTATCAACTATTTCCTTTCTTTGTTCAGAAATCATTTTTATTATTATTATTATTTTTCGATTGAAGATTTATCTCTTTAGTTGAAAACTTTCTTTGGTGTTTGAAAATTAATTTTTTTGTGTCGAAAATTGAACTATTTGGTTAAAGATTTATATTTTTTGGTTGCAATTTCAACTGTTTTTGTAAAAAATTAAGTTTTTTAGTCGAAACGTCAACTGTTTTGGATATAAATTACCTTTTTTGCTGAAAATACATATTTTTGATTTTAAAAATTAAAGTTTTTGTAGAAAATTTATCTCGTTTGGTCAACGTTTCATCTTTTTTATCGAGAAGATGGCTGTTTGGTTAGAAATTACCTTTTTTGTTATCTTTTTTTTAATTTTAAAAGTTTGGTTGAAAATTCATCTGTTTGGCTTGGTTTTTTTTTTTTGGTTCTTTGAAAATTCATCTCTATTGGTAGAAATTTCATTTTTTTGTCAGATAGTCAACTTTTTGGTGTAAAATTTACTTTTTTGTTGATAAATCATATTTTTGGTTTAAAAATTCAACTGTTTTGTAGAAAATTGGTGTTTTTTGGTTTACAAATTCATCAGTTCGGTAATTTTTTCATTCTTGATTACAAATTTAACACTTTTCTTAATTATTCGTCTTTTTTGTTTAGAAATTCATCTTTGCAGGTTGAAAATTCAAATATTTTTTTACCAATTTTTTTTCTTTGCTTGATTGTTCAATTATTTGGTCAAAAATGTATATTTTCGTATTGGTCCAAAAATCAACTGTTCTGTTAAATTTAAGTTCCTTGTTTATAAATAATTTTTCTTATCGGGTTTAAAAGTCATATATTTTGTTATGAATGCAATACATTTGAAATTCAATATAGCACTTAAATTATTTTTATTGAAATTTCCCGATCTGGCCCTGATAGGGAAAAAGCGCATTTCCAGATCGGGGCCCGATCGGGTTGCCGGATGCGGCCCCGATCGGGTTGAGTGTTTCATGCCGTATCAACGCCAGGACGGGGCCCGTTCGGGGCCACGGCTAAATTTACACTAAATAGAATGTTTTTCCCTATTGTTCTCCTATTTTCGTGAAGAATCATCCTATTTTTCCTGTTTTAAGATCATTTTGGTCTGTGAAGTGTGGAATAAGAACGATAAAGTGTTGTTGTTTTAAAATAAAGATTTGTGCGGAACTCTGAGGGTGCTTTCTTATACGCCTACTGCATTGTACCGCAAA
>JAWWLR010000127.1:38278239-38290509 GCA_035041075.1 Acraspis erinacei
TGCACGAAGAGCAACAAAATTATTTTGTTGAGCCAACCAAATTTTTGTTGTTCCAGCCAAACAGTTTTCTCAGTGTACGTTAAAAATTTTTTTTAAATTATATAATGAAAAAAATAATGATTCTTTCGTGAAAAATTTGGAAATATCTATACATTAGTTAGAATAGAGTTTTTTGACTAAATTCATTTTGTGTACGTTAAAAATTGTTCTTAACATGTCTAATTTTCACAATAAATTTTTTTTATTATAATAAGAACTTCAAGTAAAATTAACTTTGCAATCGTTACATTTATTTTAATTTAACGAAATTTTTAAGAATAGTACGTCAAACCTAAAACTTTCGAGTTTTTAGGTTAATTAAATTATGTTATCCATCATTTAAAATTTGTCACGAAAGAATAATTATCTTTTATCATTATGTAATTTAAAAAATTTTTAACGTACAAGATAAAATTATTATATAATTAAATTTACGGTGACAAATATTTGTTTTCTACCATAAATAAACAATTATACACCTGCTAATAGGTACATTTATTTACTATTCTGAATTTTTTTTACTTTCCGAATTTTTCCGACTTTTTGGTATTCCTAAATTTTACCATTATGTATTATAACCCATTCTGAAATTTTACCTTTCTTAATTTTTATCCGTTCCAAAAATAAACGGTTCCCCCCGTCGATAAACTACGTTACCACTTTAGAGGGGGGGGGGGGGGTCTAACTAAACCTTCGGTTGGTAACGGGAAGGGGCGGGCAGGAAAAGTAACGTTAGATTTTAAAGATTTTTTTCTAAATTTACATATGCAAACGTTTTTAGTACGTTTCCAGATGATTAATGTTTTCAGTAAAAACTGAAGCTTTTGGTTTAAAAATTTATCAGTTTTAGTTGAAAATTCTACTTTTTGGTTGAGAATTCTTCAACTTTATTAAAAATTGGTATTTTTTGGCAGTAAATTAATCTTTTTCTTTCAAAAATCATTTATTTTATTTGAAACTTCAACCTTTTGGTTGAATATTCTTAAAATTTTTTAAAACTTAAATTTTTTCGGTGAAAAAATAATCTGTATGTTTAAAAATTCATATTTTTTGTAAAAATTTCAAGTTGAACTACTTTCTTACAAATTAGAACATTTTTTTCTTTTGCTTTCTTTCTTAAAAATACAACTTTGTGGTTGAGAATTCTTAAATTTTGTTACAAATTTACTTTTTTTCGGTAAAAACTTAATCTTCTTGGTTAAAAACTTAACAAGTCAGTTTTAAAATTAAACTACTTTCTCAAAAATTCAAGTTTTTGTTTGAGAGCTCTAAAGTTGTATAGAATGTTCGTCTTTTCGGTAGTAAATTAATGTTCTTTTTTAAAAAAAATCATATTTTTTAGTTGAAAATTCAAATTCTTGGTTGCAAATTTTGGAATTTTATCGAAATTTCGTCTTTTTTGTTAATAAATTAATTTTTTTATTTAAAATCCATCTTTTTTGTTAAAAATTTGACAACTAGATTTTAAAGTTACTCATTTCTTAAAAATTATAAAAATTAGTTTTTATTCTTTTTCTCTTAAAAATTAAACTTTTTGGTTGACAATTCTTGAATTTGCTTAAAAATTCATTTTTTCGGTAAAAATTAATCTTTATATTTAAAAATTGATCTTTTTCGTTAAAATTTTAACAAATAGGTTTTAAAGTTGAACTACTTTATTAAATTTTGTTCTTTCTTTCTTAAAAATTCAAGTTTTTGTTTAAGAACTCTAAAATTTTATAGAATATTCGTATTTTTGGTAGTAAATTAATGTTCTTTTTTAAAAAAATCATATTTTTTAGTTGAAAAATCAAATTCTTGGTTGCAAATTTTGGAATTTTATCGAAATTTCGTCTTTTTTGTTAATAAATTAATTTTTTTTATTTAATAATTCATCTTGTTTAGTTAAAGGTTGGAATTTTTAATTAAGAATTCTTGAGCTTTGTCAACAGTTTTTTTCCGTAAAAAATTAATCTTTATGTTTAAAAATCCATCTTTTTTGTTAAAAATTTGACAACTAGATTTTAAAGTTAAAATAATTTCTTAAAAATTAGAAAAATTAGTTTTTATTCTTTTTATCTTCAAAATTCAACTTTTTGGTTGACAATTCCCGAATTTGGTTAAAAATTCATTTTTTCGGTAAAAAAATAATCTCTATATTTAAAAATTGATCTTTTTCCTTGAAATTTAACAAATAGGTTTTAAAGTTAAACTACTTTCTTGAATTTGTTTTCTGTTTTTCTTAAAAATTCAACTTTTTGTTTGAAAATTCTAGAATTTTATAGAAAATTTGTCTTTTTGGTAGTAAATTAATGTTCTTGTTTATAAGATCATATTTTTAGTTGAAAATTCTAATTATTGGTTAAAATTTTTTGAATTTTATCGAAATTTCGACTTTTTTGTTAATAAATTAATTTTTTTATTTATTAATTCATCTTGTTTAGTTGAAGGTTCGAATTTTTATCTAAGAATTCTTGAGCTTTGTTAAGTTTTTTTTCCTCAAAAATTAACCTTTATGTTTAAAAATCCATCTCTTTTGTTAAAAATTTGACAACTAGATTTTAAAGTTAAACCACTTTCTTAAAAATTAGAAATTTGTTTTCGTTATATCTTAAAAACTCAACTTTTTGGTTGAGAATTCTTGAATTTTGTTAAAAATTCATTTTGTCGCTAAAAATAATTCTTTATATTTAAGAAATTATCTTTTTCGTTAAAATTTTAACAACTATATTTAAAAGTTCAACTACTTTCTTAAAAATTAGAAAGTTTGTAGTTTTTTCTCTCTTTCTTGAAAATCTAACTTTTTGGTTGAGAATTCTTAAATTTTATTGAAAATTAGCCTTTTTTGTTAATAAATTAATTTGTTAGTTTAATAAATCATCTTGTTTATCTGAAGGTTCAAATTTTTGGTTGGGAATTCTTGAGCTTCGTTAAAAGTTTGTTTTCTCGTTAAAAAATTAATCTTTTTGTTTAAAAATTCATCTACTTGCTGAAATATTTCAGAAATAAGTTTAAAGGTTGAACTGTTTTTTTAAAAATTAGAAACATTTTTTTTCCTATCTTTCATTCTCAAAAATTCTACTTATTGGCAGAGAATTGTTGAATTTGATTGAAAATTCGTCTTTTTTGGTATAGTAAATAAATATTTTTATTTAAAAATTTACCTTTTTTAGTTGAAAATCCAACGTTTTGTTTGGAAATTCTTAAAGTTTGTTAAAAATTCGTTTTCTTTCGGTGGAAAATTAATCTTTTAGTTCAAAAATTTAACTTTTTGGTTACAAATTTAACTGAAATCTCATTGAATTCAATTGAAAATTTACCCATTCCATTTTTGGTCGAAAATGGTTCTTTTTTATGTAAAAGTTTAATTTTTTTTCAAATTAAACTACTTTAAAAAGACAACCATTTGGTAGAAAATTAGTTTTTTTATATAATTTAAAATTAGTTTTGTTAATTAAAAGTTTAACTATTCCATTATTGGTTAAAAATTTACCTTCCTTAGTTTAAAAATTCCATAATACCCGGATTAACTGTCACATAAAATTCAATTAGGAACATTTCAACAGTTACTCTGAAAATCACTTTTTTATTTTAATTCTTCATTTATCAGCGAAGTTTATAGTTCGCCACACGGCCACGTCGACAATATAGGCATATTGGCAACTTGCCTCGCTATAAACACAAAATAAATCAGTATAAACATAAAATCGGGATTTACCTAAAGCCTACGTTAATTTTCGGGGAGTGTGGGGGGGGGGGATAAAAAATTGCTCACATTGGTAACCTAGTTTATGGATTATCCCTTATCCACCCAGGTAGAAATATTTCTGATCTAGGAATGTTGCAGTCTCTCTATATCTCTACAATAACAATCCAGTAAAGGGGTCCTTATGAAATCGACATCCTCATCCGGAAATCTACTTTTTAATCCCCTCCCTCTATCAAAAGGTATTTTATCTCTTTAATTTTTTTCTGACACTCAGAAGAGGATTAAGCCTTGTAACACGCTTAGAGCATCACTCGATCGACGATAGCGCGATTAGTTCTCGATAATGTGTTCTCAGATTCGGACTATAGTTGACGAGTGGCGTCCTTTTATCGT
Organism: Acraspis erinacei; assembly: GCA_035041075.1. Classification (NCBI taxonomy): domain Eukaryota; kingdom Metazoa; phylum Arthropoda; class Insecta; order Hymenoptera; family Cynipidae; genus Acraspis; species Acraspis erinacei. The sequence continues at coordinate 38,282,360 of JAWWLR010000127.1, forward strand.
GAGCATAAAAGAAGGCACGCGGCAGGACTCGGGGCTTAAAACACGAGGAAGGCCCCGGATCGATGAAATTAGCACAAAGTGTGAACTGCTAAAAAGAGATGGATGAATGGATGGATGGATGGATGGATGGAACGAGATACACTGATACAGTAATATACAGATGCATAAGCAGTGGCTGACAGGGTGGGCGAAGTTGCCGGAATAGAGACGTCATAATATTGTCTCCCCGTGACGCCTCGGAATAATGGTGCATGTCCCCTTGTTTCCGTGTGTAGCGTTCCTGTGACTGGCGAGACGAGACGAGACTGTGTACGAGCTTTAGGAGCGAAGCGGAAGAACACGAGGGTGTAACTCTCCATTCAACCCACTTCCGTTATGTCGGGGTTCGGATAAGCACCACGTAAGCCGGGGAGGCTTTATTATTACGAAAATATCCTCAAGTGTCATGGCAACGCTATACCTAACCGAGACATATCTCCTCTTACAAAATTTACGAGTCTTCAAACTTCAAATTCAAATTTCTTTTCGGAAATGCCTTGATGAGCTATACCAGTCACTGCAATCTGTTTTGACTTGTCTAGCTTTTTCTTAAGTGTCATGGCAATGCTATACCTATTATCTATCAAAAAAAAATCTTCTAGCGAATTTCCGACTACTCAAACTTCAATTTCAAACTTCTTTTCGGGAGTGCCTTGACGAACTTGATCAGCCGAGGCAGTCTGTTTAAAAAAATGTTTTGACTGTCATAGCAAGACCATATCTACCGAGTCATCAAACTTTTTTAATTTCTTGATAATAAGTACAAGCAGTTATTTTATATTTCACTTATAAGTAACCTAAGTTTTAAAAAAATTCGGAGAAATAAATCTGGTTCTGGCAGCCGGAGTAACGAAAATTTGATGTCAGCTAAATAATAGGTAATTTAAAAAAGAACAATGGCCGTTTTGAGCCGGATGCTGGGAGTCGAATTTGAACTGGATTGAACAACCCTCAGAAAAATTCTGATGTCGTCAAGTACCTATTGGCTGTCGACCTCCGCGACAAATCCTTTCCACAATGGGGAGGACCAGCGTTGGTGAAAAACGACAAAACGACAATAAGGATCCTGAAGAACTGTCGACGGTACCAGTCAAGCGACTTTCGCTCTTTGGGTGACGTCAAGTGTCCGTCTGTTTGGCCGTCAACAATGCCACAAATATGATTTTCGAGCCGGGTTTTTAACCCATGAATCCTCTCAGGTAGAACCACATTACGATTTCCTCACTTCATTATTTTTTTTCATTGTACTCAAAAACCCAACAGAGTGTGCTTTAACCAATCATAGGTATGATGAAAATGTCAACGAAATCTGACTAGGGTACTTCATTTGTATGCCTTTTAGACATCAAAAAATGAAAACACGAAATTCGCAGCTGATCCTGTTCTCGAAATATCTTCAGTTTAAATTTTCAGTGTTTTAATTGTATTTAATATGGTGACCATGTATGTGAAATTATTATTATAATCACTTATGGAAATTCAAAAAGAGACTATGATATGTTTTGCTTTATGGGAAAAAGAAAAAACTTGCTAAGCTACGTAAAAGTACAGTGAAACGTATGAAAATATTGATCAGCATCAATGCAGTCCTGTTCTTATTATTATGTTACACTTAAAAATATAGAAGATGCGGTCAGAGTAAAGTGGGACAAGTATATACTAAGGACAGCGATGTTGCCAGTAGAAGTCCTGATGAAATTCTAGTAACTGATAGTTATTGCATGGCTTAAAAACTTATGGAGGCAAACCTATGGGAAAAAAGAAACATATCAAGCTATGTCATAGCACATTCTAACATAATTGAGGAATCTCATCAACATTCCCTTCAAGTTTCTTACAGACTTTAAAGTTTTACTCATTGTTCACGGTATGCCAATCGCAACATCAATTTCCTTATTGTTTTTCAAAACTCAGAAAAGTATGAGAGTTGGTCAAAATAAAGAAGTACATATCTATGATAATAAGGACAACGATGTTGTCAGTAGAAGTCATTATGAAATTGTAGGAACTGATAAATATTGCATGGAATAAATAACTTATGGAGATTCGAAAAGAGACTAATGTTTTGCTCTATAGGGGAAAAAAGAAATATGCTAAGCTATGTCATTGCACAGTCAAACATATGAAAATTTTTTTTTATTTCAATTGAGTAATCTCAACTAGATTCCCTTCAAGTTTCTTTCAGACTCAAAAATTTTATTTACTGTTAATGATATGCAAATCACAACATCAATTTAGCCCTGTCCGTGTTGCTTTTAACACTCAAAAATATATAGGAGATGGTCAGAATAAAGTGGTACATTTCTATCATAATAAGGATAAGGATGTTGTCAGTAGATGTCATAATTAAATTTCAGAAACTGATAAATAATATATGGCTTTCAAAACTTATGGAAATTCGAAAAGAGACTAATGTTTTGCTCTACAGGGGAAAAAATAAACATATCAAAATCTATGTCATAGCACAGTGAAACATATGAGAGTATTCTTTTATTCAAATTTCCGAAATCTCAACAACATTCCCTAAGAGTTTGTTCCAGACTTAAAACTTCTAATCATTGTTAATGGTATGCAAATCACAACATTAATTATGTGCTTTCCTTATTGTTCTTTAACATTAAAAAATATAGGAGATGGTTCAGAATAAAGTGGTACATGTCTATGGTAATAAGGATAAGGATGTTATCAGTAGAAGTCGTGATGAAATTATAGAAACTGGCAGTTATTGCACGGTTTTAAAAACTTCTGGAAATTGAAAAACAACCTGTACGATATGTTTTTCTTTATGGGGACAAAATACCATTCTTAGTTATTTCATAGCATAGTGAATGTATCCCTTTTTAATGAAGATGATGACATGTGCATTACATAATGTACAAAAGCTGTATTGTACACAATGTACAATGTACAAATGACACAATCTGCAAAATGTGCAATCTACAAAAGTTACAATCTGCAAAATGTAGAATGTACAAAGCCAAGGTGGTTTTGGGGCAAGTTCGACCCAAAATTTTGTTGACGTTTTCATGATGCCTATGATTGGTTAAATCACACCGTGCATCCGCTTAATGTTTTTCCTATTATTTCATTCTCATTTTTTCAACTGCTGAGGATCTATTTCCGGAACTTTGTGTTGACGTAATTTCCGAGGACTAAAGGATGGAAAAATCCTTTCTCGCGAGAAGAAAACTTGCCGAGGATCAAAAGGACATTATAAGTGACTCGAACGTCAGAAGGACGCTGAATTCACGAGAGAGCTGTCGTGCGGTTTGCTCGGGGTGAGGGGCTGGAGTTGATGATTCGAGCGAGGGATATGACACTCCGGGGGTCCGAGATGTGTCAGCCCGTTTCAACGCCGTGAACGCCTGACGTTCAGAACGGGGTCTAACAAACCCCAGGGAACGCGATATCCTACGGCCAATCCCACAACCATCTAATTTCTAACCAGCAGGTGAAAATAAAGTCTCTCCAGTCTTTTAATTTTCAAAACCCGCTCTTTTCTTCACGTCTCGAGCTGTAAATAGGAAAATAACTCAATTTTCGAGAATCTTCTGGCGGGCTGAGGGATTAACTATTCAAAACTGTCTAAAAATGACTGGGACTTAAAGACTGAACTTTTTTCTTGAGAAAGTATTAACGGCCCGCCACTTTTAGAACTTCAAAAAGTCTACAATCAGGGTGGTGACTTGACAGGGAGACCGAGAAATGAATGGGAATTTTACTAACCGGGAATTCAATTGGAAAATCGGGAATTTACTTCTGATCGTAACAAAATTAAAGTTTTGATTTTTTTAATAATCAGGAAGCTTCCGTAAAGAAATATAACTTTACTTGGAACAGGGAATTTTTTATGGAACGGGAATTTTTTTAAGGAATTAAAACTGGGATTAATTTAAAATTAATCTCCTTTTAAAAATGTAACTATTTTGTTAAAAATCAAACTATTCCAGTAGAAAATTTAACTATTTTCTGAAAATCCGTTTTCTTAGTCAAGAAATATATTTTTAACGGAAAATTAAACTATTTCAGTTGAAGATTCATAATTTTAGTTGAAAATTCATCAGTTTCATTAAAAGTTTTTTTTTCAGGTGAAAATTTAACCTTTTTTTATTTTAGGTGGAAAATTGACCATTTCCAGATGAAAATGTAACAATTTTGATTAGATTGTGTCTTTTTAAATTGAAACTTAATTTATATCGTTGAAAATTCACGTATTTTTTCACAAATCGACTTGTTTGGTAGAAAATAATTTTTTTCTTTGTAAGTTAATCTCCTGGTATAAAAATTCTTCTTTTTGGTCGCTTATTCAAGTATTCCAATTTAATATTTATTATTTTAAATAAAAGTTTATTTGTTTGGTTGAAAAATGAACGATTTGATTGAAACTTGTTCTTTCTTTGTATAAAAAGGAATTTTTTCCGAAAATTTAACTGTTTTTTTAAAATCCGATTTTTTTTTAAGAATTGCATTTTTAACGGTAAATTGAACTATTCCATTTGTGATTGAAATTTTATCCTTTTTAAATGAAAATTCATCAGTTTCATTTAAAGCTCATTTTTTCATGTGAAAATTTAACGGTTCCATTTTTGTTGAAAAATGGACCTTTTCTAGTTAACATGCAACAATGTGGAAGAAATTTTTTCTTGTTAAATGAAAAAATCATTTATTTCGTTGAAAATTCACATATTTTGTTAAAAAATCGACTTTTATGGCAAAAAATTTTTTCTTTGAAAGTTAATCTCCTTGTTTCAAGATTCTTCTTTTTGGTTGCAAATGTAAGTATTCCAATTTAATATTCATTATTTTAATTAAAAATTCATTTCTTTGGTTGAAAAATGAGCTTTTTACCGAAAATATAAACATTCTTTTGAAATTTCATCCTTTTTGTAGAAAATTAAACTTATTGGTTAAAAATTCATCTTTTTTGTATATAAAATTCAAATATTCGAGGTAAAGATTTATCATTTTAGTTAAAAATTTAGCAGTTTGATTGAAAGTTAAGTTTTTGAACTGAAAATTTAACCGTTCCACTGTTTGAGTTGAAAATTTATATTTTCTAGATTTAAATTACAAATTCCTTAATTTCTTTAAAAGTTAATCTCGTTGCTTAAAAATTCTTCTTTTTGGTTAAAACTTGAAGTATTCCAGTTAAAAATTTATTATTTTAGTTGAAAATACATTTTTCAGGTTAAAAATAAATTTACATGGTTCAAGAAGAAATTCTTTTGGTCAAAATTATTATTTTTTTTAAGATTCATCATATTAATTAAAAATGCATTTCTTGGTTGAAAAATGAGCTATTTTATTACAAATTTGTATCTTCTTTGGTTGAAAATAATTTTTTTCTTTTAAGAAAAATACTATTTCAGTTAAATATTCCATAATTGTAGTTTATAATTCATTTTTTTGAATTAACATTAATTTTTTGACTGAAAATTTAATTATTCAATTTTTGGTTAAAAAATTATGTTTTTTAGTTGAAAATTCGTCGTTTTTGGTTGAACATTAATTTTCTTAATTTAGAACTTAATGTTTTAACTTTTGGTTGACAATTTATCTTTCTTAGTAAAATTAAAAATTAAATATAAAATTAATTTTTTTACTAATAATGTACCTAACTATTTTATTTTTGGTAGAATACTAATATTTTTGTTGGAAAATTAATCTTATTGTCTAGAAGTTCATATTTTTTGCAAAAATGCAATAATTCCACAATTCATAATTTTATTTTGCAATTTTTTGCTCTTTTGTGTTTAAGGATATTTAGAACGAACGTTATTATTTAAAAAAAGTGTTTGTGTTTTCAGATAAATATGAAAATTTGACTTTTCGTTGACAGGGAAAATTAAAAAACTTGAGCGAGAAAAGGCGGGAAATGACCGGGAATTTGAAATCGTCCGCCGAATCGCCATCCCGAGAATTAAGCCAAAAATGAATATTGTTTAAAAAGGAATGAAAAATTGAAGAGGATAATAGAATTTCTGATGGTTGAAAAGTCTGATCTGGCACTGCAGAGTTTGCACTGGGTCTTTCTCTGGTCTTTCTCCCTAGCCTTTTTCTTTCTCCTTATTTTCGAATCTTTTATTTATCTTCCCTCAGTCTTTCTCCGAGTAGCTCGCCGTCTCTCTTGGACGATTTCCTTCTCACTTTTCCTCTCGCAGGCACTCCGTGCTTCTGTCACTTACAGCTCGTATAAATCCCGGAGAAGCCGTAAAAGAGTTCCCGCGTAACTAAAGCGACGTTCTTCTGCTCCCGATAGTCCGGTAATTTATGCCCGACGGTCCCGCTTTTTCTCGTTACGCGAGTACATATACCTATGTATTATGTATCCCGCAAACGCGTAAAACCAGATAGAAAAGGAATGGCGTGAAAAAATTAATTATATAGTCGTTTATAAATAGTCTGGCGTACTTCTGGGGGAACAGAAAAAACTGAGGTTTCCATTGGAAACCTTTTTTGGTTCCAAAGGAGCTGCAAAAAAAATGAACCCCACTTGCTGAAAAGGAACTTAAAACGATTTAATGAACTCTAAATGAAACCTTAGATTTAGTCTAAACGATCCCAATTGTAATTGAGCTTATTTGCAAAGAACATAATTTTTGTTTTGCCCACTTAAACATTACTTTAAATTAATAACATAATATTTAACTTTAAGCACACATGTAATCGAACTCTGATGGACATAGCTTAATGAAGATAATTAAAGAAGCAAATTTATTGCCGCAATTAAAGTAGATATAATGAATTGATAAATATCATTTTCAGGTTATGTAACAAACTTGAAAATATAAAGACTTATTCATATGCAAGAAAGTTTTCGTCGGAAGTCATCGGCAGTGTTCCCAGTCTTGGGAACTTATTAAACTGCGCTTGCGTCGCGTCGACAACCCGATTGGTCACTGTTAGCGCGCAAATTTCGAATTATATAAATATTCAGATTTAATATTTATAATAAATAATGATTGAAAAAGACCAAAATAGAATTTTCCTAATCCTAAAATAATATTTTGGAGTGACAGATGAAAAAGAGTTTATGAATGCTGAGTTCAGAGAAATAAATCATTTTTGTTTGTCGCAATGGGTAATCTCGTCTCTGTCGAGTTCTAAAATTAAGTTTTTGTTTATTTCCGACAATGCGACATAAAATAAAATCACTAAAAGTAACAAAAATGAATTAAAAATAATTAATTACTGCATTGATAAATATTATATCATGCATTTTTTACTAACTTGAAGAAGAATTGAATCACAAAAAAGTGATTTTGAATTTATATTAATTTAGGTTCATGAATAACACCAGTAATTATCATATTTATTATTGGAGAATAATAAAATATAATTCTAGAGCGCATCTTAATTTCAAATAGACCCTTAGAATAATCTAACCGAATTTCATAACTCCACTTAATTAAGAAAGTTGAATTCTTTCTAGATTTTATTAAGTAGAACGAAGAAAAGGTACATATTCCTGAAAAATTCTTATTTAAAGTATTAATTTAATTTAAAAAGGAATAAGTGGGGTCTAGGTCGAAATATAACTTTATTTATAATATATGATCCTTGAAAGTTACCGTTGTCTCCAGCTGCCAATTAAATAAAAAAGAATTTTTAATAAAATACATGCATTTTAAATTAAAAAGATAAATTCTCAACCAAAATTTAAACAGAAAAATTTGTAAGATAGCAAAATTAAATTTTAGTTTAAAAATTAATTCTCAACAGCAGAGGAACTTTCGACTAAAATAATTGAATATTTCACTGGGATAGTTGAGTTTTAATCCAAAAAGATAAATTCACAATTAAAGTGATGAATTTTCGATTAGAATCATTGAATTTCAGAAAAAAGAATGTTTTTTTTATTCGTTACTACAAAATTCTAATTTAGGATTATCAAATTACTTTTGAGGCATTTTTCAATCATTATTTATCATAAATATTACATTTTAATATTTATATAATTAAAAATCAGCGCGGTAACAGTGACCGATGGCGTCGTCTGCGCGACGCAAACTAGTCATCGGTCGGTAACTTTATTCTTTATGCTCACATTTATAAATAGTTTATTATGAATAATATTTATTTATAGAAAAAGGAATATGACATTAACCCTT
>JAWWLR010000127.1:38477307-38488955 GCA_035041075.1 Acraspis erinacei
GCACTGGTCGTTTCTCACAAGCGCTAAGATATTGCTTGGTTATTACTAAGCTAAGCTATAGAATTAGATTTGTGTGCGACAAATAACTGAAGAAGAGTGCGATTTTCTCGTCTGTTAACTCATATATAACCTTTTAATGTAAACAAAAGACCACAAATCTGATGTCTCTCTCACAGTATCACTTTTTTCCATGAAGACATTGGAGGGCTAAAAGAGGGCTTACATTAAGCCCTCTAAATGAACTTTTGTGCCACTTGGGAGGACTGAAAGTGGCCCCAAATCCATTATAAATTAAGCCCTCTACAAGTTCTCCTAAGGCCTATTAAGACCAACATTTAGAGGTCTAAAATAGGACTAAACTGTTGACTTGAGCCGTTACGTAATTTCAGTAGGGCAGCCAGTAATATATTATGAATAACTGCAACTTTTGTCTACATTAAAGTCTTTGTCTTGATTTTTCAGTTTGCGTTGAAGCTAGACCAGATTTCGGAACCCAACCGGGTCCAACTCCGGCAGTACAACCGCGTGCAACTACCGGACTCGCACAGACTGCAACTACCGGAGTCCAACAGGGTGTAAAACCAATAACAAGTCCTCGCCATGAAGTTTTTTATTCAGCCTCACAGCTTAAAGGACTTTACTACCAAAAAAAAAGAGGACATCATATAATTCCAATCACAACAGGTTTAAAATTATGGGTAAGAGACCCTGTGGCGTATGCATGGTCGAGGGATGGAAAAAAAGGCTCATTGTTTAATAAACAACATGATGAGGTTGTATTAGAAAATGGGCGTATAGAAGCATATAATGATGCTATGGTTACACGATTAGGAGGCATAAAACTTCATCCGAAAATGCCCCATCATAAATATCTTAGATAACGCATTTGTATCAACTGTGCTCGGGAAAGGTTTTCTGCAGTTTTCCTGTCCCTTGGCTAAAGATCCCAGCAAATAAGAGCGCTTCCTAAAGAAATCCGGCTGCAGGCGGTAGGGTATAAATGGCGAGAATGGTTTTTGTAAATTTAAAAAAAATGTACATTTTGTCAATAGAAACATCTTTAAAAAAATATTTCCTAGCACTTAAGTGCCCCTTTCATTGACAAAAAATTATAGGAAAAATGTAAAAATTTCACAGTTCGTCGTAATTTAAAAAAATGTAATTTACTTATTTAAAACAATGTTACACCACTCTTTTCAATTTCTCTTACCAAACGATCAGATACACCTTATAGCATCCGTAGCGAAAACCTGTTCTCTAATTTATACTTTTAAATAAAAATATTTGATTCTTGTGTTAACAAATTCAGTGTTTTATTCACGAGAAAGGAGAATCTAACCCTTTTAATTATTTCCAACTATTTATAATTAAACACCAATTTTATGATAATTATGGTCACATATTTTACATTTACCTTCTTACGTCAGTAAACAAAGTTTTCTTTGGCCAATTTATTTTAACATGGGTGACAAATTTATTTAAAAAACAAGTTGCAATCAAATTTTCACATACGTAAATATATTACTGTATCATATTGTCCAATATTCTAACCGACAAATTTTAAAAAATTGGCTCCTACACCATAAGATGTAGGTGCTCTTGTATTAAGATAAAAGACCACTTTTTTGTAGTTTTTAACAAAATCAACAAAATATAGGAACTCTCAAACTAACTGTTAAATTTTTGAAAAAAGAAATAAATTTTTAACGTACAAAATAATTATTTAACATAAAAAATGAATTTTCAGCTAAAAAATATACCTTTGTTTTCAACCCAAAATATTTAGAGTTGATTTTTAACCATAAAAAACGAATTTTCAACAAGATAGTTGAATTTTCAACAAAATAGTTGAATTTTCAAATAACAGAAGAAGGTTTTTGAATTAAAATAATCAATAATAACAATTAGAACCTAGCAATAAGAAAATGGATTTTGAAATTTACGGATTAATTTTTTTACAAAATACATCATTTTTCAACTAAATAAATTTTCAACTCAAGAAACAAGTTTTCGACTAAAATGAGAATTCTTTAACTTAAAAAAAAGCATTTCTAAAAAAATACATGAATTTTCAACTCAAAAATATAAATTTCCACCCCAAAATATTTACAACTGTAGGAAGTATTTTTCTGACATAAAAACAAATTTTCAGCAGAATAGTTAAATTTTAGACTAAAAGAGAAAAAGGGGTTTTGAATTAAAATAATGAATAATATCAATAATAGCAACAAAACCGTTACATGTTTAATCAATGAAATCAATTTTCAACTATAATTACGAATCTTTCATTGAAAAAATCAATTTTGGTCCAAAATTGAATGCGGACCAAAAAGATGGATTTTCAAAGACAAATATTTTTTTACCAAAGAGAAGAATTTTCTACAAAAAAAAACTAAAATGAGAAATCCTTGATTAAAAAAAATTAATTTTTAACCCAAAAGATTCATTTTCTACCAAAAATGCGAATTTTCAACAAAATAAATGAATTTTCGACTAAAAAATATTTATTTTCAACTAAAAACAAAAGAGTTATATTTACAGTTAAAAATATATCTTTAACCATAAAAACTAATTTTCCAAAAAATAGTTAAAGTTTTAACCAAAGTAGTGAATTGTTAACTAAAATAAAAAATCTTTAACAACAAAATAATGAATTTTCAACCAAGAAGATTAATTTTTCACAAAAAACGAATTTTCAATCAAATACTTAAAGTTTCTACTAAAAAAAAATATCTTTGATGTAAAATCATGAATAATAAAACAAAACCAAATTAATTTTTAACAAAGTAGTGTTATTTGGAACTAAGAAGTTGAATTTTCAACAAAAAATGTAATATTTGATATTTCAACCAAAACATATTTTTAATTGAAACCAAAAAAAAAACCGTTGAATTCAACCAAAGAAGAATATTCAACAAAAGAGTTGAAATTTTAACGAAATAAATGAATTTTCAAATTAAAAAATGAATTTTTAAACCAATATTTTTGAGCAAAAAAAGGATTTTCAAACAAAAAGATTGATTTTCTGCTGAAAAATACGAAGTTTCAACAAAATTCATAAATTTTCATCATAATATTGAAATATTTAACTAAATACATAAATTTTCAACTAAAAAAAGTTTAATTTTCATCCAAAATGGAATTAAACTAAAATTATGAATCTTCAATAAAAAATGAATTTTTGACAAAATAAATGCATTTTTAACTGAATCGGGTAAAAAATTATCGACAAATGCAATAATAAAATATGTTTTGAGTTAAAAAAATTAAACGAATTTTCAACAAAATGATTCAATTTTTAATCAAAGAAATAAGAATTTTCAACGATCATGCTGAATTTTCAATACAATAATTAATTTTTAACCAAATAGTTGAATATCCGAGAAAAAGGATAAATTTTCAACCATATAGATTAATTTTCTACCAAAAGACGAATTTTCATCCAAACTCATGGATTTTCAAATAAAAAGATGCATTTTCAACCTAAAACGGAATAATTATATTTTAGTTAAAAAATTAATTTATAGCCTAAATAAAATGATACTTTAAAAAAATGGTTTAATTTTTAAATGAAAAAATAATAATTTTCAACAAAATACATGAGTTTTCAACTAAAAAGATACATTTTAACTAATTAATAACAAATTTTCAACAAAATATTGGAATTTTCAAAAACCAAAAAGTTTATTTAAAATAAAATGGTTAATCATAAACCAAAAAAATTAATTTTTTACAAAGTAGTTAATTATTTTTAATGGAGAAAAATGAATTTTTAACCATAAAGATTAATTTGTTACCAGAAGAAGACGAATTATTTATTATTAAACCAAATTAATTTTTACCCAAAAGAAAACTTGCGCACCATAATTTGAATCTGGCGCCATTTTACATCAGCAAAATGACAGACATTGTTTGTGGCATCCGCGCGCTATTTGAGATGCTTAAATATGCAAATAAATTTTTTACAAAATGTAAAGACTAAAATTAGATCATTAATATACTTTCCACTATAAAAGACTATTTTGGGATTTTTTAATTAATTTCAATAATTCTAAAGTGATGACTTATTATAAAAAATTTATTTACACATTTAATAATTTCAAAACAACGCGCTATTTAACAGCCAATGCGCCGCATGCGCAGTGCAGTTAAGGAGCAGTTTTTGGAGCAGCGGGAATGGAATTTTCCAGAATTTGCAGTTCCTAACTGCTCAAACAAATTATTTTCAATCAGTTGAAAATTTATCAATTTCGGGTTTTGGAACATTTTAAAATAAATGTTGTTCAATATTTTTTTTTAACGCTTTGAATGTGTATTTTTAATTATTGCTTATTTTTTCAGATTTTTTAACTTAAAATTTAAAACTTTGTTAAATATTTGTAAACTTGAAGACAATTTAGCGAATTATAAATGATTATCCCACTCCTAATTAAGTTAAATTATTTTTTTTCAGGGTGTCTATTCGACGGACGATTTCAAATTCTCGGTTATTTCTCGTTTTTTCCCGGGCAAGAATTTTTAGCAACAAAAAATGTATTTTTAGACAATAAAATTAACTTTCAAACAAAAAGATTAATTTTTTAACACAATTCAACCAAATAGTTGAATTTTGAAATAGAAAAAAATCCATTTTTAACAGAAAATGAAATGGTTACAATTTTAGTGAAAAAAGAAATAATTTTCATTTTTACTGATTAATTTTTAACTGGAATGATGAATCCTCAACTGGAATAGTTGAATTTTAAACAAAAAATTAGTTTTCAACTAAATCAATGAATCTTCAACTAAAATTCTGACCGAAAACAAAATAATTTTTTATAAAAAAGATAAATCGTCAACCAAAACTTGAGTAATTATTTTCAGTTAAAAAATGAATGGTGAGCCAAAAAAATGAATTTTCAACTAAAATTATGAAATATTCAACTGAAATATGTAGTATTTTCAGTTTAAAACAAAAATTATTCTTAACCAAAAATAAGTGGAATGGTTCAGTTTTCAGTCGAAAAAATTAAGTTTCAACTAAACTGATAAATTTTCAACTCAAATGATGAATCGTCAACCGGATTAATTTTTTTACAAAAAAAAAAAATAAAAAAATTTCATAAATTACACAAATTGTCAAAAAAGTAGTTTAGTTTTCAAATAAAAAATATGAATTTTCTAACATCTAGTTGAATTTTCATACAAGAATTATTTTTTAATTAAACCGATGAATATACAATAAAAAAATTAATTTTCAACAATAACGTTTATTTTAAACCAAGTAAACTTATTTGTAATATAAAAGGCACAATTGTTATTAAAATGACGAATATTTAACTGGAATACTTGAGTTTTCAACAACAAAAAAAAGAATTTTCAAACAATGAAATTAACTATCCAAGAAAAAATAATTTTCTACTAAAGAAAGTCGATTTTCCACCAAAAAATTTGCTTAAAGAAAATACGTAAATTTTTAACGAAATAAATTAATTTTTAATAGAAAAGACTAATTTACGTCCAAATTGTAAAATTTTGAACTAGAAATGGTCAATTTCCAACTCAAAGAAAGAAAGCATTCACAAATATTTCAAATATTTCATAAAAATTTCACAAAGATTTCAACTATTTCAAGGGTTTCAACGAATTCATAAAGATTTCAAAAAGTTTCAAAGAGTTCATAAAGATTTCAAAGACGACTTCTGTTCGCAAAGAATTAAGAATTATTTTCTTTATGGCTCTTTTTTCTTTAAAAATGTTAGGCCAGTAAAAATTTAATTTTTAATTTGTTGCGTCTGTAACAAACGTTTATTTCATTTTGAATTTATAGCATATAAAAAATTAGATTTTTAGTAGAAAAGAATATTTTTCCAACAAGTAGTTTAAGTTGAAAATAATTAAATTTAACCAAAAACAGATGCGTTTACTTTGCAGTTTTTTCAAGCCGATTTTTTTTTAATCAGCAAATTTTCACGATTTAATTTTTTAACAATTAAGATTAAACTTAAACCAAAAAGAGTGGCATTTTGAATCAAATACTTTAATTTTCAAGCCGAAAATATGAGTTTTTTACAAAACAGTTCAATTTTCAATGTAAAAGGGCGAATTTTTATTCCAGCAAGAAGAATGTTCAACAAAAGAGTTAAAACTTCAGCCCAATTGTTCCATTTTTAACCAAGTAAAGGAATTTTTAATAGCACCTAAAATTAATTATCAACCCAACAGTTCGATTTATACACAAATGGTTGAATTTTCTACCTAAAAGCATGACTTCTCAACCAAATGATTAAATTTTGAAACAACGAAGACTAAACTTTAACCAAAAACAGTGTAGTTTTCAACAAATAGTGGCATTTTTTAGCCAAAAAGACGAATTTTCGACAAAGGAAATCAAACTTGTAATTTTTAATATTTTGGATATGGATATAGTAAGGGTGGGTTTTAGGGGTCTTGTCGAACATTTTCAACACTCTATAATTCGTGAGATAAAAAAAGAGGATCTTTGCCATTCTTAAATTTTTAAATATCGACAATAAAAATTTTATTTGGCATTTTTTAATAATGGGTGATTTATAAGGTTAGTTAACCCCCTCAAAAATAAAAATTTCAAAAATTCTTCCGAGGGAATATAAATTGTTGTCCTCCAAAATGATTTGGGTAAAACAAACTTCGGAAAAAAATCTTTGATTTAGTTAATATGAACGTTTGTAACGTCAATCACATGAAAATACACCACTAAAATTCTTTAATTTTCTCTTGTCTAAGGCCTTGTAATTGTATAGTAATATACTTCATTTATACTAAATTTATATAAAGTTCGGCGCACCCAAAATTTTTGACCCAGCACTGGTACTTGTATTACCAAGCCGAATTTGCGGCGGGAAAGACATGATTAAAGATAAAACGAAAAACCTATAGTTATTATTTAATTTGATTCAATCCCAATTTTGATCTTATTAAAACAGAATATTTTCCTGCTTTTACTTTTAATTTGGAATGTTTCTAAGTCGAGTTATTAAGCACCATGTCGTTTCTCGCAAGTCCAAAAACTTTCACCAATTACTATATAAGGAATGCGTGTACAAGTTTTACAAGTTTCGTAGTACTTATATTAATTTTCCAAAGTAAATTTTTCATAGCTCATTTATAAATACTATATTATTTTTGAATATACATACCCGTTTTCCTTAAATGGTAAAAGATTATACTATACGGCGATATCGGTTTTAATGTATTATGTAAATAAATTTCTATGGGTGTGCGCATTTCAAACTGAAAGTTTACCTCAGTTTGGATCAATTTTTATTTTAAAAAACTTTTCAAACTTATAATTTGGTCAAAAGCATGAAATGAGACTTCGCCCTCAGAAGTTGTGGACAACATTAATTTCCGCACAATAAAAATCGCGGAATATCACGAAAATCATGAAAAAATCGCAAAAAGTATAAACTCTGGTCATCTGAAAAGTTGAAACGTTTTATTTATATTTATTCCAGTTTGTTCGAATCGTAAAAATAAATATTGTTTAACATTATTTCCGAACATCGTTTAAGTTTGTCCATGCAGTGAATTGCGTTAATAACTTGAATGTACACGTTATATGTGTGGATTCGCTTGCATGCAAACACCAATGCGAAAGTCGAATGAGCAAAATGAATGCATGTCTCGACCACGTTAGTGTCACGTGCTGAAAAGCAACAGGCGTGTCACGCACTTCTCACTGAACAAACAAAGACAATAAGACCAAATTGCTTTTTATAATTAACAGTCTCCAGAAAAATCTTCAAATCTTTCAGATCTTCCACATTATTTGTATTCTCCTTCATTTTCATCATTTAACCATAAAATATAAATATCAGAAAATAATGTATGCATTCATGAATCGTTTGATTATTTTACCAGATGACACACAAAAAGAGTTGCTCTTTATAGATTATTCTTGGACTGGACATTTTTTTTCCTAAAGAAGAATTCCTATTGCTATCCACTGTTAAGTTTACTATTTGACAATGAATTACTTTTAATTCAGTGAATTAATAAAGAAAAAATTAAAGAAAAACTATGTTATTAGGTTTATTTGACATTTCAAAGATAAGTTAAACATTTAGTCAGGAATAATGATGAAGCAAAAATTCTTGCACACAGACTTAACCTCATTACTGTACGCACACCTCGTTTTCTTTAATCAAGTTGTAAACACTGATAAGAACGAAAGTTTCAAAACCTGTATTGTGTGCAATTCTCCGAACGAGTATTAGAAATCGCTTACATTAATTTTGTTGAGGAAGGTATCAATTTTATAGCGAGAAGAAAAGTAGAATAATGTTTGACATGGTTCTCGATGTTCGCTATCAATGTCTAATTGTTGAACTAACTATAATATTGACTCAAAATTAAAACTGATAACAATAATATTCAAATTTATTCATTCAATCACATTGTTCACATTGAACTTCCTCTATTGCCACTGTCTTTTCTGGTATTTTTTGTCCTGGGACTTTTTATATTATGTCAATATGACAGCTTATTAGCATACATCATGTTGACATTTTATATAATTGTTTACCGCCTTGAAGCAGTATGAATTCGTAGAATTTTATATTGTTTATATTTAATATTCGTTCATTCTTAGTAGTTTAAATTACAAATTATTAATAATAATCTTCTAATTTATTCATTCGTCCATTCATTCACATTGTACACATTGAAGCTCATCTATTTCCGCGATACCTTCTGGTGTGTTTTGTCCTGTGATGTTTTCAATTATGTTAATGTGACAAGCACAGGGAGATGAAATAAAAGAAAGAGATTCAAAATAACTTGTAGCTGACAATTCTTGAACGATTTTGGCTTGTTATTTAGAAAAATGCAGCATTAAATTTTTTTTTCTTTAAACTTTTATGTTGTTGCAAAGAGTGAAGAAAAAATAGATTTTTTCATTTTTTTATTGTTTATCTGCCTGCAGTTTCTTTTCCATGATTAGCATTATCGGACTTTGTGGACGGGGGAAATTTAGAGAAAAAAATGACATATTATCGAAAAAATAATACTCGATCATAAAAATGTGTCCTCCGATATTTTTTATTAATTTTATAATCATATTTTACAACAAGAATTACAACTTGAGCGTTTAATGGTAGACAAATCCTTTTTTCTCCTAATTTCCCTCAAATGATGTCACCAACAATGATTATTCGTGATATTTTGTTATCTTATTTTGTTAATTAATTTTGTAAACAAATTGTTTCTTCAATACATGTAACACAAAAGAAAACGTTTTGACTTTTGTTTGGCACGTAATCTCTGGCTAACCTCAGGTCATCGGCCTTGTAAAGTTAGGATCAGCTGATTATTCCAACATTTTGTATTGAATACTTGAGCAGAAACGTACTATTTTCTTATTCTTTGCTATTATAATACATAATCCGCTTATTGTAATATGGTATGTAATATGTATATGTATAATTCCATCTTTAAAAATTCCTGAGAATACGAAATTACGAAAATTGAAAGAAACAACAATTACCAAACAATTACATTACTGACAACATACTGTTGCCAGTGTTTATATTTAATATGTATTTGTTTACGTATTTTTTACAAAATTATTAAAAATATTCTATGATAATTTTCCATGACTAAACATCACTGGTGATATGATTTGAGGAAAATGAAGAGAAAAACGATTTCTGTCTGCCTTCAAATGTCCGGACTAGGCATTTGTTTATATACTTTGTTTATAAAATTAATAAAAAATGTAGGATCATAATTTTCCATAATTAAAAATGACTGGTGATATAATTTGCGGAAAATTAAGAGAAAAAATATTACTTTTTTCCTTTAAATGTCCGCACTGGGCATCTGTTTATATAATTTGTTTATAAAATCAATAAAAAACATAGGATGACAAATTTCTATGATCGGGTACTATTTTTTCGATGAAAGCAAATAATTTTAACCCAAAAATTTACTTTGGGAACGAAGAATTCATAGTGTATACTATTTCTTAAGGTAATTTGTTTATAACGATTAAGCATAGCAGTGTCATATTTTTTTTGCTTTCATCTACGTCTAATAATTCGTTAAAGTTTGCCAAGAATGGATAACCAGGGCCATTTCCGCGCACATGCGCATTAGCGGTTGCCATGACAACACCCATTGGAAGCCTACAATACAATATTCACAGAAATAATACGTTTTCAATATAATTTAACAGCTATATAAGTAGAGGTTACAAAATGTATGCTACTTTTTACATTTTCATTATTATAAAATAATAATGACATGAAATTATTTAATGCTCATAAAATATAAACATTTTGAACATATTAACTTACAACATTTTGTTTACTGAAACTAACTTTATCCCTTACTCACCTAATCCAAAAATGATTATAATAATGCGATACACACCCAACAAAATAAAAAACAAAAATGAACATAAAAAACATGTGGGTGATTGTCAAATTGCAGGCAAACTTTAGTACCTAAATTGACAATCACTTTATCATTAGAAATTTCATATATATCAACCAAAGTTTATTAAATCACATTTGAAAACTTAAAATCCAAGATGGGCATTTCTAAAAATAATAAATAATAATTAAATTCGTATATTAAATACGGAAAGCGGATTTAAGGTTAGGAGTTTGTTGAAAAAGAGCACGAGCCTTTAAAAAGTTTAAAAGCTGTAACGAATGCAAATTAGGAAATATTTTTTAATGCTCTTTTCCTCGAGGAGTCTCAAAATCCTCGCGGATTTTATCGAGGATACTTTCAATGGAGCTTAAAATTTTAACATTTATAATAATAATAATACCTACTTTTGCTCTTTTCTAATAAACATTGCTGTCCATTTGTCGTTTTAAAATAAAGCTATTTATTTCTGCACAAATCTTCGAGAAAATATACTGTGTATGGTAGGAACTTATAAAAGAATAGAACAAATATTGCACATTCTGGAAACTTTTCATTAAGACGTTTGATCTCTATTTGAAAACAGAGGTTAGGGAATAATAAACAAACCAGCCCACATGATCATCGCGTATCTTCAGATACACGTGGTGACAGCATCACACGAATGACGACAGGAAAACGATGAACTTTATCCTTTTTTAATATTTATTAAAAAATAATACATTCTGATCACAAATAAATGCCTGAGCATTAAATAGAAACCTGCTGAGCAGGTAACGAAATGGTTTGTATATTATTTTTTTGCTCCGAAACTCTTTTTTAAACAATATCTCTGTTGGCGATTTTATTGTCAAACTGTATTTTTGAGTTTTATTATCTGATTAACAAAAAAATATGTTTATACTTTAAGTTAAATTTTATAGAATTTTTTGTTCACGGACACTCTTAATAATTGTGTGTGTATTACTTAATTGTAACTACAAATATTTTACTAGAAAAAGAGAAGCACGCAAATGACGATTAAAACGACAAAAATCGAGGGAAAGACTTTAACATTTATAAAATATTATTTGTTTTGCTTGAAAAATTTGCATAAATTAAATTTTTGTTCCTCTAAAGTTTACAAACTTGAGATATTCGACGTTTTTTAGGCTGTCAAAACAAAGGTTATAATCCGTATCTCATTGTACAAAGTGGGGCTGGGACACTTAACGCTAATTACGTTTGGGGTGTTCTTATATGAAATTTAAGTC
>JAWWLR010000127.1:38520404-38533646 GCA_035041075.1 Acraspis erinacei
GGGGAAAAACACCGGTTCTGGAGAAATGTTGACAGTACCATTTTTAACGGTTTTCGTTGTTTTTTGAAAAATTACTGTAAGTCTTCTAGTTATTTTACTCCAAAATTTGTTATTTGACATCAAAGTTTAGACTTTTTTGTCTTAAATTTTCAGTGATACCATTTTTTAAAAGATTTTCAAATTAATTTAAACAAGTAAATCAACGTAATTACTAACTAAAAATAGTTTGCAGTAGGTTAAAGTAAGGAAAAAATTTGTTTGTAATCTTTATAAAAAAATTCGCAATAAAAGAAATAATTTTTAACAAAATCCATGATATTTCTACGAAAAAAATTTGTTTTCAATAAAAACAACTGTTTAATTATACCAAAAAATACGAATGATTTATTTTTTATTATTATTTCAATTTTTAAGTCATAAAGACGAATTTTTTAGAAAAAAATTGAATTTACCAAAAAAAAATGCATTTTCTACAAAAATAATTAAATTTTTTATTAAAACGTAGAAGTCTTCAACAAAATAAGGTACTTTTCAACTGAAAAAAAAGATTTTTCAACATATTTATTACATTTTTAACCAAATAATTTATTTTTAATCTAAGAGATAAAATTTCTACAAAAAGAAGACAAATTCTCAACAAAAAATTTATTCTTAACGAAAAAGATTAAATTTCTACAAAAAAAAAAATAATTTTTAACAAAAAACATGAACTTTGAAAGAAATATTCTAATTTTTAATGAGTTTTTAAGCTTAATTTTCAGCTAGAGCAATAATTTTTTAAAGCAAATAAATTAAATTTTCTAACAACAAAAAATATACGTTTTCTAGCAAAAGATTAAATGTCTATAAAAAAATTCGATATCATAATTAGGTATATTTTTATTTGAAAAATTAATTTTTAATAAAAAAACTAATTTTCAACAAACAAAAAATTAAATTTTAATCGAACAAATTAAATTTCTACTAGAAAATAATAATTTTTTAACAAAATACGTGAATGTTGAACCAAATATTTTAATTTTTAATTCTATTTTCAACCAAGAAGTTAATTTTCTACCCAAGAAAGACAAATTTTCAACAAAATACATGCATTTTCAATTAAAAAAGCACAAATTTTAGAAAAAAAATATAATAGCTTAATTTTTAATTAAATAAAAAATTGTCAAGCAAATAAAATAAATTTTTTACCAAAAATTTATTTTTTAACCAAAGAGATTAAATTTCTAACAGAAAAGAATAATTTTTAACAAAATACATGAATTTTCAACCAAATATTTTACTTTTTAATAGAGTTTTTAAACTAAATTTTCAACCTAACAAATAAATTTTCTACCAAAAAGATTAAATTTCTCTACCAAAAATAAAAATTGACAACAATATTTACGTAAATTTTTAGCTAAAAATATTAATTTTCAATGAGAAACTAATTTTCAACCAAAAAAATGCATTTTTACTAAAACGATTAAATTTCTACCAAGAAAAAATAATTTATAACAAAATATATGAATTTTTAACAAAATATTTTAAGTTTTAATGGAATCGACAACAAATTGAGGCATATTTTTAGTAAAAAAATTAATTTTCAATAAAAAACTTGATTGCAACCAAAGAAATGCAGTTTTAATCAAAACGATTAATTTTATGATTTTGGCCAAAAAAAAATTCATTACAAAATAAATTAATTTTCAACTAAACAAGATTAATTTTTAACAAAATATAGAATAGCTTAATTTTGAGTGAGAGAAAAAAGTTTTGAAACAAATAAACTAAATTTTCTACAAATTTACGTAAATTTTTAGCTAAAAATATTAATTTTCAATAAAAAAAACTAATTTCCAACCAAAAAAATTAAATTTCTACCAAAAAAGAATAATTTATAACAAAATACTTAAATTTTCAACCAAATATTTTTAATTTTAATGAAATTTTCATCAAAAATTTGTATTTGCTAACAGAAAGGTAAATTAGTCACCACGATAGACAAAGTTTAAACAAAATACAGAAATTTTGAAGCAAATAGGTAAATTTCCTACCAGAAAGGATCAATTTTCTGAGAGAGAAAAGAATACTTTTTAACAAAATGCAAGAAATGTTGAACAAAATATTTTAATCAAATAAAAAGGTTCATTTTCTACAAAAAAAATCAACAAATTAAATGGTTTTTCAACTAAAAAAAACAAGAATATTTCAGAAAAGATACCTATATTTTCAAATAAATAGTTGAATTTTCCGTCAAAAAATTAGTTTTCAATAAAAAAAACTACTTTTTAAGGCCACGAAACGAATTTTGAACCAAAAAGATTACTTTTCTGCCAAAAAATATTAATCTGTAACAAAATAGATCAATTTTCAACCATAAAAGGTGAATTAGTCAGCAAAAAGAATAATTTTCTAACACAATCGGAAAAGTTTCAAGAAAATACAGAAAATTTCAAGAAATTAGTTGAATTTTTAACTGAAAAGATACGTTTTTTGTCATGAAAAGGTTATAATTTCTTCCAAAATTTACCAGAAATTATATATACGATTTTTATAAACAAATTTATATTTTCTCACGAATATGCTGCATTTTTTGTTGTGGAATCAACTCGACATATTTTGCCACAGACTCTTTGCTGCCACATTTTTTATAATGAGAATATTTTTTAATTCTTGAAAAAATTTTATAAACACATGTCAAATTTCTTGTCAAAGAATTCTTGCTTTTATATTTTTCAAATTGATAGAAGCTATTAATTATTTAAACAAAAATTAAGTCGATTCCGCAAATAATCACAAAAAAAATGGTGAAAATGGGCATTTTTTATGGAAATTGTTTATATAATTAACTGTTTTTGTAATTATTTAAATAATACGAGATTCAGGAGTTTTTTTGAAAAGAATTTAAAGTTGACACCGCAAAAAATTGAAGCCTATTTATTTATCACCTGTTTTTAATAAATTTAAAAATCTGAAAAGAAATACTCTCACTGAAAAGTTAGACAAAAAAAATTTAATTTATTTTTGAAATTAAATTTTTTTGTTCAATCAGGAAGATATTTGTAGATTTTTGTCCAAAAAAGGTGCTTTTTTCCTTCCATGTGGCGTTCCGATTTTTTTTTTTAATTTGGAGGGGATTTAAAATTTGTAGTTTGGTGTCCGGATTTTTCAGAAAAAGTTACAGATAAAAAAAAGATACCGCATTTTCGGGAAATTAGAACAGGAAATTTCGTTAAGAATAATATTTTTTACTTTAATATCATTTTTTTTCGCTTTATAATAGGAAGTTTTGTAAAGAATTCCAAAAAAAATTATAATTTTTTGTTGGATTAGGTCATTTTTGACAAGGAACAGATTTTGAAAGTTGGTTCTTCCGAACCAGAATTTATTAGAATTTAAAAATTCTTAATTTATTTTTGAATTAAAATAGAAAATTTTATAAATAAATATAATTCGCACTTTGAGCAGGGATTTTCGTAAAGAATTTCATAAATAATTACAATGTTGTCTAGGAGCAGGCAATTTTTGACATGAAGCGCGAAATTTTTTTAAATAAGTTAAATTCTGCTTTAGAAAAAGTATATTTATAAACACAATCCCTATCGAAGCCAGAATTCCTCAGATTTTGGAGAATGTTTTTCTTCTAAATCAGAATTTATTTCAATTTAAAAATTCCTTATTTATTTCCGAATTATATTATAATTTAATATAATAACAAATAAATAATTTAATATAATTTAGACTTTGGAACGTGGAATTTCTGTAAACACAATTTGAAATTTTCTTCTTATAAATTTTGGAAAAAGATAATTAATATAATTCTGAATTATAAAAAAATCGAAATTCGGAAAATTAATTTAATTGTAACTTTCCACCGGAATTTTTTTTAAAGAATTACAATTCTGTGTTTGAACGAAGAATAAATAAACTAAATTTAAAACCAAAAAAACTCGTAAAAAATTTCGTAAGGAATGATCATTTTGTCTTGAAAAATGTAATTTTTGACATGGTAGAGGATTTTTTTAAATAATTAGAATTCTGATTTATAAAAAGGAAATTTACCAAAAATAATTCCTGTTCCAAGACAGAATCCGTCATGATTTTGAAAATTAATTCTTCCAAATCAGAATTCGTTTGAATTTAAAAATTCTTTATTTGTGAATTATAATAAAAAAATTTTAAATAGATATTATTCTGAATTGGAACCGGGAATTTAGAAAATTAATTTAACTTTGACTTGGCATGGGAAATTTTCAGAAAGAATTGTAATTTTCATATTGAACGGATAATAAATAAAAGAAATATTTTTAAAATCCTTAAAGAATTACAATTCTGTGTTTGAACAAAGAATAAATAAACTAAATATAAAACCAAGATTCTCGTACAAAATTTCGTAAGGAATGATAATTTTGTCTTGAAAAATGTAATTTTTGACATGGAAAAGGATTTTTTTTTAAATAATTAGAATTTTGATTTATAAAAAGGAAATTTACAAAAATATTTCCTGTTCCAAGTCACAATCCTTCAGATTTGGAAAATTAATTCATCCAAATCAGAACCCGTTTTAATTTTAAAATTCTTTATTTGTGAATTATAATAAAAAAATTTAAGATAAATATAATTCTGAATTGGAACCGGGAATTTAGAAAATAAATTTAATTTTGACTTGGTAAAAAATTATAGTTTGTAATTTAGAACAGGGAATTTTGTACAAAATTTCGTAAGAAACGTTAATTTTGTCTTGAAAAGGGTAATTTTCGACATGGAACGGGAATTTTTTTAAAGAATTTTAATTCAGATTTAGAAGGGAATTAAAAAAAATTTACGTTTCAAGTCAGAATTATTTACCGTTTGGAAATTCCTTATTACAAATTTTGGAAAAAGGCAATTACTATATTTCTAAATTATAATAGAAAATTTGAGAAAAATTATTTTTCTGACCTGGAACCAGAAATTTCGAAAATTAATTTAACTGTGACTTAGTACGGGGAATTTTCCGAAAGAATTGTAATTTTGATATTGAACGGAAAGTAAATAAATTAAATCTAACAAAAAATCTATTAAGGAATTATATTTTTTACTTTGTAACCGAGAATTTCATAAAGAAAAAATAATTATGCCTTGAGAAAGGTAATTTTTGTCATGGAACAGGATTTTTTTGTAAGTAATTAGAATTCTGATGTATAAAAAGGAAATTTACAAAAAAAATTCCTGTTCCAAGTCACAATCCGTGAGATTTGGAAAATTAATTCTTCCAGATCAGAATTTGTTTGAAATCAAAAATTCTTTATTTGTGAAATATAATAGAGTATTTTCTAAATAAATATAATTCTGACGAAAATAAAATGTTTTTTTTTGTATCTATAATTTCTTGTTAAAATTCGGGCAATAAACTAAAATTCTTGGACCCTCTGTGAATTTCGTTTTTTTTTAACTCTTTTTTTTAAACAACGCAATTTTTAAACCATAAATTTGTTTGAAATCTTAGGACTCTGGGGGAAAAGTTGAAACAACTTCAAATGAAAAAGTCCTGACTTTTACCGTTCCTGATAAATGTATGGAATACGTATTCGTGTTTAACGTGCAATTTATAGATGACTGCATTGAGCATAAAAAAATCTTGAATATTAGCGACTATTAGTAAGTTCCAACATTTTTTAATTACATTTTTTATAGATAAATTAGATACAATATTTAATATATCTTTCCTCTTCGTTCCTAATTAGTAATCGATCTATTCGGGTTCTAGTTCTGCGAAAATTTAAATTTAATAAATGAAAAATAGCTTTTTTGTCTACAAATTATTAATAAAAGTTTATAGTTCTTTTATAAAATAAAATAAAAGAGTAAGTTATTCAATTAGGATTTTTCAAGGAAGAAGATTCAGTTTCTACTATAAAGACAAATTTTTAACAAATTACATAAATTTCAAACTAAATATTTCAAGCTCTAATTAAAAAAAGGCAAATTTTCTACTAAAGGAAAACGAATTTTAAACAGTATTGTTAAATTTTCAACAAAAATAAAAAATGAAACAGTTAAATTTTCGGTTAAAAGAATTACTTTTCAATTTACAAAAACGAATTTTTCAATAGAATAATTACATTTTAAGCCATAGAGATGAATTTTAAGCAATCGAATTTAAGCAAAAAAAGACGGATTTTAAACGAAATACATACCTCATTTTTAAGTTAAAAAATTAATTTTAAATTTGCAATAAAATAGTTAAATTTTAATTGAAAGAAATGAATTTGCAACTAAACAAGAAATTTCTAACCAAAAATGAAGTAATTTACTTTTCGGTTAAAGAAATAATTTTGAACCAAGATTAATTTTTGTACCAAAAAGTCGAGTTTTCAAATAAAAAATTAATTCTTAACGAAAAAATATATTTTGTAACAAAGTAATTTAATTTGACACCAAAGAAATTAATTTTTGACTAAAATAAATAAATTTGCAAACAAAAAGAATACTTTTCTTTAAAAAAAGTCGATTTTTCAAGTAAAAAATTAATTTTTAACCAAAATGTATATTTTTAACAAAGTAGTTTAATTTGACACCAAAGAAATGAATTTTTGACAAAAATAAATGAATTTGAAAACAAGAAGATTAATTTTTTTACCAAAAAGTCGATTTTTCAAATGAAAATTAATTTTTAACCAAAAAATATACCTTTTTTCTAAAAAAAAGTCGATTTTCAAACACATAGTGGAATATTCAAATAAAAAAGAAATTTTGAACCAAGAAAAAGAAGATTTGAAAGAGATACTTAAATTTACTACCAAAAATGAAGAATGTTTAACCAAAAAGATGATTTTTTAAACAAAAAGATTAATTTTTGTACCAAAAAGTCGAGTTTTCAAATAAAAAATTAATTTTTAACCAAAAAATATATTTTTAACAAAGTATTTTATTTGACACCAAAGAAATGAATTATTGACAAAAATAAATAAATTTGCAAAGAAGAAGAAGGTTCATTTCTTTACCAAAAAGTCGATTTTTCAACTAAAAAATTAATTTTTAACCAAAATGTATGTTTTTAGCAAATTAGGTTAATATGTAACCCAAGAAATGAATTTTTGACCAAAATAAATGAGTTTGGAAACTAGAAGAATAATTTTATTTTAAAAAACTAGATGTTTAAACACATAGTTGAATTTTTAACTAAAATGATCAATTTTCCAGGGAATATAAAACCAATTTTTAAAAATAATTAAATAATGAATAATTAAATTTTCAACTGTAAAATGATTTGTAATAAAAAAAAATTAGGCATCAAGATTAATTTCCAATCAAAAGAGCCGAAGTTTTAATAAAATGCATGAATTTTCATCCAAATGGTTCATTTTTTAATTAAAAGAAGCGAATTTTTAACCAAAAACAGACAAGTTGAATTTTCAGGTATTCAGGTAGTCAATTTAAAAAAAAAACATTTTATTTTTATAAAATAGTATTATTTTAAAGCAAAGAGATGCATCTTCAACAAATGACGTAAAATGAAAAAGTTGATATTTCAGAGAAAAATATTTTTTAATTAAAAACCGTTGAATTCGACCAAAATGACGAATTTTTAACAAATCGTGTAATTTTTTAAATAAAAAAGATAAATTTTTAACTAAAGAGAAGAAACTTAAACCGATAAAATTCTAATAAAAAAACAGTTGAATTTAATTTAAAAAAAATGGAATTTTTCTCCGTAACAGTTGGTTTTTTAATTTGAAAATATGTTTTTCTCTTAAAAAATTTTAACTTTTTCTTTTCAAGCTAAATAACTGCCGCTTTTTCTCCATTTGACGAATAAACTTTAAACTTTTGTCAACAATTTGAATAATAAAAAGCTATTTTTCATAAATTAAATTTAAATTTTCGAACAACTGCCCCATTACATTCTAATTTTGTTTCATAAATTTGCATTTTTTTTTAATAAATATTCAGCCTGGGGGATAAAAGGTTCTTGAGAGGTTGTAAAAGGTCTATAGCAATTCTGAGAAAATCGCATTGCCTGAGGTAAGAAAAAAATACATAAAATTTAAAAAAAAACTGTTTTTCACACCAAATATTTCGGTTAAATTTAGTTTCGAATATTAATTTCTAGTCTTATTATTTAGAAATAAATATCTAACTATTCTTATAGCTCAGATTTGCCGTACGAAAAGGTTTGTAAATGTATGCAAAATAAAATGTCAATAAGATACGCAACTTTGAGGTCGACAGAGAGCAAGGAAACGAAAAAAGCAAAAAATGTACCTGCGACAAAAAATGCGACCGTGGAATTGAACATTGAGAAAAGTAAAAAGCTGAAACAGACAACTTTGAAAAAATCTTTATCAGACAAAAATAAAGATGATGAATGTTTATCGCAAATTATTGATGAAACTGATAGTGAAAGTGAAATCGATCCTTCTATCCCTTTAAAAAACAAAACTGCAGGAAAAAATCTGAGAAAGGTAATATTTTGTAAAATTTATAGAAGTCGTTTTTTTTAATTTTAAATTAAATTTTTCTAGCAATTCTTTATTTTCAAGCTGAACAGGTGACTTCTCTACAAAACAGTTGAATTTTTATTTAAAAATGTTACAGTTGATATTTAAACCAAAAAATATTTTTATGTTTAATTGAAAAAGAGTAGTTGCCTTTTTAGTTAGAAAAATAATTCTTTAAACAAATAAAATAAAATTTCAATTAAATCTTTGAATTTTTAAACAAGCAACTGAATTTTACTACCTAAAAGATTAAATTTCTATACAAAAAAATTTCCACAAAATTTTTGTTAAATTTTGGCTTAAAAAAGTTAATTTTCTACCAAGAAAGATAACTTTTCAACAAAATAGATGAATTTTCAACTAAACATTTTAATTTTCAAGGAAATTTTAAACTAAAAAGGTTAAATTTTACAACAACAAAAAACCAACAAATTTTACACAAAATAGATGAATTTTAAATAAAAAATATACATTAGAAAATAATAGAAGAGCCTAATTTCTAGTTAGAGAATGAAGCTTTTAAGCAAATAAACTAAATTTTCAACGAAATGGTTATATTTTTGACAAAAAAATAAATAAATTTTCTACCACAAAAATTAAATGTCTATAAAAAAATGTCGAAAAGAAATTTAGTTACTTTTTTAGTTGAAAAGAAATTCAATAAAAAACTCATTTTTAATCCAAAAAATTATTTTTTAATAAAATACATAAATCTTTAACCAAATATTTTTATTTTTAATGGAATTTTCATCTAAATGGTAATATTTTCTACTAAAAAAATTAATGTTTAACAAAAAATGGAATAGATTAATATTCAGTTAATGAAATAAGTTTTTAAGCAAATAAAATAAATTTTAAACGAAATAGTTATATTTTCGGAAACAAAAAATAAATTTTCAACCAAAAAGATTAGTTTTATACTAAAAAAGAATAATTTTTAACATCATATATGAATTTTTAACTAAATATTTTTATTTCGAATGGAACTTTCAACTAAAAGATATAAATTTTTAACAAAGAATGAAATAGATAAATTTTTTACTTAAACCATTAATTCTAAACCACAAAAGGAGAACTTTGAACAACATTTTTAACCAAATACATATATTTTTTATCAAATAGTTCAATTTTTTAAATATGAAGAGGAATCTTCAGCCAGAAATACGAATTTTCAACAAAATGCATAAATTGAATTTGAAGTTCATTTTTCTATTAATTTTTTTAATTTTAAAGCCTCAAATACGAATTTTTTGCAAAAAAAAATCAATTTTTAACATGAAAGGATTATTTTTCAACAGAAAAGTTAATTTTCTACCAATTATTTAAATATTTAATAAAATATGTTAATCTTTAACAAAACAGTTGAATTTTCATAAACATAGTTTAATTTTTAACAAAATAGTTTATTTTTTAACAAAAATATGAATTTCTAACAAAAAAGCTGATTTTCCACTAAATAGCTAAATTTTCAAGAAAAAGATTGTTTCGAATTTTCTGAAAAAAAATTCAATTTCCAACCAGAAAGAATTATTCGTTATCAAAAAATGTTAATTTTCTAGAAAATAATTAAATTTTCATTAAAAAAATAGTTTAATTTTCAACGAAAACTATAAATTGTAAACAAAAATCTTAATTCTATACCAAAAAGTTAAATTTTTATAAAAACAGTTGTTTTTTTTAACCAAATACTTGATTTTTTTACCATAAATATAAATTTTACGCTATTAAAGTTTAATTTCCACTGAATAGATAAATTTAAAACAAAGATAGTTTCAATTTTAACAAAATAGTTGACTTTCCTACCAAATTTTTGAATTTTTAAGCCTCAAAGACGAATTTTCTGTACACAAAATTTAAGTTTTAAAACTGAAAGGATTATTTTTTAACAGAAAAATTAATTTTCTAACAAATATGTAGTTCATTTCTTTAAATCTATTTAACAGTTGAATGTTCATTAAAATATTTGGATTTTAAACCATAAATATGGATCTTAGACAAAAAAAGTTCATTTTCTACTAAATAACTAAATTTTCAACAACAAAAAATAGTTTGATTCTTAACAAAATAGTTGACTTTCTATTAAATTTTTGAATTTTTAAGCCTCAAAGACGAATTTTCTACAAAAAAAGTTCAATTTTCAACCAGAAAGAATTATTCTTGATCAAAAATGTTAATTTTCTACCAAATAATTAAATTTTCATAAATAAGAGTTTAATTTTCAAACCAAAAATATAAATTCTATACAAAAATCTTAATTTGATCACAAAAAGTTAAATTTTTATAAAAATAGTTTGTTTTTTAACTAAATACTTGAATTTTCTACCATAAATATAAATTTTACGGTAGAAAAATTTGTTTTCCACTGAATAGATAAATTTAAAAAAAGAGATATTTTCATTTTTAACAAAATCGCTGAATTTTCAACCAAAAATGTGAATTTTCCACCAAAAAGTTTAATTTTTATGAAAACAAATGAAATAAATTTTCAAAGAAATAATTAAATTTCTATACAAAAAAATGTACACAAAAATGTAATTAAATTTTTAGTTTAAAAACTTAATTTTCTATTTGAAACATCTTATTTTCAACCAAAAAAATGAAATTTTAACAAAATACAGGAATTTTCATCCAAATATTTTAATTTTCAATGGAAATTTCATCAAAAATATTAGTTTTATACCAAAAAAAGTGAATTAGTCATCGCAATAGATAAAGTTTTAAAAAAATACAGCATTTTTTAAACAAATAGTTTAATTTTCTATCAAGAAAAATAAATTTTCGACTAAAAATTTTAATTTTTAAGGAAAATTTAACTAAAAAGGTTAAAGAAATAAGTTTTTAAGCAAGTAAACCAAATTTTCAACAAAATGATTATATTTTCAACTAAAAAAAATAATTTTCTCGCACAAAGATTAAATGTCAATAAAAAAAATTTCGAAAAAAAGTGAAGTTACTTTTTCAGTTAAAATAATTTTTTTAAATCAAAATCATTCATTTTTAACCAAATATTGTTTTCATTTTTAATGAAATTGTCATCTAAATGGTAAATTTTCTACGAATAAGACTACAAATTTTTATAAAAAATACAAGAATTTTCTAAAAAAAAAATGCATTTTTAACAAAAAATGGAATAGATTAATTTTCTCTTAAGGAAATAAGTTTTTAAGCAAATAAAATAAATTTGCAACGAAATAGTTATATTGTCAACAGCAAAAAATAAATTTTACGCCATAAAGATTAAATGTCTATAAAAAATGTCGATAAAAATCTTAGTTAAAAATAAAATTCAATAAAAAACTAATTTTTAACCAACAAAATTAATTTTTTTTTAAATTTCAACAAAAAAAAAGTTCTTCAACCAAAAAGATTAGTTTCATACGAAAAAAAGAATAATTTTTAACAGAATATATGAATTTTAAACTAAATATTTTTATTTTTAATGGAACTTTCGAGTAAAAAATAAAAATTTTTGAACAACAGAAACACGAATTTTCTACAAAATAAATTAATTGAATTTTAAGTTTATTTTTCTATTAATTTTTTTAATTTTCAAGCCTCAAAGACGAATTTTGTGCCAAAAAAATCAATTTCAAACATGAATGAATTATTTTTCAACAGAAAAGTTAATTTTCTACCAATTAGTTAAATATTCAAAAAATATGTTAATCTTTTAAAAAAACATTTGAATTTTCATAAAAATAGTTTAATTTTTAACAAAATAGTTTAACTTTTAACGAAAAATATAAATTTCTAAAAAAAAGCTAATTTTCCACTGAATAGATAAATTAAAAAAAATATTGTTTCATTTTTAACAAAATAGTCGACTTTTCTATCAAATTTTTGAATTTTTAAGCCTCAAAGACGAATTTTCTGCAAAAAAAGTTCAATTTTCAACAAGAAAGACTTATTCTTCATCAAAAATGTTAATTTTCTGCCAACTGGTTTATTTTTCAGAAAAATATATTAATTTCCAACCAAATAGCTGAATTTTCAACCAAGGATATCAAATCTAAACAAAAATGTGAATTTTCCACCAAAAAGTTTAATTTTGTTGAAAATAGTATATTTTTTAACCAAACACTTGAATTTTCTGCAAATAAAATTCAATTTTCAACCAGAAACAAATATTCTTGATCAAAAATGTTAATTTTCTACCAAATAATTAAATTTTCATAAAAAATAGTTTAATTTTCAAACCAAAAATATAAATTCTATACAAAAATCTTCATTTGATCACAAAAAGTTAAATTTTTATAAAAATAGTTTGTTTTTTGTAACCAAATACTTGAATTTTCTTCCATAAATATAAATTTTACTCTAGAAAAGTTTATTTTCCACTGAATAGATAAATTTAAAAAAAAGATAGTTTCATTTTTCACAAAATATTTTACTTTTCTTTTAAATTTTTGAATTTTTAAACCTCAAGGATGAATTTTATGCAAAAAAAAGTTAATTTTTAAACCTGAAGCGATTATTTTTCATCAAAAATGTTAATTTTCTACCAACTGGCTTAATTTTCAGAAAAATAGAATAATTTTCAACGAAATAGCTGAATTTTCAACCAGAAATATCAAATCTAAACAAAAATGTCAATTTTATACCAAAAAGTTTAAGTTTTATGAAAATAGTATATTTTTGAACCAAATACTTGAATTTTCTGCAAAGAAAATTCAATTTTCAACCAGAAAGAATTATTCTTGATAAAAAATGTTAATTTTCTACCAAATAATTAAATTTTCATAAAAAATAGTTTAATTTTCAAACCAAAAATATAAATTCT
>JAWWLR010000127.1:38541442-38557069 GCA_035041075.1 Acraspis erinacei
CGTTGAAACATGTAGATGTCAAATTTCCGACAATTCTAATACTTTCTCAATCATAAATGATGAGAATGTAAAAAACATGTCTTGCTAAAAAATGTTTGTTCTCTGCTTCTTTTCCAAATTATTTTCCAAACAAAGTACGTAATAGATTTTCGTGTAAAAGGATATTTCAATGATCAAAAAAAAAAATTAAATCCATCAAATACAAATGAAAGAATAACATCTCTAATAATTCACTTTATCCCTTTATTACACTTGTATCTGATTTGTCTTTTTACAGTATAAAATTAGGCATTTCATTTTCAAAAAGAGGTATTAAAAATAGGAAAGACGCAATTATTTCCAGGAAGCAAGAGAGACACTAAAATCATTCGAATACATGAATGATTATGATAAATGAGATTTTGCTCTTGCAACTAATTTCATTCCATTCTTCACAAAGAGTGAAGTAAAGAAGGAAATAATTTTTTAAATCATAGATAATCATCGAAATTGGTTTTCAGATGTTTCCCATGTTTTTATTTTTACCCCTTAAACAGTTAATAGAAAATGCGCTAGTATCAAATTGAGCTAAAAAATCGCATCAAAAGCTGCAGAATGTGTGTTTTTATTTGTTACATAATGTTTTTGTCATTTGTTTTTATATTTTTGATACGTTGGTTTTTGTTTTAATGACTTTCAAAATATTTGTTTCGGAAATAATTGCAAGCGGTAAAGTTTGTTCGGATTTGCGAGAAGAGTACGATTGTATTGGCAAGTTTGATGGAAGATTTTTATCATCTGTATTCAAAATCAATTTTCTTTATTGATTTCAGAAATAGTTATACAGTAATTTTTTCATTTGTAATCAAATTAATAATATTTAAATTAAATAAAAAAGGTTGATCGTAACTTTTTGAAAGTTGATATTTTTTAACCATCCTATACTATACATGTATATGGGCCAGTCCAAAAATTTTTATTAATTTCATCCCAAACTCTGGGCAACCATGTCGGCGGTTTAGTTCGTGATTTTTTTCCTAATAATAGTTAGCCAAAAATCCCAAAAAACAAAGGTTTATTTGTTAAACAAACTAAAAAAAACAACAAATTTTGAATTTTAATAAATACCGTTCCTTATAAAATGTTCAGATTGATTCAAAAAGATCTGGAATTAATAAAAACAACTATCTAAAAATATTTTTTAGAACAACTGTAGCACTTAACAAATGTATTCAATTTGTTATAAATAAACAAGTGGTGTTTTAGGGGTGGTTTCTCTAACTAAATTTTTGTAATGTAACAATATACTTCTACGGAAAAAACATTTGCAAATATTTGTTTTATTGATGGCAGATATTATTGAATAAATCTAAATATTTTATAAAAATCTATTTTGTCATTTTTTTCTAATGTATTTCCAAAGTATATTCAGATTTGCAAAATTTAAATCGGTTCATTGCACCCAAAGGCATATGATTTTATCAAACAAGTTGATCAAAAACTCAGTCTCATAACTCTGGCATTTTTTTGAATTATCAAAAAATATTTGTTGTGATTTTTTAAAATTATATTTTAAAGAATTATATTTTTAAAGAAATGGAGATTTTGCACGTAAGAAAGAAATAAAATTGTATCTAAATTCTTGAACCTTGAAGCTAAAATACGAATTTTCTCTACAAAGATTGATTTTTGAAACCAAAATATGAAAATGAATTTTTTTTCTAAAAAAGACGCATTTTCAACTAAAAAAGAATAATCTAAAAAACTGTTACATTTTCGGTTTAAAAAATAAATTTTAAACAAAACAAAAAAAGGCTTCTCGACTAAACATTTAAATTTTCAACCAAAGATATAAGCCTTCAATGAAAAATTAAATTTTCAACAATTTAGTTTAACTTTTACCCAAGCAGTTGAAATATGAATAAAAAAATATTAATTTTTAACAAAATAGATAAACTTCTAACCTAAAAGATGAATTTTTAAATAAAAATATAAATCTTTAAGAAAAAAAAAAATTTCTTAACAAATCGAATCCACCAAAGCCTTAAAAAAAAGGACTTGAATACTAAAAGAAGAATAATTTTTAACCAAACCGTTGCATTTTCATTTAAAAGTGGTATTTCTACTAAAACGAATGAATATTTAAATAAAAAAGATAAATTAAAAAAAATAGTTGGATTTTCTGTTAAAAAATATCAAGTTATTTCTCTTGAATTTTATGAATTCACTGGAAGTTTTTTTAATTCACTTAAATTTCTATAAATTTACTCTTTTCCACTTAATTCAATGGATTGATTCTCTTATTTAAAAAAAATTTTAATTTAATTGATACTGAGGATCAATTGATAAAATGCTTGAAAGATTTGAAAAAATCAAACGTATTTTTTTCGAATTTCCGAGGAGTGTAAAGGATTTAAAATAATTTGTATTATTTAAAAAGATTACAATTAAATTTTTGATTGATTTTAGTAATTTAATCAGATTTAAAAGGATTTGAAATCTTTTAGGATATTGTAAAAGATTACCAGGTTATCAAAGAATTCGAAATATTTTAGGAAATTTTAAAAGATTCCCAGAAATATTTTAATTATTTAAGTAGTTTGAAGGCTTTCAAAGACTGAAATATTTTAGAGTATTTTAAAATATTCCAAGGCATTTTCAAGCCTTGAATTTTTATTAATTTATCCTAAATTCTTTTCAATTCTTCTAAATTCACTCAAAATTTATTGGAACCAATGAAATGTTTTTTTAATTTTCTAAATTTTTCCAATTCATTTGAATTTATCTTCAATTTTTTTGTAATCATTAGTCACTTCTTGAATAAGAAATTAGCAGGATTTCAAAGATTTGAAAAGATTTGAAAGTTTTCTTGGAACTCACCCTGAACTCTTTTAAATTCTTTGGAATTCTATTGAGTTTTTTAAATTACTTGAATTCCTCTAAATTCAATCCAGTTTTACGGAAATCAATGGATTATTTTGATTTTTCAACATTTTTCCCAATTCATTTGAATTCTTTTGAATGTAAATTAAATTGTTCCGAAATCTTCGGAATTTATCCGGAATTCGTTACCCTTTGAGCGCGACAAGAAAACAGTATTTCAGATACAAATTATAAATTTTCAACATTATTATTTTATTTAAAAAAAATGTATTTTCTACCATTAAATATGACTTTTTAACAAAGTACTTGAGTTTTCAACAAAATACAAGAAAAAGAATTTTTAAACTAAAAAGACTTTTTTTTTTTAAAATTGCAAAAAAAATTTGAAAATTGTATTTATTTAACAAAAAACGAAATTTTTCAACTACTTAGGATTAATCTTTAAAAAATGAAGAAATTACATTTTCAGTTGAAAAATTATTTTAAAAAAAGTCTTCGACTAAACAGTTCAATTTTAAACCAAAGACAATAAAAAAAATGTAACAATATATTTTAACTTTTACCCAATTAGTTAAATTCTTAATTCAAAAATATTATTTCGTAACAAAATATTTAAACTTTTAACCAAATAGATTAACTTTAAACCAAAAATTATAAATCTTAAAAAAAGAGAAAAATTTGCATTTTCATGAAAAAATTTTAATTTCCAATAAAACAGATCAATTTTTAAATAAAAAAAATAAATTTTGAAAAAAAGAGTTGAATTTTTAAACAAGAAATAAGTTTCTACGAAAAAACAATAAATTTTCAATTCAAAAAGTCGAATTTTTAACAAAAAAGGATGAATTTTTAAATAAAAAAGATAAATTTTCAACAAAAAGTGGAATAGTTTAATGTTAAATTAGAGAAATAAGTTTTTCATAAAATAAAGTAAATTTTCGATGAAATAGTCAATTAAATATCCAGCAGAAAAAAAGAATTTGAAGAAAAATGGAAATTTAATTTTTTAGTTAAAAAAGTTAATCTTAAAACAAAAAAATTAAAATTTCAACCAAATTTTTTAATTTTTAATGGAATTTTCAGCCAAAGAGTTTAATTTTCTACTAAAAAAATCAGGACATTAAATGAAATTTCAATTAAAAAATAGAATTTTTTAACAAAAAATAGAATAGCTTAATTTTTTGTTAGAGAAATAAATTCTTAAACAAATGAAATAAATTTTCAACGAAATAGTTAAATTTTTAACCAAACAATTAATTTTCTGCCTAAAAGATTAAATTTCGATGAAAAAAAATTCCACAAAAATGTAGTTATGCTTTTAGTTAAAAAATGTAATTTTCAATTTTAAGCAACTTATTTTCAATCAAAGAAATGCAAATTTTAACCAAAATTATTCAATTTCCACCAGAAAAGAAAAATTTTTAACAAAATAAAGGAATTTTCAAACAAATATTTTACTTTTCAATGGAAAAAAATAGTTCAATTTTCGGTTTAAAAAGATTTCAAGTCAAATTTTTAAGGAAAAAATTGAATTTTTAATTCAAAAAGATGATTTTTTCAACCAAGAAGGAAGAAAATTTTCTAGGAATTATTTGAATTTTCAACGAAACAGCAGAATTTTCAAAAAAAAGTATGACTTTTCAACAAAATTGTTGTATTTT
Source organism: Acraspis erinacei (assembly GCA_035041075.1). NCBI lineage: Eukaryota > Metazoa > Arthropoda > Insecta > Hymenoptera > Cynipidae > Acraspis > Acraspis erinacei. The sequence goes on from JAWWLR010000127.1 coordinate 38,545,966, forward strand.
CAACCAAATTATCGCATTTTTATTCAAGAAAGATGTAATTTCTACTAAAATAAATGAAGTTTTAAATAAAAATTATAAATTTAAAAAAAGTTAAATCTTCTGTTAACTTTTCACGATCAAAATATGAATGTTCGAAAAACGACTAAGTTTCTACGAAAAAAATTGACTTTTTAAACCGAAAATTCGATTTTTTAACCAAAAAGGATTACTTTAACAGAAATGTTGAATTCTCTACTAAATCGTTGCATTTTTATAAAAAAAAAGCTTAAATTTCTCTCAAACCAGATGAATTTTTATTTAAAAATGTTGTTAAAAAGTTGAATTTTTATCTAAAAAAGATTCTAGGTGACTTCTCAAAAGCAGAATATAAATTTCGTAACAAAAAATAAGTTTCTACGGAAAAAATGGAATTTTTCATTAAAAAGCTAATTTTGTCAACCAAAAATGATGAATTTTTAACAATATAATTAAATTCTCTACAAAATAGTTGCATTTTTATGCCAGAAAACTGAAATTTGTTCGACAGATTAATTTTTAATACAAAAAATGACAAATTTTTTTTCAAGTTTTTCATTTTGAAAGAATTTCAGATCTTTTTTTAACACGAAAATATAAATTTTTAACAAAAAGTAAATTTACTGCGAAATAGTTAAACTTTCAACAAAACAATAGAATTTACAACCAAAAAGTATAATGAATTTTTAATTTAAACAACAAAAAAATTCAAAAAATAGCGGAATTTTCATTCAGAAAAGATTTCAGTTCTCGTCTTAAAATAAAAATATTAAATTTAAAAAAAGTAAATTTGCTAAGAAATAAATTAATTTTTGATAAAAAAGCACATTTTTGAAGAAAAAGTATGACTTTTTATCAAAATTGTTAAATTTTCAACGAAATAGTTGCATTTTTATCCAAGAAAGATGAAATTTCTACTAAAACAGATGAATTTTTAAATAAAAAAGATAAATTAATATAGAAGTTTCTACCATAGAATTGCATTTTTATCCAAAAAAGGTAAATTTCTGTAAAAACGAATGAATTTTGGTTTAGAAAAAAATGTGTACAAAAATAGTTGAATTTTCATCCAAAACAGATTCCAGTCGAATTTTCAAGATAAAAATATAATTTTTTTAACAAAAAAATAAGTTTCTACGAAAAAAATTAAATTTTTCATTTAAAAAAAAACAGTTTTTTCCACCAAAACGGATAAATTTTTAACAAAAGAGTTTAGTTTTAAACCAAACAGTTGCATTTTTATTCAAGCAAGATGAATTTTTAATAAGATTTTTTCAACACCAAAATATAAATTTTTAACAATAAGTAAATTTTCTACTAAATCGTTAGATTTTTAACAAAAGAGTTACATTTTCGTCGAAGAAAGATGAAATTTTTTTAATACGGATGAATTTTTAGTTTAAAAAAAAATAGTAAAAAAATTTAAGTTCTTTTTGACACCAAAATATTAAATTTAAACAAAACGTAAATTTTGTATGAAATTTTTGAATTTTCAAAAATACAACAGAATTTCAAACAAAAAGTCTAACTTCTCAACAAATTTGTTGAATTTTAATTCATGAAAAATGAAAATTCTACTAAAACAGGTAAATTTTTTAATCAAAAAGAATAATTTTGAAAAAAGTTGAATTTTCGACCGAACATTTTCTGCTAAGTAGTCGAATTGTTAACAAAAACGTAGCATTTTTATTCAAGAAAAATACAATATTTCTGCTAAAAATTGATAAACTTTTAAATGAAAAAGACCAATTTTCAGAAAACAACAAATTTAAATTTTGCGAAAAAGGTTAATGTTCTCTAAAAAGGGCTAAAAATTTAACACCAAAAATACGAATTTTGAACAAAACAATTGAATTTGCAATAAAAAAAGGATGTATTTTCAAGAAAATTGTGCATTTTTTAACCCAACAACAAAATTTATAAATAAAAAGATAATATTTAGGAAAAAGTTTTTGCGAATTTGCAAAAATTAGTACATAAATAACTTAAAAAATAATTTTAAACATTGCTCGCCCCCCCCCCCCCCACTCCCATTGAGTTTTTACCTAATTTAAGTACGGTCCCTTACTTATTTATACGATTTTTTTTTTGATAGAATTATTTTTTTTAACTTGAATTATAGTTCTTATTACAGAGAGAAATTTGAAGAGTGGGAAACTCGAGCCATGATTCGTTATTTATTAATCGTTGACAAAGTGGCTGAAGCAAAGGATCCAGCAGTTTGGAAAAACCTAGTACACCTCAGAGTATGTTTTTCTCTTAAATTATTTAAACAATTTTTTGAATTTTCAGCTAAAATGATGAACCTTCAATTTAAAAAAATGATTTTAAAAAATAGTTTAACTTTGAACCAAGTTATTATTTTTATTTATATTTATTTATATTATTTTTATTTTTCCACGTAAAAAAGATGAATTTTTAACAACACACATGCATTTTTATACCAAACAGTTTAAATTTCAACTTATAAGAATTATTTTACGCCCGCAAATATGATGTTTAAAAGTTAATTTTCTATTAAATAGTTAAATATTTATTAAAATTGTTTAATTTTCAACCAGATAGTTGAGTTTTCAACCAAACATGTGAATTTTAAAATAAAAATTTTATGTTCAAGTATACAGTTTTATTTTATAGTTTTATTTTTTTTAAGTTTATTTTTCCACTAAAAAATGTGAATTTTCAAATAAAATTAATATTTTCAACCAAATAGTGGAATTTTCAATGAAAATAATAGAATTCTCATTTCGAAAATATTTTTTGTTTGTTTAAAGTTAATTTTGTATGAAATCTTTATATTTTCATCAGAATAGTTTAATTTTTAACAAAATGGTTTTATTTTCTATCAATTGATTGGCTTGCAAGCCTAAAAGAATTTTAAAAAACAGTTCCAATTTCATACGAAAAATATGAATTTTCGACCAAAAAAAATTAATTTTCTACCAAATAATTAAATTTTCATAAAAATATCTTGAATTTCTAAACAATTTCTTTATTTCCAAGCCCTGCAGGTGAGTTTTCTGTAAAAAAATTCAAATCTCTGCCTGAAAAGAAAATTTTTTCTCAACAAGAAATTTAATCTTCTACCAAATTTAGATAAAAATGTTAATTTTCTACCAAATAGTTATATTTTCATTAAAAAAGTTTACTTTTTAACTACGTAGTTAAATTTTTAATAGCTGAACCCGAATATATGTTTTTTCAATTTAAAAAATTAATTTTTTACCAAAGGGTTAAAATTTCATAAAAGTAGATAGTTTAATTTTTAACCAAATAGTTGAATTTTCGTCAAAAAATATGCATTTTATTTTAAAATCTAATTTTCTACCAAATTTTTGAATTATTTCAAACGAAAAGACGAATTTTGTACCAAAAAAAAGTTCAATTTTCCGCCGACAAATAGGAATTTGTAACATAAAATTTTATTTTCTCGTAAATAATTAGGTTTTCATAAAAATAGTTGGATTTATAATCTTGACGTTCAATTTTTAACCATTAATATGATTTTTTAACATAAAAGTTCATTTTCTACCAAATAGTTACATTTTTATAAAAATTCTTGAATCTCGAAAAAAAAAAATGAATTTCATTTAAAAAATAAAATTGTTAAATAAATTTTTAAACCTAAAAACGAATTTTCTGCAAAAAAAAGTCTATTTTTCAACCGGCAAATAGAAATTTTAACCTAAAATGTGAATCTTAAGTATTTTTCAACAAAAAAATTAATTTTCTACCAAAAACTTAAATTTTGATAAAATTGTATTCATTTTTTACCAAATAGTTTAATTTTAATTTTAATTTATTCAAAAAATGAAGAATTATTGAGAAACTAGTTTATCTTTAAACCAAGTAGTTGATTTTTCTACGAAAAAAAGTGAATTCTCAATAAAAAATGGAATCCTTGATATTTTACAAACAAAAAATTTAATTTATGATAAAAAAAAAATTCAATTCAAGCAAAAAAGACTAATTTTCAACGAAATAGTTTCATTTGGAACGAAATAATTAAATTTTCAACCAAAAAGTAAAATGTTGGACAAAGCGAGATTAATTCTGAATCAAAAATATAATAGTTGATATTTTAAGTAAAAAAATATTTGAATTTGAAATAAAAACAGTTGAATTGAACCGAAAAGTATTATTTTTCTATATAAAAAAGATGAATTTTTTACAAAACACATGCATTTTTTTAACAAATATTTTATTTTTCAACTTATAAGAATCATTTTCAACCCGAAAATATAATTTTTTTTAAATTTAATTTTCTATTAAATAGTTAAATATTTATTAAAATAGTTTAATTTTCAACCAGATAGTTGAGTTTTCAACAAAAAATATGAATTTTACAATATAAATTTTATTTTCAGCTATATAGTTTTATTTTCTAGTCTTATTTTTAGAAAAAGTTTAGTTTTCCACTACAAAATGTGAATTTTCAAAGAAAATTATTTTTTTTTAACCAAATAGTGGAATTTTTAATAAAAATAATAGAATTCTTACTAAAGACGAGGTTTCTGCAAAAAAGTTCAAATTTCAACCCGAAAAGAAAATTTTTTATCAACAGAAATTTAATTTTCTACCAAATAGTTATGTTTTCATAAAAATAGTTTACTTTTTAACCACGTAGTTGAATTTTTAATAGCTGAACCCGAATATATGTTTTTTTCAATTAAAAAAATAATTGTTTACCAAAGGGTTAAATTTAAGGGTTTAAATTGGATTTTAAATTAAAGGGTTAAATTAAAGGGTTAGTTTAATTTTTAAGCAAATAGTTGAATTTGCGACAAAAAATATGCATTTTATTTAAAAATATAATTTTCTACCAAATTGTTAAATTATTGCAACCGAAAATACGAATTTTGTACCAAAAAAAGTTCAATTTTCCGCTGGCAAATAGGAATTTCTAAGAACAAATTTATTTTTCTCGTAAATAATTAAATTTTCGTAAAAATAGTTGAATTTCTAATCCTGAAGTTCAATTTTCAACCAAAAATATGAATATTTAACAAAAAATTCATTTTCTACTAAATAGTTACATTTTTATAAAAATTGTTGAATCTCGACAAAATATATGATTTTTATTTTTAAAAAATTTAATTCTATAACCAATTGTTGAATTTTTAAACCTAAAAACGAATTTTCTGCAAAAAAGTCAATTTTTCAACCGGAAAATAGAAATTTCAACAAAAAAGTTAATTTTCTACGAAAAACTTAAATTTTTATAAAAATGTATTAATTTTTTTACCAAATAGTTTAATTTTAATCCAAATTTAATCCATAAAAAATTATTCTTGAGATTTTACTAACAAAAAATATAATTTATTATTAAAAAAGAACAATCAATTCAAGCAAAAAAGACACATTTTTTAACAAAATAATTAAATCTCAAGCAAACAGTAAAATTTTGAAGCTTGCGGAAAAATAAATAGGAATTTTTCTAATTTATATAAAAAATAACATTTTTAAGAAGCATTGAAGTTCATTTTTGATACTCAACAAATTTTCTGAAATAGTTTTGAGACTAGTTTTTAAATTCTGTGAAAATATCAACACTTTTTGTGCTTTCTAAAGTGAGTTCACAGAAAATCATTTTACGGAAATTTGACTTTCTAGGTCCTGCCGAGAAAAAAGGGATTCCGACCGATGTTAAATTATTTCAAGAGATTAATTCTGCCCAATATCGAGACTTTTAATTTGCCACCGGAAGCTCTTGCAAAGTTCCAGGCTTTGGGACATCCGAAAAATATTATTGATGCCTGAAGATTATTGTTAGTAAAAATTGTAAGTATTAGGGATCTAAAATGGTTTTGAGTTTACGATCTATTTAGAATTTCATATGGAGTTAAATTTCATGTGAATTAAAAGTTGTATTTATTTTATATTTTATAAAAAAGGAATGGATTTCTGTTGAAATAAAAATGTGATCGTGACGTATTTCCAGCCAAATAAATTTAAACATACAAGACGACTTTTTAACACAACAAAAAAATAGTTTTTTAACAACAAATACGGATTTTCGACCAAATATATTAAGTTTCAACCAAAAATATTAATTTTAAACCAAAAAAAGTCACATTTTCTACCAAATAGTTAAACTTTTATTTAAAATATTTAAATATTTTAATTTTCTGTCCAATGGTTTAAATTTAAAGCCTAAAAGGCCAATTTTGTTGAAATCCGTTTTATATTTGGGTCAAAAATATAATTTTTTGACAAAAAAAAGTTCATTTTCTACCAAATAGTTTAATTTTTAAAGTAAAAATATGAATTTTGAACTAATAAAAAATTCATTTTACAATAAATAAGTTAATATTGTATGAAATTGTTGAATTTTCAAACTTAAAAGATGAATCTTCTACCAAATAGTTAAATTTTCATCAAATTAGTTTTAATTTTAAAGCCTAAATGACAAATTTTCCACAAGACTGTTGAATTTTCAATTAGTAATTCGTAAAAATTGTGAGTATTAGTTTTCTAATATAATTTTAACTTTACGATCTATTTATAATTTCATATCAATTAAAAATTGTATTTGTTTTATATTTTATAAAAAAGGAATGGATTTGTGTTGAGATAGAAATGTGATCGATAATAAAATATCAATTTATGAGTTACCAATTTTAGGTTTTTTTAGCCCCCGCTCCCAATCACAAAAAGTGGCAATATAATTTTTAAATAAAAAGTTAATTTTCCACCAAATAGTTTAATTTTGATAAAAATTGTTAAATATTTTCAACCAAAAATATGAATTTCAAACAAAAAAGTTCATTTTCTATTAAAAAGTTACATTTTTATACAAATAGTTTTTTTCCAACCAAATTGTAGAATTTTCACGCGTAAATTACGAATTTTCTATAAAAAAAGTTAAATTTTCAACCCAAAAATATAATTTTTGAACAAAAGGTTAATTTTCTACTAAATAGTTAAATTTTATTAAAAATAGCTATATTTTGAATATTAATTTTCCATCAAATAGTTTAATTTTTATAGAATTAGTTTTATTTTCTACCCAATTGTAGAATTTTCACGCCTGAAAGCCGATTTTTCTATAAAAAAAAGTTGAATTTTCAACACAAAAATTTGATGCTTGAACAAAAAATTTAATTTTCTACCAAATAGTTCAATTTTCGTAAAAATAGATTAATTTTTAACGAAATAGTTGAATTGTCAACCAAATTGTAGAATTTTCTCGCCTGAAAGACGAAATTTCGATAAAAAAAGTTAAATTTTCAACCCAAAAATATAATTTTTGAACAGAAAAGTTAATTTTCTAACATAAATATCCAAATTTTCATAAAAATAGTTTGACTTTCATCAAAATAGTTGAATTTTGAACCAAGTTCAACCTAATAGGTTTTTTTTTTAATTTTTGAATTTTAAAGCGTAAAATACGAATGAAAAAAAGAAACAGTTCAATTTTGATAAAAATAGTTAAAGATTTAACCAAAAATGTTTCATTTTCTACCAAATTGTAAAATTTTCACGCCTGAAGTACAAACTTTTTATACAAAACTTGAATTTTCAAATAAAAAAAATGTTTGAGTTGAATTGACATCCGAAAATTATTAATTTTGAACCAGCAAGTTCATTTTCTACCAAACTTTTGAATTTTATAGCATAAAAAACGAATTTTCTATTAAAAAAAGTTAAATTTTCAACACAAAAATATGATCAAAATAAAATAAAAAAATATAAGTTATAAAAAACTACTAAATAGTTCAATTTTATTAAAAATACCTGCATTTTTAACCAAAAAGTTGAATTTTAAGAAAAAAATATAAATGATAAAAAATATCATTTTCCACCAAATAGTTTAATTTTGATAAAAATAGTTAAATATTTAAACAACTAATTGAATTTTCAACCAAAAATATGAATTTTAAACAAAAAATGTTCAGTTTCTATTAAAAAGTTCCGTTTTTACAAAAATAGTTTAATTTTTATACAAATAGTTTTATTTTCTACCCAATTGTAGAATTTTCATGCCTGAAAGGCGACTTTTCTATAAAAAGTTGAATTTTCAACACAACAATTTTACGTTTGAACAAAAAATTAAATTTTCTACCAAATCGTTCAATTTTCATAAAAATAGATTAATTTTTAACGAAATAGTTGAATTTTCAACGAAAAAGATGAATTTGAAACAAAAATTTGAATTTCATACCAAATAGTTTAATTTTCTACAAAATTTTTGAATTTAAAAAAACCTAAAAGACGAGTTTCCTACAAAACAGTTAAATTTTCAACCCGAAAGTATGATTGTTCAACAGAAAAGTTCATTTTCTACTTAATAGTTCAGTTTCATAAAAAATAGTTACTTTTTCAACCAAATAGTTTAATTTTTCTAAAAATAGTTAAATATTTTCAACCAAAAATATGAATTTTAAACAAAAAAGTTCATTTTCTATCGAAAAGTTACGTTTTTACAAAAATAGTTTAATTTGTATACAAATAGTTTCATTTTATACCCAGTTGTAGAATTTTCACGCTTGAGAGGCGACTTTTCCATAAAAAAAAGTTGAATTTGCAACAAAAAATTTTAGTTTTGAACAACAAATTTAATTTTCTACCAAATAGTTAGATTTCCATAAAAATAATTTCATTTTTAAACAAATAGCTGAAATTTAAAAAAAAATATGAATTTTAAACAAAAAAGTTCAATTTCCTATCAAACAGTTACGTTTTTACAAAAATATTTTTATTTTTATACAAATAGCTTCATTTTCTAGCAAATTGAAGAATGTTCACGCCTGAAAGGCGATTTTTCTATAAAAAAAAATTGGAATTTTCAACACAAAAATTTTAGTTTTGAACAAAAAATTTAATTTTCTAATAAATAGTTAGATTTCCATAAAAATAATTTCATTTTTAAACAAATAGCTGAATTTTCAACCAAAAATATGAATTTTAAACAAAAAACTTCAGTTTTTACAAAAATAATATAATTTGTATACAAATAGTTTCATCTTATACTAATTTGAAGAATTTTCACACCTGAAAGGCGATTTTTCTATAAAAAAATGGAATTTTCAACAACAAAAATTTTAGTTTTGAACAAAAAATTTAATTTTCTACCAAATAGTTAGATTTCCATAAAAATAGATATGTTTTTAAACAAATAGTTGAATTTTTGAACCAAAAATATGAATTTTAAATAAAAAAGTTAAGTTTTTAAAAATAGTATAATTTTTATACAAATAGTTTCATTTTTTACCAAATTGAAGAATGTTCACGTCTGAAAGGCGAATTTTCTGCAAAAAAGTTGAATTTTTAACACAAAGATTTTAGTTTTGAACAAAAAATTTAATTTCCTACCAAATACTTCAATTTTCATAAAAATATATTCATTTTTAACGAAACAGTTGAATTGTCAACCAAAATGGTGAATTTTTACCAACAATTTAATTTTCATCCTAATAGTTTAATTTTCTACCAAATTGTTGAATTTTAAATTCCTAAAAGGCGATTTTTATATGAAACAGTTTAATTTTCAACCCGAAAATATGATTTTTAAATAAAAAAGTTAATTTTCCACCAAATATTTTATTTTTTATAAAAATAGTTAAATATTTTCAACTAAAAATATGAATTTCAAACAAAAAAGTTCATTTTTTATTAGAAAGTTACATTTTTATACAAATAGTTTCATTTTCAACCAAATTTTAGAATTTTCACGCCTGAAAGACGAATTTTCTATAGAAAAGTTGAATTTTGAACCAACCAAAAATATGAATTTAAAAAAAGTTTTCATTTTCTATTAAAAAGTTACATTTTCATACAATTACTTTCATTTTCTGCCAAATTGAAGAATTTTCAGGCCTGAAAGACGATTTTTCTATGAAACAGTTTAATTTTCAACCCGAAAATATGATTTTTAAATAAAAATGTTAATTTTCCACCAAATAGTTAAATATTTTCAACCAAAAATATGAATTTCAAACAAAAAAGTTCATTTTTAACCGAATATTTGAACTTTCAATCAAAAGTATAAATTTTAAATGATTTAATTTGCAACTAAATATTTTAATTATCTACCAAATTGTTTAATTTTCAAGTCTAAGAAAGTTAATTTTTTCTAAATTAATTTAACCAAAAATTAATTTTAATTAATTAATTTAAAGAAAAAAGATGCATTCTCAACAAAACATTTAATAAATTGTTAATATTTACAAGAAAAAATATTTGACTTTTGAATTAAAAAAAAACAGTTGCATTCAAACAAAAAAGACAAATTTTCAAGTAGAAAATATCAATTTGCAATTTAAAATACATACTTTTAATCAAAACTTAAATGAATACATTTGTAATTTTTAGGCAAAAAAAATTAATACTCACCCAAAAAAAAATAAGTTTTTTTTTTAAGGAAAAAGTACCTTTTTTAAACAATTTCCTAAAAATTAAATAATAAAAACTTGAACAAAGTAATTAAATTTCCAAACACATAGAAGTTTTAAACAAATAGAAATTTTTGTATTAAATATTTCAACCGCGAAAAATTTTAATTTGAAATAAAAAACAGTTGAATTAAAAAAAAATTAATTTTTAATAAAGAAATCAACTGAGTAGTTGAATTTTTGAAGAAAAAATAATTTTCCATTAAAAAATATATTTTTTACTCAAAATTGAATTGTCAAATAAAAATAATAACAAAATCTTGATAATTTATAGAATAAAGAATATCATTTTAAATTTGGCATCTTTGGGACCTCCTAATCTAAAATAGTTTTAATTTTACGTTTTTAATTTAATATTTAATATACATATATTAAATTTTAATAATTTTAATTTCGTACGTATTTAAAGAGAAAAAATATTTGAGAAAAAAATGAATGGATATGTATTAAAATCGAAAAGTGATCGATAATAAAATAGTAATTTATTAGAACACATATACATTATTTGAAAAAGCGGTAACCACGAAAGCATTATACATTTGATTAATATAGAATAAATCCAAAAATATTCAAGCTCATATACGGAAATATTTAATTTTTCAATACTCTCACCAGGGGGCGTCCATGTATTACGTGGCCGCTTTAATTCCTGGGGGGGGGGGGGTCAAAAAAAGTTAATTAAATTGTTTTTTAGT
>JAWWLR010000127.1:38593191-38614879 GCA_035041075.1 Acraspis erinacei
TCCTCTTCTAAAAAAAAAAAGAAAAGAAAATAAGAATTAATTCTTCATTTAGACAAAAATAAAAAGGAGGAAAGAAACATTTATTTTTTATTTTTTAGTTGATAATTCAACTACTTGAGCAAAAGTTACCAACATTGTTAAACCTTTATTTTAAAGTTCAAAAGCCTTTTTTTGTTTAAAATTAATTTTTCAATTGAAAATTCAACTTTTTCCATTTTTTAAAGTTTGATCTTATTTAGTTGAAAATTCTACATTTTTGGTTAAAAAAATAATTTTCTTGGTTTGAAATGTATGATTTTAGGTTGAAAATGCAACTCTTATGTTCAAAATTTAATTATTTGGTTTAAAGTTGAAGTATTTTGTTTAAAAACCCCATCTTTTATAGTAGAAAATAGATTTTTTTTAAATAAATTAATAAATTTTGTAATTTGTATTTTAAATAATGTTTTATTCCGTTTATAAAAGATTCTATGTAAAAAGTACTACAAAATAAAAATCCTGGTATTTTAATATTAACAGTAATACTATTATTTTCTCGACCAGGGTAATTAATTAATTAAATTATTTAACCACTAATCAGCAAAAATTTAACATCAAAAATGAAAATTCAAATCTTTTTTTGAAAATTTGTCTCTTTGATTTAAATCACCTTTTTTAGTCGAATTTTCATTTTTCTTGAATAAAGATGCAAATGTTTGGTTGAAAATTTAACAATTTTGTTAAAAAATCATCATTTTTACTTAAAAATTCGTATTTTTGGATTAAAAATTCAATTTGTTACGTAGAAACTTATTTCCAGTTTAATAATTCATATTTTGACAGTGAAAAGTCAATTGAAGTCTTTGTAAACAGAAAACTCAACTAGTTTTTTTCAAAATTTATCTTTTTGATTTAAAAAATCATCTGTTTTCGCAGAAATGTAATTTTTTAAATGAAAATTCCACTTTTTGGTTAAAATTTAATCTTTTTTGCTCAGGTGTTCAACTATTTTATTTATAAGATTTGGTTGAATAAGTTTGTTAAAAAAATTATTTTTTTGTTAAAAATTTATATTTTTTATATTTTTGAGTTGAATTTCTTCTTTTATTTCGTAAATAAATAATTTTCTGGGTCTGAAATTTCATTCTTGTTGGGTGAAAATGCAACAGTTTCGTTGGAAATTATTTTTTTTCTAAATGTCATATTTTTTTGTTTGAAAATTCAATTTTTGTAGAGAAAATTCATCTTTTGGCTTCAAGTTTCAACAATTTGAATAAAGTTTTATTTCTTTCTTGAGTGAAAAATTGCTATTTGTTGAAAATTCGTCTTTTTGGTTTTAGACTTTTTTTAAAAATAAATTTCATCTTTTTAGTTTGAAAATTCAAATATCTTTTGACAAACCACCTTTTATTGGGAATGGTGATCTACCATTTCGCCACCTGGTGCCGAAAACGGGAACTAGAAAGAGTGGGTACAATTTTCAAGACCTATTTTAATTTTTGCATACAAATGTTTGTACGATTGTTTCGCGAAGTTTAAACCCATGATTAAATACTAAAAACAAATCTTCATAAAAATAAGAATAAATAGTACAATAATTGTTTTTTTTTAGAAAAATATTTTGGTCAAAAAGTGTGTTTTTTTACTGTATAAGATGTAAAATCCATCTAAAACCTTTGTTTCCGGCAAAAAAATATTTTAAAGTATCCAATAAGTACTATAAATTCCACAAAAAAAATCGTTAAAACACTTTTATGCAAAAATGAAAAGTGCTTCTCTAAAACCGTACCCACTCTCTCTAGTTCGGATTTTTGTCACCAGGCGGCGCATCACAGTTCAACCATTTCCAGTAGTAGAAAATACTTCTTTTGTTCAAAATAAATTAATAAATTGGACATTTTTGTAGAAATAACTGTTTTATTCCGCTTATAAAAGAAAATTCAAGCAAGAAAAAGAAAAAAACTCACCAAATCCTTCCTCCTGCAGACGCTATCCATCGACTTTTCACTCTGCGTGTCCGGCGTCTCCTCCACAACTTCACTCGCTTCTTCCACCGCAGTCGCCCTGATGGAATTATCCACCGCAAAGGTCGCGTCCATCTTCTCTTGATCCTCCAAAGAAACGACAATATAATTCTCACTGTCCGAGCTAGCATCACTCCTCATCGAAACCGTATCACTGCTTCCGTCCTCGGGCGAAGGCTTCAGCGCCGAATCCAGGGATGTCATCAAATTACTAAATCCCTTCTTCATCGAGGACAAGCCGACATTGAAATTATTGGGAATAAAGGGCGAATTCAAAACGTCCGCTTTCATACTCTCGGGCCGATTCCTAATCATTTTGCTCTCACGCTCACACCTATTGTTGGTGGTGCCATTTTGCTGAAAAGTCACCACCGGCTGCGAGACGACACTCATGTGTCCAAAATCCATCGAGAGCATCGAGGACACTTCACTCTGCGGCGTCTCCACATCATTGCTCGTATTCATTCGTTTCGCGCTGTAATCGACTCGCGCGGCACTTGCATTAATCTGCCAGAGAGACGAGGCCCCAAAATCAATGTCGGCAATACTCGAGGAATCGGGAACGACTGATTCAAGATCGGCGCCTGAATTCTCCTTGCCGGGAGTCTGCGAGGGCATGATGAAGGTGACTTCCACCTGGGGAATTAAAGCCCCGATGACGATCGAACCCCCCGACTCGATTTTGAGAATTTTGTTCGAGTCGACGGCTAGATAGGTGGTCATCTCTGCGGCGATTTCCGCAAGTCGCAGCAGAAAGAGAAACTGGTAGTGATTTATCTGAACGCTGATCAGATTGCTGATGTAGGCGAGACCGTGAATATCGGCGGATGGTGTTGTCGAGGACGAGGGATCGCTCTCGGGGGAATTTTCGCTCTTCATGTGGAGCCAAAGCGTTAGGGGAAAGGCGTCCAGAAATGGGACAGACTTGTTTTGTCCCACGGCTCTTGCCCCGAAGAAATCGCCCCAAACTGGCTCGAAATTGCAACACCACACATCTTTCGCTTCCGTCCAGAGAAGCTCGCGACTTAACTGGCGAACCATATCTTGGACGGAGTTGCTACTGAAATTGGGAGGAACTGATCGGATCCGATCGGTGCCAGCGCAGTGTTGCAAAAATTTCTCCGTCACGACGTGAAAGTCGCCGGTTTCACTGGGGAATTCCGCCCCGAAAAACATTTGCCCCATTTGAAAAGCGTTGAGACACTGAGCCAAATCGGCTCGAGAAGATCTTTCGGTCGATCTGACATTTGTTATTGTCGCTCGTGAGGTTTGAATGTGGAGCGACTTGGGCCTGTCTTTTTGATTTGGATAGTCTTGCTGACTTTCGAAAACTATCTGGAATATGAGAAGGAATTTATGTTTGGAAATCTTTTGAAATATTCTAAAAATTTGGAAATTATTTAAAATCTTTGAAAAGTTTTGAATTTTTTTTACATCAAATAACCAAATAGCATGAGTCGTATTTGTGAAATCTTTTCAAATATTAAAAAAAAAAAAAATGTGATAAAAAAACTTTTTTTTTATACTTTTGAAATTGTTTAAAATCTTTGAAATCTTTTTTTGTATTTATTTGAAATTACTGGAATATTTAAAACCTTTGTAAAATATTTGAAGAATTTCTAAAAAAAATGCGAACTTGAAATCTTTATGGATTCTTTGAAATATTTGTGAAATCTTTGTGCAATTTTTTAAAATCTTTATGAAATTTTTTTAATATTTGTGAAAACTTTCTTTAATATTTATTTGTGAAAACTTTTGTCTTCGTTTGAGATAATTGAAATCTTTTGAATCTTTTTCAAATTTCTTGAAATCTTTTGAAATTGTTTAAAGTCTTTAAAATATTTTGAAATCTTTTATATCTTCTTTTGTATTTATTGGAAATTACTGGAATATTTGAAACCTTTATGAAATACTTGAAAATTTTATTAAAAAAAAGAACTCGTTTAAAATCTTTGAAATTACTAAATTATTTTTAAAACCTTCTGGATTCTTTGAAATCGTTGTGAAATCTTTCTGAAATATTTTGTATTTGTTTGAAATCAGTAAAATATTGGAAATCTTTTGAAATATTCTACAAATTTGGAAATTATTTTAAATCTTTGAAACGTTTTGAAATCTGGTGTATTGTACCATTTTTTAAATCTTTTTTTTTACATGAAATAACCATTTTTTGTAGGCTTAAAAGACGAAACATTTCATGTTTTTATTGGCAGAAAGAAAGCTGAATCATTAATAAAAAAATTCCTAATTTTTTGCTAAAAATTTTCAAAATCCTTGAATATTGTGAAATCTTTGTGAATTTTTTTGAAATATTTATGAATTTTGATTTAAAATATTTATTTAATTTTTGTTTCCAAAAACTTTGGTGTTTTCGTTTGAAATTATTGAAATCTTTTCAAACCTTTTAAAGTTTCTTGAAACCTTTTGAAATTCTTTAAAACCTTTAAAATCTTTTTTTTTATTTCTTTGAAATTACTGGAATATTTCAAACCTTTGTGAAATCTTTTTAAATCTTTAAAAAAAATTGGTAAAATATCTGAAATCTTCAAAATCCTTGAATTCTTTGTGAATTTTTTTGAAATATTCATGAATTTTTTCTTTTTAATACTTGCGAAATATTTCTTTAATTTTTTTGTGAATACTTTTGTGTTCTCGTTTGAAATTATTAAAAAATTTTGAAACCTTTTCAAATTTCTTGAAACCTTTTGAGATTGTTTAAAACCTTTGAAATCTTTTCTTTTTGTATTTATTTGAAATTACTGGAATAATTAAAACCTTTGTGAAATATTTGAAAAGTTTCTAAAAAAAATGCGAACTCGTTTAAAATTCTTGAATTTTTGTGAAATCCTTATGGATTCTTTGAAATATTTGTTAAATCTTTCTGAAATATTTTCTATTCATTTGAAATCATTAAAATATTGGAAATCTCTGTGAAATCTTTTCAAATCTTTAAAAAAATTTGTAAAATATCTGAAATCTTCAAAATCCTTGAATTCTTTGTGGATTTTTTTGAAATTTCATGAATTTTTTGTTTTTAATACTTGTGAAATATTTCTTTAATTTTTTTTGTGAAAACTTTTGTGTTCAAATTGGAAATTATTAAAATTTTTGGAAACCTTTTAAAATTTCTTGAAACCTTTTGAAATTGTTAAAAACCTTTGAAATCTTTTCTTTTGCATTTATTTCAAATTACTGGAATATTTAATTTTTGTTTGAGAAAAATTTAGCGATCTCGTTTCAAATCATTGAAACTTTTTGAAATTTTTTAAAACCTTTGAAATGTTCTGAAATCTTTTATATCCTTTTTTTTACTTTTTTGAATTCTTTGAAATTTTTTTGAAATATTTATGAATTATTTTTAAATATTTGTGAAATCTTTCTTTACTTTTTTGTCTGTGAAAACTTTTATTTTCTCGCTTGAAGTCATTAAAATCTTTTGAAACATTTTCAAAATTCTTGAAACCTTTTGAAATTATTTAAAGCTTTTAAAATCTTTTTTGTTTATTTTGTATTTATTTGAAATTACTGGAATATTTATAAACTTTGTAAAATATTTGAAAATTTTACTTTAAAAAATGTGCATTCGTTTAAAATTATTGGCATCTGTTGTATTGTACCTTTTTGGAAATCTTTGAAATTTTTCTATTCTTTTGACATCTCTATGAAATTTTAGTGAAATCTGGGTGAAATCTTTGTAAAATCTTGTGAAATATTTGTGGAATGCTCGAAATCTTTGTGAAATATTTTTAAAATTTTGTAAAATATCTGAAATCTTCAAATTCCTTGAACTCTTTGAAATCTCTATGAAAATTTTTAAAATCTTTATGAAATTTCTCTTTAATTTTTGTTTGTGAAAACTTTTGTGTTCGTTTGAAATCATGGAGAAAATCTTTTCAAATTTCTTGAAAACATTTGAAATTGTTTAAAACCTTTGAAATATTCTGAAATATTTGATATATTTTTAGTTTATATTTATTAAAAATTACAGGAATATGTCGAACCTTTGTGGAATATTTGAAAATTTTCTAAAAAAAAAATATGAACTCGTTTAGAATCTTTGAAATTCTTGATTTTTTTTTAAACCCTTAGGGATTCTTTGAAATATTTGTGAAATCTTCCTAAAATCTTTTTTAATTGATTGTAAATCATTAAAATATTGGAAATCTTTGTGAAAACTTTTGAAATGTTCTAAAAAAATTTAAGTTTCTTAAAATATTTGAAATGTTTTGAAATGTTCGAAATCATTGTAAAATTTTTTAAATCTTCTAAACTTTCTTCTAAACAAACTTCAAATCGTTTAAAATTTTTAGAAAATCTTTGAAATATTTTTGCAATAATTTGTAATCATTTTACATCATTAAAATATTTGAAATATTTTTAAATTTTGGTAAAATCTTTGAAATATTTGTGAAAATTTTTGTATTTATTTGAGATCTTCAAAATATTTGTGAAAATTTATGAAATCTTTTCAAATTTTGTTAAAATCTTTGAGATCCTTGAAATCTTCGTAAAATGTTTTGAAATAATTGTAAAATGTTCGAAATCTTTGACATATTCTAAACAAACTTGAAATCGTTTAAAATATTTAACATGGTTTTTTTTAACTCAAATATCTGGCCGAATATCAATCTCTTTTGTTAAAAATAAATTTTTTATACATAGTTTTAATTTGAAAATTCAATTCTTTGAATGAAAATTTAACTATTTTGTTGAAAATTGGTTTCATGGTTGAAAATTATTATTATTCTTTTTTTGAAATTGGAAATTTTCATTTTTTATTCAAAATTATTTTTTTTAGTTAAAAATTCAAATATTTGGATCAAACTATATCTTTTTTAGTTGAAAATTCATATTTTTGGCAGAAAATTAATCTTTTATGTAAAAAATTCCACCTTTTTGGTTCAAAATACATCTTTTCTAGTTGAAAATTCAACAATTTAGTTGAAAAAATATATTTTTTAGTTGCAAATTCATCTTTTTGGCGGAAAATTAATTTTATTCATTAATAAACCATCTTTTTGGTTGAAAATTCAACTATTTAGTTGATGGTTAAGCCCTCGTGTTGAAAATTTTTGTTTTTGTTTTTAAAGATTCATCAATTAGTTAAAAATTCGAATCTCTGGTGGAAAATTTAACTATTTTGTTTAAAATTCGTTTTTTATCTTCAAAACTTTTTTTTATGTAAATTTAGCATATATTTTTTTTCATGGAAATTTATCTGTTTTAGTTAAAAATTCAATTATTTGGGCCAAAACATATTTTTTTAGGTTACAATTTATGTATTTTCATGAATATTCAATTGCTTTGTTTGCAAATTTTAATCTTTTTTTGAAAATTAAAATTTTCAATTGAAAATTCGTCTCTGGTTTAAAATTTTTAAAACTAAAAATGTAATTATTCCATTTATGGTTGCATAATTGATCTTTTCTAGTTGAAAATACAACTATTTGGTAGAAAATTTACATATTTTGTTGAAAGTTCGTCTCTTTTGACAGAAAATTAATCTTCATGGTTGAAAATTCATTCCTTTGGGTTAAAAATACAACTGCTTGGTTGAAAATAATTCCGTTTTTGTTGAGAATTCAACTATTTTGTTTAAAATTAAAATTTTTTTTATTGAAGATTCATAATTTTAGTTGAAAATTTAACTATTTTGCATTAAATAAACTTTTTGTTTGAAAAGTCAAATTTTCGAGTTGAAAATTCAACTGTTTTGTAGATATTTTGTCTCTTATGCTTAAAAACTCAAAAATTTAGTTAAAACCATTTTTTTTAGTTGAAAATTGAACGATGTACTTAAAAATAAAAGAATTTGGTCTAAAATTCACTTTTTGAATTAAATTTGGTATATAAATTAAATTTTTTTTTAAAGAATGTACCATGAGAAGAATTAAAATAATTTAAATTCCACTTACCCTTGGCAATATCGCTTCGATTTTCACATCGAAATACATCAAATTCGCGGTATTAGTCGAAGTCTTGTTTCCACTTCCCAACAAGGAATGATAAAGATTCAGGAGAAAGGAATTGAACCAGAGACAAGAACAGATATCAAAATTCACTTGGATGGGATTTAATTGGACGTAAAATTTCGGTGGAGGCACTAAAAAAAGCAGAAATTTTCATCAAATCTTAAATTCGAATTTTTTCTTTATAAAATAATAAAAATAGGTGAAACTTACAAGGAAATGTGATGTCTCCTGGATAATAATAATAGGTAAATTCAGCGTGTAAAATATTCACATCCTCGGGAAGACAAAATCTGTCTTTGTCCCCTAAACAGACAGAAAAATTTGCTTAGATTTCTGAAAATGGAAAAAGAAAATTACCAACATGCTGCGTGATTCGTGGAGAGTGATACGAAAAACACAAATGATCGTTTCGTCACAGAAAACAATGCATATCGTAACAGAAAATTTCAATCGTAACAAGAATTGTCCTCGTAGGAAAAGTACTTTTAGCAGGGCCTACAATTTTTTTCAAATTTAGCAACAAGAGGAAGATAAACAAATATTTTTTCAACTACTTTATTTTTTCACGAAAATAGGGGAAAAAATTCTTTTAAATGGAATTATTAATGTAACATTTTTAATTAAATTTAAAACGCTTTAAATTCGGAAAATTTTATGTAAAAATATTGCATTTTCAACCAAATAATTTAATTTTTAAACAAAGACAAAATTTTCCACACAAAAAACTTGAATTTTTAAACAAAAAGAGGATATTTTAACAAAATACATAAAATTTCAACCAAATAGTTGAATTTTTAATTAAATAATTCATTTTTCAATTAAAAAAAGGACAAATATTATAGAAATTGTTTGCTTTCTCAACCAAATACATTAATTTTCAACAAAACATTTGCTAAAGGGATGAATCTTCAAAAAAGGAAAAATGAATTTTTAACAAATATTTATAATCCCAACCAAGTTTATGAACAAAAAGGACGAATTTTTAATAAAACAGTTAAATTTTTAGCCCATAAACATGAATTTTCAAATCAAATAGTCAAATTTTTAACTAGAAAAGATTGTGTTTTCTTTAGAAACAGACGATTTTATTAATTGGCTTTAGTCTATAATTTTTATTTTTTGACTTTTTTAATTTTTAATTTGTTTAATGATTATAAAACGGTGAATTTTCAAACCAATTGTTGAATATTAATTCTCAAACGAAGAAAAAGAACTTAAAAAAATAGTTTAATTTCCCAAAAAAATCTATCTTTGACCACAATGATTATTCTTCAACAATAAAAATAAATTTGTAACAAAGTATTTAAACTTTTACCCAATTTCAACGACATAATTGAATTTTGAATCTTTCACCAATCAAAAAATTTACATTAAAATACAAAACAGTTGAATTAAAAAAAAAATTTAACAAAATGGTTAAATCCTCAACCAAAACAAAAACATTTTCTATCACACAGTTGAATTTTCGAAAAAATAGAATAGTTAAATTTTCAGTTGAAGAAATGAATTTTAAAATAACAAAAAAATGCACGAATTTTTTATTTAAAAGATGATTTTTCAACTACAATTATAAATCTTAAGCCAAACATTTGAACTTTGAAAGAAAAAGATAAGTTTTCTACCGAAAATACAAATTTTCAACAAAATAAATAAAATTTAAACTAAATAGTTGAATTTTCAACTAAAAATTAAATTTTCAACCAAAGGTGGAATTTTCAACTTTTCACCAAACAAAATTTTAATTTAAAATACAAAACAATTTAATTTAACAACCAAAACGAAAAATAATATAAACAAAATAGTTGAATCCTCAAGCATAACAGAATCATTTTCAACAAAACAATTTAATTTTCAACAAAATACATAAATTTTCGATCAAGTAGATGAACTTTCCACGAAAAACTTGAATTTTTAACTGAAAAGATTAATTTTCTACCAAAAAGACGAATTTTCACCAAAATAAAAAAAATCCAACTAAATATTTGAATTTTCAACTAAAAAAATTAAATTTTCAACCTACGATAAAATAGTTAAATTTTCAGTTCAAAAGATTAATTTTAAACGAAAAAATAAAACGAATTTTCAAAGAAATAGTTCATTTTTCAACGACATAATTGAATTTTGAATCTTTCACCAATCAAAAAATTTAGTTTAAAATACAAAACCGTTAAATTAAAAAAAATGTAACAAAATGTTTAAATCCTCCACCAAAACAGAATCATTTTCAATCTCAACAAAAAAAAAAATTTTGAGCTAAAAAATTAAATTTTAATCCTACGATGGAATAATTAAATTTTTAGTTAAAAAAATTAATTTTCAAACAAAAAAAGAACTAATTTTTAATTAAATAATTCAATTTTTAACGAAATAGTTAAAATTTTAACTTTTCGCCCAAAAATATTTTAATTTAGAATACAAAACAGTTAAATTTAAGAACAAAAACCAAAAATTTCAAAAAATTGGTCAATCCTCAACCCAAACAGAATTAATTTTCAAGAAAATACATAAAATTTCAACTAAATACTTGAATTTTCAACTAAAAAAATTAAATTTTCAACCTAAGATGGAATAGTTAAATTTTCAGTTAAAAAATTAAATTTGTAACAAACAAATAAAAAAATAATTATCAAAGAAATAGTTCAACATTCAACGACATAGTTGAATTTTCAACTTTTCAAAGAACAAACTTTAATTTAAACAACAAAACAGTTGAATTTAACAAAAAAAAATATTATAAATAAAATAGTTGAATTCTCAAGCATAACAGAATCATTTTCAACAAAACAATTGAATTCTCAATAAAATACCAAAACAAAATCATTTTTCAACTACAATTATAAATCTTTAACTAAAGAGTTGAATTTTGAACTAAACAAATTAAATTTTTATTTAAAAAAATTAATTTTCAAACAAAAAAAGAACGAATTTTTAATGAAATAACTCAAATTTCAACGAAATAGTTAAAATTTCAACCTTTCGCCCAAAAATATTTTAATTTAGAACACAAAACAGTTGAATTTAACCAAAAAAAAATTATTTTCAACAAAATAGTTGAATCCTCAAGCAAAACAGAATCATTTTTAACAAAATAATTGAATTATCACCAAAATACGTCAATTTTCGACCAAATAGAATAGTTAAGCTTTCAGATATAAATTAATTTTTATACAAAAAAAAAGAAATAAACTACTGAATTTTTGGTTAAAAACACAAAAACATGAATTTTCAACCAAATAGTCCAACTTTAACCTTAAAAAGATTTTTATTTCTTTAGTAAAAGCAAATTTTATCAATTAGAATTAGTGTATGATTTTTATTTTTTGTCGTGTTTTTAAACAAAAACTTTTTTTTAATGAATAAAACGATGAATTTTCAACCACATAGTTGAATATTTTAAATAAAAAAGATAAATATTTAACCAAAAATGTATTGGTTAAATTTTCGCGCAGTTGAAAAAAATTAATTCTCAAACGAAAAAAAGACCTTTAAAAAAAAGTTTCATTTTCCCAAAAAAATGCATCTTTAACTAAAATGATTAATCTTCAACAATAAACATAAATTTGTAACAAATTATTTAAACTTTTCACCAAGCAGTTTATTTGCAACCCAAAAAAAAAAAAGAATTTTCCACCAAAAAATTTGAGTTTTGAACCAAAAAGATTAATTTTCTACCAAAAAACATAAAATGTTGACTAAATAGTTGAATTTTTAACTAAAAATAAATAAATTTCGAGCCTTAGATAGAATAGTTAAATTTTCAGTTAACAAAATTTATTTTCAACCAAAAAACAACGAATTTTTAAAGAAATAGTTCAACTTTCAACGAAATAATTTAATTTTCAACCTTTCACCAAACCACAATTTTAATTTAAAATGCAAAACAGTTGAATTTAACAACAAAAACCAAAAATTTTAACAAAATCGGTGAATCCTCAACCGTAACCGAATTAATTTTCAAGAAAATACATAAAATTTCAACTAATTACTTGCATTTTTAACTAAATAGATGAATTTTCAACTAAAAAACTTAAATTTTCAACCTAAAGTATAACAGTATAATTTTCAGTTAAAAAAATTGATTTTCAACCAAAAAACAACGAATTTTTAACGAAATAGTTCAATTTTCAACCTTTCACCAAACAAAAATTTGAATTTAAAATACAAAACAGTTAAATTTAATAACAACAACCAAAAAATTCAAAAAAATAGTTGAATCCTCAACCAAAACAGAATGAATTTTCAAGAAAATACATAAAATTTCGACTAAATTCTTGATTTTGCAACTAAATAGATGAATTTTCAACTAAAAATAAATAAATTTCCAGCCTTAGATGGAATAGTTAAATTTTCAATTAAAAAAATTAATTTTCAACTAAAAAACAACGAATTTTTAACGAAAAAGTTCAACTTTCAACGAAATAATTAAATTTTCAACCTTTCATCAAACAAAAATTTTAATTATAAATCTTAAACCAAACATTTGAATTTTTAAACAAAAAGATTAATTTCCTACCAAAGAGACACAATAGATCAAATTTAATTCAAATAGTTCAATTTTCAACTGAAAAATTAAAATTTTCAACCCAAGATGCAATAGATAAATTTTCAGTTAAAAAGATTAATTTTTAACTAAAACAACAAAGAATTTTTTATTAAACTGTTAAACTTTCAACGACATAGTTGAATTTTCAATTTTTCACCAAACAAGATTTTAATTTAAAATACAAGATTTCAACAAACAATTTAAATTTAAAGATGATATTTTAACTAAAATTATCAATCTTTAACCAAAAAGATTATTTTATACCACAAAAAAATTAATTTTCCACTAAATACATGAAATTTCAACGAAATAGTTGAATCTTCAAATAAGGAATGGAATAGTTCAACTGTTTAACTATTTGGTTAAAAATTGATGCATTTTGTTGAATATTCGTTTTTTTAGTTATATTAACTGTTTTTTATTAAAAAAATAAAATCTCTTTTGGTTAAAATATCAATTATGTTACATTTTTTTGTAAAAATTATTATTCTCAGGTTGGAAATGCAACTGTTTTGTAGAAAATTCGTTTGCTTATTATTAAAAATTATATTTTTTCAATGAAATTTGAACTATTCCATTTTTGATTAAAAATTAATATTTTCTAGTTAAAAAATGAGACGTTACGTTTGAAATTTTTTTCAGTTGTAAGTTGTAACCAACTGTTTTTTATTAAAATTTTTTTTAAATTTAGAATATCTATTACATTCTTTGATTGAAAAATTTCATTATAAGTTTGAAAATTCAACTAATTTGTAGAAACTCGTTTACTTTTCATTGAAAATTAATTTTTTAAATTACAATTTACCTCCTGAATTTTCGGTTAAAAATGTATCTTCTCTGGTTTAAAAATGCAACCGTTTGATTTAAAATTTATGTAATGTGTTAAGAATTTTTGATTTTTCAACTAAAAAAATTAAATTTTCAACCTAAAGTATAATGGTTAAATTTTCAGTTAAAAAAATTAATTTTGAAACAAAGAAAAAAACGAATTTTTAACGAAATAGTACAACTTTCAACGACATATCTGAATTTGTAACCCTTAAAAAAATATTTTAATTTAAAAAACAAAACAGTTAAATTAAAAAAAGTAAAAAGTTTAAAAAAAATAGTTGAATCCCCAAACAAAACAGAACTATTTTCAACCACATCCTTGAATTTTCGACCATATAGAGTAGTTAAGCTTTCAGCTAAAAATTAATTTTTATACAAAAAAGAAGAATTTTCTGGAAAATAGATGATTTTTCAATCAAATAGAATAGATGTATTTTAAGATAAAGAAATTAATTTAAAAAAACGAATTTTTAAATAAAGAAATTATTTTTTTAACTAAAATTATAAATATGCAACCATAAAGTTCAATTTTTAACCAAAAAGATTAATTTTATAGCAAAAATTATGGATTTTTCAAGAAATACATGAAATTTCAACGAAATAGTTGAATTGTTAACTAAAAAATGGAATAGTTAAACTATTTGGCTAAAAAATTGATGTACATATTTTGTTCAATAGTCGTCTTTTCTCGTAGAAAATTGAAGTATTTTGGTTAAAAATTGACGAATTTGGTTGAAAATTCGTCTTTTCGGGTAAAAAATTAATCTTCTTGTTTGAAAATTAGACTATTTTAAAGGAAATATGTGTATTTTGTTCATAGTTCGTCTTTATTAAAATATTAACTGTTTTTTATTTCAAATTTAAAATCTAACTATTCCATTTTTAATTAAAAATTGATATTTTCTAGTTTAAAAATTAAATTTTATGGTCGAAAATTAATCTGTTTTAGTTATAGATTGAAGTATTTTAATGAAAGTTTGAAAGTCTTTGATTGAAAAATTTCATTTTAGGTTTGAAAATTCAACTATATTGTAGAAAATCGTTTACTTTTCATTGAAAATTAATTTTTTAAAATACAATTTACATCCTGAATTTTCGGTTAAAAATTTATCTTCTCTGGTTTAAAAATGCAACCTTTTAATTTAAAATTTATGTAATGTGTTGAGAATTCTTGATTTTTCAACTAAATAGATGAATTTTCAACTAAAAAAAATTTAATTTTCAACCAAAAGTATAATGGTTAAATTTTCAGTTAACAAAATTAATTTTGAAACAAAGAAAAAAACGAATTTTTAACGAAATAATTCAACTTTCAACGACATGTCTGAATTTTCAACCTTTAAAAAAAAATATTTTAATTTAAAAAACAAAACAGTTAAATTAAAAAAAGTAATAAGTTAAAAAAAATAGTTTATACAAAAAAGAAGAATTTTCTGGAAAATAGATGATTTTTTCAATCAAATAGAATAGATAAATTTTTAGTTAAAAAAATTAATTTAAAAAAAGCGAATTTTGAAATAAAAAATGATTTTTTAACTAAAATTTCTAAATATTAAACCATAAAGTTGAAATTTTAACCAAAAAGATTAATTTTAGACCAAAAATTATGAATTTTTCAAGAAATACATGAAATTTCAACGAAATAGTTGAATTGTTAAGTAAAAAATGGGATAGTTAAACTATTTGGTTAAAAAGTGATGTATTTTGTTCAATATTCTTTTCTCGTAGAAAATTGAAGTATTTTGGTTAAAAATTAATCTTCTTGTTTGAAAATTAAACCATTTTAAAGGAAATATGTGTATTTTGTTCACAGTTCGTCTTTTTAAAAATATTAACTGTTTTTTATTTAAAATTTAAAATATAACTATTCCATTTTTAATTAAAAATTGATATTTTCTAGTTTAAAAATGAAATTTTATGGTTGAAAATTAATCTGTTTTAGTTGTAGATTGAAATATTTTAATGAAAGTTCGTTTTTATCAGATGTAACCAACTGTTTTTCATTTAAATTTAAAAAAAGTTAAAATATCTATTACATTTTTTGATTGAAAAAGTTTATTTTAGGTTTGAAAATTCAACTAATTTGTAGAAACTCGTTTGCTTTTCATTGAAAATTAATTTTTTAAATTAAAATTTACATCCTGAATTTTCGGTTAAAAATTTATCTTCTCTGGTTTAAAAATTCAACCGTTTGATTTTTTTAACTAAAATTATAAATATTCAATCATAAAGTTGAATTTTTAACCAAAAAAATAGAGAAATAAATAAATATTCCAACGAAATAGTTGCATTCTTAACTAAACAATGGAATAGTTAAACTATTTGCCTAAAAAAAGATGTATTTTTTTCAATATTCTTCTTTTTTGGTAGAAAATTTAAGTATTTGATATTTTCTAGTTTAAAAATGAAACTGGTGATGAAAATGAAAATGTTCGAAAATTAATCTGTTTTAGTTTTAGATTTAAGTATTTTAATGAAAGTTTGTTTTTATCGGTTTTAACCAACTGTTTTTTATTTAAAATTTAAAAAAATTTGCTTGAAATATCAATTATTACCTTCTCTGGTAAAAAATAGTATTTTAAGTTTAAAAATTCATCTATTTTGTAGAAACTCGTTTACTTTTTATTACAAATAAAACTTTTTTTTAAAGAAATTTCAATTACATAACTTTTGTTTAAAAATTGATCACCTACAATCTTTTTTTTCTGATAAAAAATTAATCTTCTTACTTGAAAATTCATACTGCTGGTTGAAAATTGAACTATTTACTTAAAAGTTAAGCTTTTTTTTTTAAATCTCATCTTTTTGGATTAAAAATTCAACATTTTGAATTCGCCCCCGATCATTCAAGACAATTTTTAACCTTTAATTTTCAAATATTTGCTTATAAAACTGGAAATTGTTGCTTAGAAAATTAAATTTAACACAACATTTTAGGCCCTGCATATCGCACAAATTTATAACCATAAAAAGAACATATTTCTCGTAGTAAAAGTACAAATTTCAGTTCTAAAGTCTACAGAAGTCTCGAGAAATTTTGTACCTGCTGTATGCTTCTTCCTCGATTGAGCTATGCAATAGGTTAAAAAAAATTATTGACTAGATCAAATGACAAAAATCCTCGTCGAGAATCCTCCATTAATTTAAATAATTTAATTTTTCATTAATTAAATTCAAGGATCTTGGAGAAAAAAAAACTTACCTGAAACGAATTCCTTGGGCGTGGGCTTCCGAGTTGAAGTTGTAACTTTATAGAGAGTAAAATCGTCGATTCGAATTACGATACAGGTCGTCATGAGTTTTGCCAATTGCTCAAGAACGTGATTTTTCACTGGGTTGCCACTGGGCTGAGTAGAAGGTTTTCTATCCTGGGATCCTGAACTTTGAAGGGAAGGTTTATCCGATTCGTCGCCACTCGATTTTGCACTGCTTTCTGCATTTTTTTCAGAATAAATGAAGGAATTAAGTTTTAATCTTGTAATATTTTGAAGAGAGAATCTTTTATAAACGGAATAAAACAGTATTTCAGATACAAGTTAAAAATGTTCAAATTTATTCATTTATTTTTAAAAAATGTATTTTTTACTACAAAAGAAGATTATTTAAAAAAATAATTGAATTTTTAACATAATGGTCGAATTTACAATTTAAAAAGATAAACTCCCAACAAAAAAGTTTTGAATTTGAAAACTATAAATATTATTTTTAAGACAAATAGTTTCTTTACGAAATTGATGAATATCTACCCAATAAACAATTAAATTTCAACCCGAGAAAATAACTTTTGTTAACAAAAAAGGAGAATTTCCAAAGATCAATGTTAAACAAGGGAAAAGTTTAATTTTCTTTTGAAAAATAGAATTTAATTTAAAAAAAGGCTTTTTGCCTAAACAGTTGCCTTTTCAACAAAAAAAAAGCCTTAAATAAACAAATTTTTTACAATGTAGTTTAAAAAAAGAATAGATGAATTTTACAACTAAAAATATAAATCTTAAAAAAAAAGACTTTTTAACAAAGTGATTCAATCAAATATTAAAAAAAAATAGTTGGATACTCAAGCAATGAAAAATATTTTTTAACGAAAAAGTGACATTTTTATAAAAAAATTAAATTTATACGAAAACAGATGAATTTTTCAATAAAAAAAGATAAATTTAAAGAAAAATAGTTGAATATTATGTTAAAAAAGATTTTTCATTTGACTTTTCGCGATCTAAATATGAATTTTTAAACAAGAAATAAGCTTCTACGAAAAAAATCGAATTTTCAATACAAAAAGTGGAATTTTTAATCAAAAAGGATGATTTTAACAAAACAAAAAAATATGAAATTTTTTTAAAAACAGATGATTTTTTATTTATAAAAAAAAAGATTGCAAAAAGTAGTTGAATTTTCATCAAAAAAAGATTCCAGTTGACTGTTTAAGATCAAAATATAAATTTGCGAACAAAAAATATGGTTCTACGAATGAGTTTTTCAATAAAAAAGATAAAAATAAAAATAAATATTTGAATTTTTTGTTAAAAAAAGATTTTTTATTTGACTTTTCACGATCCATCTATGAATTTTTAAACAAGAAATAAGTTTCTACGAAAAACAATTAAATTTTCAATACAAAAAGTCGAATTTTTAATCAAAAAGGATGATTTAAACAAAAAAATTTTTTTAACATGAAATTTCTTTGAAAATAGATGATTTTTTATTTAGAAAAAAAAATTGTAAAAAGTAATTGAATTTTCACCCAAAAAAGATTCCAGTTGCCTTTTCAAGATCAAAATATAAATTTGAGAATAAAAAATAAGTTTCTACGAATGACATTTTCAATAAAAAAGATCAAAATTATCAAAAAAATATTTGAAAGTTTTGATAACAAAAATTTTTCATTTGACTTTTCACGATTCAAATATGAATTTTTAAACAAGAAATAAGTTTCTACGAAAAAAAATTGAACTTTCAATACAAAAAGTCGAATTTTTAATCAAAAAGGATGATTTTAACAACAATTTTTTTTTAAATATGAAATTTCTTCGACAATAGACGATTTTTTATTTAGAAAAAAAATTGCAAAAAGTAGTTGAATTTTCATCCAAAAAAGATTCCAGTCGACTTTTCACGATACAAATATGAATTTTCAAAAAAGAAATAACTTTCTACGACAAAAATTTAATTTTCAATACAAAAAGTCGAATTTTTACTCAAAAAGGATGATTAAAAAAAACGCTGAATAATTTTCTACCAAATAGTTGCATTTTTATCCAAAAAATATAAAATTTCTTTGAAACCAGATGATTTTTTATTTAGAAAAAAAAATATTTCGATAAGTAGTTGAATTTTCATCCAAAAAAGAATCCAGTTGACTTATCAAGATCAAAATATAAATTTGAGAACAAAAAGTACGTTTCTACGAATGAGTTTTTCAATTAAAAAGATAAAAATAGAAAAAATAGTTGAATTTTAAGTTAAAGAAGATTTCATGTGACTTTTCACAATCTAAATATGAATTTTTAAACAACAAATAAGTTTCTACGAAAAAAATTGAACTTTCAATACAAAAAGTAGAATTTTTAATCAAAAAGGATGATTTTAACAAACAAAAAAATTTTTTAATATGAAATTTCTTTGAAAATGGACAATTTTTTATTTAGAAAAAAAATTGCAAAGGGTAATTGAAATTTCATCTAAAAAAGATTCCAGTTGACTTTTCACGATCAAAATATAAATTTGAGAACAAAAAATTCGTTTCTACGAATGACATTTTCAATAAAAAAGATAAAAATTACCAAAA
The DNA here is from genome assembly GCA_035041075.1 of Acraspis erinacei. NCBI lineage: Eukaryota > Metazoa > Arthropoda > Insecta > Hymenoptera > Cynipidae > Acraspis > Acraspis erinacei. Next base: position 38,612,326 of record JAWWLR010000127.1, read on the forward strand.
AATTATTTGAATTTTTTTATAACAAAAATTTTTCATTTGACTTTTCACGACCCAAATATGAATTTTTAAACAAGAAACAAGTTTCTACAACAAAAATTGAACTTTTAATATAAAAAGTTAAGAAAGATTTCAGTTGACTTTTCACGATCTAAATATTAATTTTTTTAACAAGAAATAAGTTTCTAAGAAAAACAATTAAATTTTCGATGCAAAAATGATGAACTTTTAATAAAAAAGGATGATTTTAACAAAAATGTTGAATTCTCTACCAAATAGTTGCATTTTTATCCAAAAAAGATTAAATTTCTCTTAAAACAGATGATTTTTTATTTATAAAAAAGTATTTCAATAAGCAGTTGAATTTTCATCCAAAAAAGATTGCAGTTTCTACGAAAAAATTTGAATTTTCCAATAGAATAAATTGAATTTTTTTCAACCAAAAAGAATGAACTTTAACAAAACAGAAAAATTAACTAAACAAAAAGTATCACATTTTAAATAAAATTTCAAATAAATAGATGCATTTTTTATTTAAACAAAACTATTTTTTTCACAAAGATAATTGAATTTTCATGCAGAAAAGATAAATTCCCGAGAAAAAAAGATTTCAATCGAAAAAGGATGAAATTTATACACAATAAAAATAATGTTTAAAACTAAATTTTCGAACCAAAAATATCACTTTTCATACAAAAAATTAAGTTTTCACGAAACTGAAGTATTTTCACCCAACAAACATGAAATTTCAAACCAAGAAATTTTTTTTTTTTACCAAAAACGGAGAGTTTTTAACTAAATAAGGTCAATCTTAAAAAAAATGGAAAAGTTTCATAATCAGTTGAAAAATTAGTTGAATACTCAAGCAAAGAAGAATAATTTTTAAACAAAAAGTTGCATTTTCATAAAAAATTAAATTTATACTAAAACAGATACATTTTTTTAAATAAAAGAGGTAATTTTAAAAAAATTTGAATTTTCGATTAAAAAAGATTTCAGTTGACTTTAATAAAAATTGTCGAATTCTCTACCGAATAGTTGTATTTTTGTCCAAAAACTATGAAAATTCTCATAAAACAGATGAATTTTTATTTAGATTTTTTTTCTTACAAAAAGTAGTTGAATCTTCATTCCAAAAAGATCCCCGATGATTTTTCAAGAACAAAAAATAAATTTGTAAACAAAAAATTTTCCATACAACAAAACGAATTTTTTCAACGAAAAACGATAAATTTGTAATAAAATTTGTTGCATTTTTATCAAACGAAGATCAAATTTCTTTTAAAACATATGCATTTTTAATTAAAAAGAACATTTTTTTAAGTTGACTTTTCTTCCAGAAAAGATTTCAGTTCTCTTTTAAACAAAGCAATATTAAATTTAAACAAAAAGTAAATTTTATACGAAATAGTTCCATTTCCAACAAAATATCAGAATTTTCAAACAAAAAAATTAATAACAAAAAAAAATAGTTGAATTTTCTGTTAAAAAAGATTTCGGTTGACGTTTCACAATCAAAATATCAATTTTCAGTCCAACTAGTTGGATTTTTAGCGAAAAAAGATGAAATTTCTCTTTAAAACAACGAACAAAAATAAGAATTTTCCATACACTAAAACGAATTTTTTCAATGAAAAAGGATGAATTTTTAACAAAATAGTTGAATTCTCTACCAAATAGTTTCATTTTTATTTAAGAAAGATGAAAATTGTACTAAAACAGTTGCATTTTTAATAATAAACAACTTATTTTTTAAGTTGAACTTTCATTTAGAAAAGATTTCAAGTTCACTTTTTAACACCAAAATAAAATTTTGTAACAAAAAGTAAATTTTCTACGACATAGTTAAATTTTTCAACAAAACAATAGAATTTTCATCCAAAAAGTAGGAATTTTTATTCAAGAAATATATAATTTCTGCTAAAGCAGGTGAATTTTTCAAATAAAAAAGATCAACTTTAAAAAAAAGATTTGAATTTTTAACTGAAGATTTGAATATTTTTAATTCAAAACGATCAAATTTTTTCTAAAACAGATGAATTAAGAGAAAAAAAAATTAAAATAAATAGTTAAATTTTTATCCAAAGAAAATTTCAGTTTACTTTGCAACACTAAAAAAGGAATTGTAAAAAATACTTTTGTTTTTCTCGGAAATAGGCGAATTTTTAAACAAAACTAAAACAGCTACATTTTCAAATAAAAAATAAAAACCACTTTTTTTGGTTTAAATTTAATTTTCAACAATGCAGTTGCATTTTCATCCAAGAAAAATGCATTATTTCTACTAAAAAAGATAAACATTTAATTTAAAAAGGCAAATTTGCAGAAAAATAGTTTTTATCCGAAAAAGATTTCAATTTACTTATCAGCAACAAAATATTTACAAAAAAAAAGAATAATAATAAAATTTTTAACTAAAAATATAATCTTTAGGAGAAATTTTTTGCAAATTTGCAAACATTACGTACATTAGTGCTTTAATTCCTAATATTAAGGACGAAATTTATTGTATTTTTGACAAAATAATTAAATTTTCAACAAAAAAAAGTTTCTAATA
>JAWWLR010000127.1:38615955-38653951 GCA_035041075.1 Acraspis erinacei
TTTGAAACCCAAAAAGACGAATTATAAAAATAAAAAAATAATTTTCAACCAAAAGGATGAATTTTCAACCAAACAGTTCAATTTCCAAACAAAAAAGATGATTTTTTAACAAAATAATTCCATTTTTAGCCAAATTGATTCAATTTTCAAGTCAAAAAATTGTAACTTTGCTTAATTTAACTTTATTATATTGTAGTTCAAGATCAAAATATAAATTTGTGAACAAAAAATAAGTTTCTACGAACGAACTTTTCAATAAAAAAGATAAAAATAAAATAAATCGTTGAATTTTTTGTTAAAAAAGTTTTCATTTGGCTTTTCACGATCTAACTATGAATTTTTAAACAAGAAATAAGTTTCTACGAAAAAAATTGAACTTTCAATACAAAAAGTCGAAGTTTTAATAAAAAAGGACGATTTTAACAAACAAAAACTTGTTTTAATATGAAATTTCTTTGAAAATAGATGATTTTTTATTTAGAAAAAAAATATTTCAAAAAGTATTTGAATTTTCATCCAAAAAAGATTCCAGTTGACTTTTCAAGATCAAAATATAAATTTGAGAACAAAAAATACGTTTCTACGAATGACATTTTCAATAAAAAAGATAAAAATTACCAAAAAAATATTTGAATTTTTTGATAACAAAAATTTTTCATTTGACTTTTAACGATCCAATTAACTTTATTATATTGTAGTTGAAAATTACTATTTTTAGGTGGAAAATTAATCTTCTTGGTTATAAATTCAACTGTTTGGTTCAAATTTACTCTTTTTTTAGTTTAAAATTCATGTTTTTGATTAGAATATCTTTTTCTTTGTTGAAAATTAATTTTTGTAACTAAACATTTAATTTTTTATAGAAAATTTATCTCGTTTAGTTGAAATTTTGACTTTTTGGTTGAAAATTCATGTGTTTGGTCGAAAATTAACCTACTCTCTTGAAAATTAAGCAATTGTTTTTATAAGTATTTCTTTTTGTTTGAAAAGTCAAGTGTGTTGTTAAAAATTCGTCTTTCTAGTTAAGGATTCAAATATTTTTTATAAAAATCATTGTTTTTTGTCGAAAAATTATTTTTCAAATAAAAATTGAACTATTCCAGTTAAAGATTCATCGTTTTAGTTGAAACTTCATCTTTTTGATAGAAAATCTAACTATAATGATGAAAATTCGATTTTTTTTTAATTTGACTTACTTTTCAACTACAAATTTAACTGTTCCATTTGCTGTGGAAAAGATCAATTTTAATTCGAAAATTCAACTTTATGAATGAATATTTATCTCCTTTAGTTGAAAATTTAAATACATTATTGAAAATTTATGTAATCTGTTAAAAAATTAATACTTTTAGGCGGAAAATTAATTTTTGTAAGTAAAAATTTAATTCTTTATAGAAAATTCATCTCGTTTAGTTGCAATTTCAACTATTTGGTTGCAAATTCATGTTTTTTTTTTTGTTAAATATTGATCATTCTTGGTAAAAAATTAATCCCTTTGCTGGAAAATTAGATTATTTTGTTAAAAATTCCGTTTTTTTCTGTAAAAAAATAATTTTTTTGAATTAAAAATGCAGCTATTCCATTTATGGTTTAAAATTTATGTTTTTAATTGAAAATTCAACTACTTGGTTGAAAATTCATGTTTTTGATCGAAAATGAACCTACTTTCTTGAAAATTAGGCAATTATTTTTATAAGTATCCTTTTTGGTTAAATATTTAACTTTATTGTTAAAAATTGATATTTTTAGGTGGAAAATTAATCTTCTTGGTTATAAATTCAACTGTTTGGTTTAAATTTAATCTTTTTTAGTTGAAAATTCATCTTTTTCATTACAAATTCTCTTTCTTGGTTGAAAATTCATTTTTTTAATTCAAAATTTAATTTTGTATAGAAAATTTATCTCGTTTCGTTGAAATTTCAACTGTTCGGTTGAAAATTCTTGTATTTTTTTAAATATTGGTCTTTCTTGGTAACAATTTAATCTCTATAGTTGAAAATTAATCTATTTGCTGGAAAATTCGATTAATTTGTATAAAAATCCTTGTTTTTTTTATCGAAAAATTATTTTTTCAAATGAAAATTTAACTATTCCAGTCGAAGATTCATCGTTTTAGTCGAAACTTCATCTTTTTGGTTAAATATTTAACTATATTGGTGAAAATTCATATTTTTAGGTGGAAAATTAATCTTCTTCGATATAAATTCAACTGTTTGGTTTAAATTTAATCTTTTTTAGTTCAAAATTCATCTTTTTTATTACAATTTCTTTTTCCTGGTTGAAAATTAAATTTTGTAACTTAAAATTTAATTTTTTATCGAAAATTTATCTCGTTTCGTTGAAATTGCAACTATTTGTTTGAAAAATCATGTTTTTTGTTAAATATTGATCTTTCTTGGTACAAAAATTATTCACTTTAGTTGATCATCAATCTCTTTTCTAGAAAATTGGATTATTTTGTAGAAAAATCATTGTTGTTTTATCGAAAAATTATTTTTCAAATGAAAATTTAACTTTTTCAGTTGAAGATTCATCGTTTTAGTTGAAGCTTCATCTTTTTGATTAAAAATTTAACTAATTTGATGAAAATTCATATTTTTAGGTGGAAAATTTATCTTCTTCGTTGTAACTTTTTGGTTGAAAATTCATGTTTGTAGTCCAAAAATTAACCTACTTTCTTGAGAATTAGGCAATTGTTTTTATAAATATCCTTTTTGATAGAAAAATCAAAGGTACGGCTAAAAATTCGTCATTTTAGATGAAGATTCAAACGTTTTGTAGAAAAATCATTGTTTTTTGTATCCAAAAATTATTTTTCAAATGAAAATTTCACTTTTCCAGTTAAAGATTCATCATTTTAGTCGAAAATTAATATATTTTATTCAAATCTAACTATATTGATGAAAATTCAATTTTTTTGTTTGAAATTTAACTTTCTTTTCAACTGAAAATTTAACTGTTCCATTTACTGTAAAAAAGATCAATTTTAATTCGAAAATTCAACCGTATGGACGAATATTTATCTCCTTTAATTGAAAATTTAAATGCTTCATTGAAAATGTATGTAATCGGTTCGAAAATTAAAATTTCTAGGTGGAAAATTAATTTTTATAACTAAAAATTTAATTTTTTATAGAAAATTTATCTCGTTTAGTTGAAATTTCAACTATTCGGTTGAAAATTCATGTATTTTGTTAGATATTGATCTTTCTTGGTAAAAAATTAATCACTTTAGTTGAAAATTAATCTCTTTAGTGGAAAATTGGATTATTTGGTTAAAAATTCCGTTTTTTTTCTGTAAAAAATAATTTTTTGAATTAAAACTGCAGCTATTCCATTTATGATTTAAAATTTATGTTTTGAATTGAAAATTCAACTATTTGGTTGAAAAATCATGTTTTTGGTAGACAATTAACCTACTTTCTTGAAAATTAGGCAATTGTTTTTATAAGTATTTCTTTTTGGTTGAAAAGTCAAGTGTATTACTAAAAATGGATATTTATAGGTGGAAAATTAATCTCCTTCGATATAAATTCAACTTTTTGAGTTTAAATTTAATCTTTTTTAGTTGGAAATTCATCTTTTTGATTCCAAATTCTTTTTCCTGGTTGAAAATTCATTTTTTTAATAAAAATTTAATTTTTTATAGAAAATTTATCTCTTTTCGTTGAAATTTCAACTATTCGGCTGAAAATTCATGTATTTTGTTAAATATTGGTCTTTCTTGGTAACAAATTAATCTCTATAGTAGAAAATTAATCTCTTTGCTGGAAAATTGGATTATTTTGTAGAAAAAACATTGTTTTTTTATCGAAAAATTATTTTTCAAATGAAAATTTAATTATTCCAGTTGAAGATTTGTCATTTTAGTCGAAACTTCATCTTTTTGGTTAAATATTTAACTATATTGATGAAAATTCATATTTTTAGGTGAAAAATTAATCTTCTTCATTATAAATTCAACTATTTGGTTAAAAATTCATCTGTTTTGTTGAAAATTCAACAATTTTATGATATGGAAGCTGAAAATATTAATCATTTTTAGAAATAATTTATTCACCACTTGCGTTTCCTTGAGTTCGAGTTAAAGGCGAGTGCTGGGTCCTTCCAGAATCTATGAGATCCATAAATTGTCCCCGAAAAGCATTCAATGATTGCTGCAGCCACTGACTGTGCGGCGTTGAACTTTCTTTGTAAAGAGCCCAATGTTTTCTGTCAGCAATCGCCAAATGATAAGGGTAGTAATCGATTTGAAATTTCACCAGGGAAATTTGAAGAGCTCCTCCGTCCATCAAATCCGGATGCAGAGATCTGCCCGCTAAAAGAATTTTTATTGTTTTTTTGCTGTTTTTGTAAAAACTCTTTTGTAAACATTAAATTGTAACCAAGAAATTCTTGCAAATTTAAAAAAAAACTAGAATTTCAAAACGAAATTTGTTAATTTTACAGGATTTGAGGAAATATTAGAAGAAATTCGAATCGGCTAAAAAGATATTGAGATCTTTCAGAAGTTTCGAGGAAACCTAAAAATGTTTGGCAAGTTTTCGGAAATATTGTAAAGTTTAAAAATTTCTTATTGAATCAAATGTTTCCTAAAACTTATAAAAAATTATGCAAAATTTTTTTAATTGCCTTAAAATCTTCCAGATTATTCTTTGAATATTTTGAAAAATAAAAATGTTTTAAAATATTTGAATTTTTCCCAAAATTCAAAAATGTTGCCTTAAAATGTTCCAGATTTTTCCTCAGAATGTTTTCAAACATTTGAAAATCTACATTTTTTGTGAAATTTTTCGAAGTCTTGCATTTAAATTGCCTGAAATTAAAAAAAAATTGCCTTAAAATCTTCCAGATTTTTTTTTTCAAAATTATGGAATTATTTAAAAATGCTTTTGAGTCTTTTTAAATATTCTCTTAAACTTAGTTTTTCAAAAGAAAAAGCATTTTAAATTCTCATACGAATCTGGAGAAAAAAACAGTATTCTCAGAAAACTTTTCAAAATTCTCAAAAAGCTCGTTTTTCTAAATTTTCAAAACTCTACATTTTTTTGTTAATTTTTTGAAATCTTGAAAGTAAAATTTTTAAAAATATTTGTACAACTTCTAAATATCTTTAAAAATTATTCAATTTTTCGCTAAAACTAAACAAAAAATGTTTTGAAATCTTTTAAAATTTTTTCTTAAAATTAATTTTTCAAAACAAAAAATAATTTAAAATTTTCCTCGGAATCAAGAGAAGATTTTTTATTTTTACAAAAACCTTTTAAAGTTCTTGAAAAGCTTATTTCTCAAAATTTTCAAAAATCTACATTTTATTAAATCTTGAAATTACGTGTAACCTTTTCGAAACTTCTAAATATCTTTAAAAATAATTCAAATTTTTTCTAATTTAAAATAAAAAAATCCCTTAAAATATTCTGAGATTTTTTTGACGAATTTGAAAATATTTTAAAATGTTTTAAATTTGTTTTAAATACTCTCTTAAACTTAGTTTTTCAAAATAAAAAGCATCGTAAATTCTCCTCGGAATCTAGAGATTTTTTTATTCTCATAAAAACTTTTTAAAATTCCCAAAAATCTTATTTTTTTAAATCTTCATTTTTATGTGAAATGTTTAGAAATATTGAAATTAAACTGATTTAAAAATCTGTTTACAACTTTTAAATATCTAAAAATTATTCGATTTTTTTTAATTTAAAAAAAAAATTGCCTTAAAATCATTCAGATTTTTTGACGATTATGGAAATATTTTTAAATGATTTGAAATCTTTTTAAATTTTCTAAATTTTCAAAAATCTACATTTTTATGAAATTTTTTGAAGTCTTGAAATTAAACTTGTTGTATCTTAAAACATGGTTCGAATTTTTCCTAAAATTAAAAAGAAAAATAATATCTGCCCTTAAATCTTCCAAATTTTTTTTACAATTTGGAAAATATTTTGAAATCTGCTCTTAAGATTAATTTTTGCAAAGAAAAAATCATTTTAAATTTGCCTAAAAATCTAGAGAAACAATATTTTTTAATATTATCTTAAAATTAATTTTGCAAAATAAGAAATGATTTTTAATTTTCCTAGGAATCTCAAGAAAATTTTATCATTCTTCGATTTTTTTAATTTCCAAGAATTTCGTAGTTTAAACTTGAAAAAAAATAAAAATAAAAAAGACTGTCAAAAAGAATTTCATAATAAAGTTTAAGCATTAAAATTAAAAAAAAAGGGAGACAAAAAAAATGATAATTGGTATTTTGAGGTTGCCTTTCATTTCCTTCCTCTTTCTTCTTTTTTTTAAATTCTTTTTTAAATCTTATTTTAAAGAATTGCCTAGTAAAATTCCAATTTTAGCAGAGAAAAATTTTGATTTTATCTAAATTTATTTTCTTAAACATTAAATTGTTTTACAAGTTGAAGATTTTTACCTCCAGGATCGTCGCAGAGATGCAAATCGATTCTCTGAGAAAGAAAATGGTAAGATGTCTCGACAACATCATATCTAGTGAATATTTTGGAAATTGGTGTATGACTCGCACTTTTTGCTCGCGTCTGTTGAGAAACTTGCGCTTGGTGTTCTGGTAATCCCTGTGAAATAAATTTTGGAAAAATAGTGGCATGAATTTTTTTTTAATAATAAATTTCTAATATAAATCATGCAGTCGAATGAATTTTTCTATTTTCTTTGCAGAAACCACATCATTTCTATTTAAATTCTGATCAACTTGCAAGGATTTATATTTTGAATTATTTTCAAAATTGCATTCTCAAATTTGAAAGATTTTATTCTACTGTAGTCGATGAATGTTTTTATTCCAAATTGTTCAGTTTTTTAATTTAAACCGGTTCAACTATTAAGGCTTTTTTTTAAACAAAATCAATGTAAAATTTTTTTTTTTCAAAAGATTATGTTTTTAAATTATTCAGTTTCGAACATTTTTAATTTTAAACCTTTCAAAAATTTCTTATTCCAAAATCATTTATTTTTGAGGGCTTACAGTTTCAAATTATTCGATTTCAACACCTTACATTTGAAAAATTAACTATTTATAAATATATTTCAGTTCAAACGATAAAAAATGGAATAAAAATTAAATTAATAGCTCAATGTTCAAAGAATATAATTTTAAAATTATTCAATTTATTCAATCTTAAGAATTCAAGGTGAGTTTTAAAGACTTCAGCTGCAATTAAAAAGAAAAAGAACTAATATGAATTTAAAAAAAATCCAGTGCTCAATGCTAGAAGAAATCGAGACAATTACAAAAATTCAAGATTTAAACAAAAATTTGAAAGTATTCAGGAATTAAAAAGAATTCAGGATGAATTGGAAATGAATTCAAATAAATTACAACCAATATTTTAGAATCTCTTCCAAACTTTGGAAATTTGATACAATTCCTTGGAATCTTTTAGAAAAATGTTAAATCATATAATCATATAATTTCAAGTTATTGAAATGGATAAAAAGTACACTAAAATATTTCAAGTCTTTCGAAATCCCTTGAAACTTTAAAAAAAAGTTCTTGAAAATTCCTCGGAATTTTTAAAAATATCCTAAAATCTCAAAATCTCATTTCAAATACTTTCGAAATCTTTTTAAATCCCTTCAAACTTTTTAAAGCACTTGAAGCTTTTTTGGAATGCTTAAAATACCCTAAAATCTTAAAAATCCTTTCAAAATTCGATGGAATATTTTTAAATGCTCTCTAATTTTTCAAATATTTTGAAAAATTTTTAATTCCTTTGAAAAATTTTAAAAAGCTCTTGAAAATTCTTTGGAATTTTAAAAAAAATACTCTAAAATATAGCAAAGTATTGATTTTCCCACCCTCTCTACCTGGAATTTTGGTGAAATAATAGAAGAATTGGTGAAATCTTTTTAATCTATCCGAAATCTTTGCTAAATATTTAAAATCTTTGGAAAATCTTTCTAATCTTTCTGAAATATTTGATATTTGTGAAATTATTTAAATCTTTGTAAAATCCTCGGGAAATTATTGAAATCTTTGTTAACTTTTTGAAATCTATCCAAAATTTTGATGAAATAATTACAATCTTAATATTTTTAAAAGATTTCCGAAGATATGAAAAAAATGTTGGAAAAGATTATTTTCTAAGAATTGCAAAGATTTCAAAAAGATTTAAATTATTTCTCAAAAATTTCAGATAGATTTCCAAGAGTGCATCAAGATTTTAAACAATATAAGATATTTCAAAAATATTTGAAATCTTTGCGAAAAAATTTTTAATATCTTATATTGTTTGTGAAATTATTGAAATCTTGGTGCACTCTTTTAAATCTATCAGAAAATTTTGAGAAATAATTTCAATCTTTTTGAAATCTTTGAAATACTTAGAAAAATAATGTTTACGAATTTTTTTTGATATCTTCGGAAATCTTTTCAAAATATTTGAAATATTTTTGAAATATATAAATATATACGTGAAATTCTTGAAATGATTGAAGTCTTGGGGAATCTTTAAAAGCTTCATGAAATCTTTGCGAAATATTAAAAATATTTTTTAAATACCTGATATTATTTGTGAAATTATTGAAATCTTTAAAATAATTGGTAAATCATTCAAATCTTTGTAAAATCTTTCTGAAATATTTGGAAATCTTTACCAAAATTTTAAAGTATTTTTGAAATCTTGTAAATCTGTCCAAAATCTTTGCGAAATCTTCAAATATTGTGGAAATCGATCATATATTTTTTTAAATCTTTGGTAATCTTTGCAAAAAAATATTTAAAATACTTAAAATTAAATTATTTTGTTGAAAATTTATGTATTTTGCGCAAAATTCATCTTTTTTAGTAGAACATTAATATTCTTGTTCAAAAATTAATTTTTGTAGTGGTAAATTTCAAAACTGTCTGTTTTCATAGAAGATTAATCTTCTTGGAAAAAATTCATCATTTTCATTGCAAATTTGGTTAAAAATTAGTTTTTTTTCTGTTCAGAGCTATTTTTTTATCATAAGTTTTATCTGAAAATTTAACTATTCTATCTTTGGTTAAAACTTTGTCCTGTAAATTATGTAAATTAAAAATGCAACTGTTTAGTAAAAAATTAATGAATTTTGTTGAAAAATCGTCTTTTTGGGTAGAAAATAATTCTTGTTTGTTAAAAATCCAACTATCTGGTAGAAAATTCATATATTTTGTTAAAACCTCGTCATTTGGGTAGAAAATTATACTTGTTTATGGAAAGGTCAACCTTTTAGTTGAGAATTAAAGAATCTTCTTCAAAATTCCTCTTTCTTGGTAAAAATGATCTTTTTTTATATAAATTCAACTGTTTCCTAAAAATTTTTTTCTTTTGGTCTTGAAAATTTAAATATTTGATTGAAAATGCATCTTGGTATGCTGAAAATGTTTAGAAATTCAACTATTTTTATAAAAATATAATTATTTTTGTAAACGTTTACCATTTTACATAATTTTTTTAATCGAAAATTTAATTAAATTGTTATAAATTCGTTGAAGTAGTCACTGTGTGAAAAAAGCGTATTTTTTGCTAGAAAATTTTACCATTTTGTTAAATATTTAACTATTTGTTGGAAAAATTCGTCTACTTTTACAGGCACGTTAAGCCATTTTATTAATGAAACTATTAAGTTAAATACGATTTTTTTTTTGTGCTGAAAATTCATCTTTTGTATGAAAAATTCATCTCTTTGGGCAGAGAAGAACTTTAATATCATTTGACTAGATTAAAATTTACCTCTAGCTTCCGAGCCGCTTTTGTCTTTCTTTCAAGAATCGTCGCCTTTTCAATTAAACCTCCGAGGGAATCTATAAAGTGGAGGGCAGCCTTTAATTGAGAGTCGGTCAGCACCCAAAGTAGATCGTCTAAAATGATCACTAGCCTCGATCCCATCACAAAACAATCTAAAAAAATATATAAAGTTCATGAGGAGAGAGTTATTAGTGAAAGAAAATAATTTTTTACTATATCCTATAACATAAAAACGCGCGCTGAGCGCACGACAATATTTTTTGATCTTTAAAATTAATAAATATTGATACAAAATTTGCGTATTTCAAAGCACCCATTATCTAACACACTAGAAAAGAAAAGCAAACACAATATTGTCAATATATGATCCTAAATATTGTTCAAATTATAATAATTTTTGTTTGAAAATCACAAATTTCAAGGTAATCCAAAATTATTACAATATTATGGGTGAGCATATAAATTTTATTATTTCAAACAAAAATCAATGAATTTGGGACCAATGATTCGCTATCTAAAATTAAAAATTACAGGTGAAAAACACCAAAAAAGCCCGAAGTTATTCAAAATTGTAAATATTCTTTAAAGTCTAATAATTTTTGATTAAAAATAATAATAATTTCCGACGAAAAACATACATAACAGAAATGTGTTGAGAATTGTAAATCTTTCTCGAAATATAATGATTTTTGTTTAAAAATAACCGATTGCTTCTAAAAAATGTTAATATAATCTAAAATCTAAAATTGTTCAAATTTTTGAATCTTATTTGGAATCTTTCTTTTGCATTAAAAATACAAATTCCCGACAAAAATCACTAAAATAATCCAACATTGATAAAATATTGTAAATCTTGTTGAAACAATAATACTTTTTGCATAAAAAACACAGTTTTTGGTGTAGAAAGCTAACATAACCTTAAATTGTTAAAACATGTGAATCTTCCTTGCGTTTTTGTTTAAATACCAATTTCCCACAAAAAAAATAATTAAAAATAATATAATAAAATAATAGAAAATAAATAGATAGCTAGATAGATAGATAGATAAATAGCTAAAATAATAGAAAATTATTAAAAGAATCTAAATCTTATTCAAATTATGATTATTTTCGTTTTAAAATGCCAATATTTTATTTTAAAATGCCAATATTTTATTTTAAAACGCTAACATAACCTAACATTGTTGAAAAAATTATAAACCCTTGAAATATAATTATTTTTGTTTCAAAAACGTTAAAAAAAAACAAAAACGGAAATTTTTCAAAAAAATTTCATCTTCGAAATCCTATAATTTCTGATTCAAAAGGTTCATTTCCGGGATAAAATATGAACATAAACTAAAATTGTTAAATATGTGAATCTTATTTTAAAACGATATTTTTTAAATACTAATTTCTGACAAAAAACGCTAACTAAATCGAAAATTGTTAAAAGAATCTAAATCTTATTCAAATTATGATTATTTGTGTTTTAACATGCCAATTTTTATTTTAAAACGCTAAAATAACCTAAAATTGTTAAATATGTGAATGTTCTTTAAAAAAATATTTTTTAAATACTAATTTCTAACAAAAAACACTAACTAAAATCGGAAATTGTTAAAAGAATCTAAATCTTATTCAAATTATAATTATTTTCGTTTTAAAATACCTATATTCTTATTGTAAAACGTTAAAGTAAATTAAAATTGTTGAAAAAATTATGAACCTTTGAAACCTAATACTTTTTGTTTCAAAATCATTATAAAAAAAAAACAAAAATCAATTTTTGAAAAAATTTTCATCTTCGAAATCTAATAATTTCTTATTCAAAATGCCAATTTCGGGTGTAAAACGCTAATATAACCTAAAATTGTTAAATATTTCAATCTTCTTTCAAACAAAGATTTTTTAAATACTAATTTCCGACAAAAAACACTAACATAATAAAAAATTGTTAAAAGAATCTAAATATTATTCAAATTATAATGATTTTTGTTTTAACATGCCAATATTTTTATTGTAAAACGCTAACATAACCTAAAATTGTCGAAAATTGCGAATATTGATGATCATTCTTATTTAAAAATGTTAATTTTCAGTTTTCAATTGTTTTGTTGAAAATTCATCTTTTTTTAAATTAATTCAATTGTTTTTTTATTTAAAATAAATATCTTCTATTGTTGAAATATCAAATAAAAATTTTTTTATTTAAATTTACCTTTTTAGTCTGAAAATTCAAATCCTTCGTTGCAAGTTGAACCATTTACTTAAAAATTAATTTTTTTGTTTGAAGATTCATAATTTTAGTAGAAGTATCATCCCTTTAGTTCAAAATTGAACTACTTTCTTAAAAAAAATTTGTCTTTTCTGGAGTAAAAATTAACTTTTTTAAATTGAAAATTTATCTGAAAATAAACTTTTTTGTTCAAATTTCATATTTTCGGGTTGTTAATTCAACTGTTTTGTATAGAAAATTCGTCCTATTGTCTTTAAAATTAAAAAATTTGATAGAAATTCGAACTGCGTTTCAGAAAAAAAGCAACAGTTTTGTAGAAAGCTCGCGTTTTCAGTTTGAAAATTTCATTATTTGGTTCAAAATTGATGTATTTTGTTGAAAATTTGTCTTCTTTGGAAAAAATTAATCTTCTAATTTAGAAAACTCCGCTATTTGGTTTAAAATTAATGTATTTTGATGAAAATTCTATTTTTATTTAAAAAAATAAAAATGACATATTCTCGAGTTAACATAATTTCTTTAAAATTCGTCTTTTTTTGTTCGTAAATTAATATTCTTGGTTGAAAATGCAACTATTTTCTTAGAAATTTATGCAATTTGTTTAACATTCGTCTTTTTCAGTCAAAAAAATCTTCTTGGTAGAAAATTCAACATTTGGTTAAAAATTATTTTCTTAAAAATTCTTTTCTTAAGCAGAAAATTAATATTCTTCGTTCAAAATTTAATTTTGATTGAAAATGTAATTATTTAGATTAAAAATTCAACTTTTTTGGAAAGCTTGTCCTTTTAGCTTAAAAAATCCTCTATTTCTTTCAAATTTCATGTATTTTCTTGAAAATATTTATTGTTTTGTAGAAAATTAGTTTTCTTGAAATATTTCTTTTTTAGGTTAAAAACGCTTTTTTCCTAACTTAAAATTTTAATATTTTATTGAAAATTAACTTTCTTATGCAAATATTTTGTTCGAAATTTATGCATTTTGTTAAAATTTCTTTTTTTTCAGTAAAAAAAAGTCTTCTTCCTTGAAAATGCAACCATTTGGTTAAAAATTTATATATTCTGTTGAGATTTTTTTGTTTTTTATAGAAAATTAATTTTCTTGGATGAAGATTTATTTTTTTGGTTGAAAATGTAATTATTCGATTGAAGATTCCACTTTCTTGTGGATAGCTCGTCCTTTTAGCTTAAAAATTCCACTATTTGTGTCAAAATTGAAGTATTTTGTTGAAACTTTGTCTTCTTTTGTTGCAAATTTATTTTTTTTAGATTAAAAACTATTTTTTTCAATTTAAAATTTAAATATTTTATTGAAAATTAACTTTCTTCTTGAAACTTCTTATTTTCGTGTTGAAAATTCAACTCTTTGGTAGAAACTTCAAGCTGTTTTGTAGAAGTTTTTTTTTGACTAAAAATTAATTTTTTCAATGAAAATTAAAATATTCCTTGTTTTTTTAAAAATCAATCTTTTTAAATTAAAAATTAAGCTATCCAACATTTGGTTAAAAATTATTTTGTTGAAAATTCTTTTCTTAAGCAAAAAATTAATATTCTTGGTTGAAAATTTAATTTGTTGGTTGAAAATTTAATTTGTTGGTTGAAAATGTAATTATTTAGATTGAAAATTCAACTTTTTTTGGAAACCTTGTCCTTTTAGCTTAAAATATTCTCTGTTTCTTTCAAATTTCATGTATTTTCTTGAGAATTTTTCTACTTTTGTAGAAAATTAGTTTTCTTGATTGAAAATTCATTGATCTAGTTCAAAATTAATTTCTTTTGTTTAAAATTTCCTTTTTATGTTAAAAACTATTTTTTTCTTAACCTAAAATTTTAATATTTTATTGAAAATTGACTTTCTTATGCAAATATTTTCTTACAAATTTATGCATTTTGTTAAAATTTCTTTTTTTTTTTTGTAAAAAAAGTCTTCTTCGTTGAAAATGCAACCATTTGGTTAAAAATTTATATATTCTTTTGAAAATTATTATTTTTTTATATAAAATTAACCTTCTTGGTTGAAAATTTATCGATTTGGTTAGAAATGTATGTATTTTTTAAAAAATTCGTTTTATCGGTAAAAAAATAAATTCCTGGCTGGAAAATTCGTTTATTTGGTTATAAATTTATATATTTTGATGAAGATTTGTTTTATTTAGATGAGAAATTAATCTTCTTGGTTGAAAATTTATTTTTTTGGTCGAAAATGTAATTATTTGATTGAAAATTTCACTTTCTTCTGGAAAGCTCGTCCTTTTAGCTTAAAAATTCCATTATTTGTGTCAAAATTGAAGTATTTTGTTGAAACTATGTCTTCTTTTGTTGCAAATTTATTTTTTTTAGATTAAAAACTATTTTTTTTCAATTTAAAATTTTAATATATTATTGAAAATTAACTTTCTTCTTGAAACTTCATATTTTCGGGTTGAAAATTCAACTCTTTGGTAGAAACTTCAGCTGTTTTGTAGAAGTTTTTTTAGATTAAAAAATAATTTGTTCAATGAAAATTAGAATGTTCCACGTTTTGTTAAAAATCGAACTTTTTAAATTAAAAATTAAACTATTTGGTTGAAAATTGGTATAATATGTTGAAAATTCGTTTCATTTATAGCAGAAAATTAATCTTCTTGGTTGAAAATTTATTTTTGTGGTAGAAAATTAATCTTTTGGATTAAAAATTCAACTATCTAATTTTTTAGCTTCAAATTTAACTATTTTATTGAAAATTACCTTTTTTTTAATCTTCACATTTTTTTATTGAAAATTTAATTGTTCTGTATCTCAAATTCGTCGTTTTGTCTCGAAAATTTACCATTTTGGTAGAAAATTCAACTGCTTTGTAGAAGATTCGTTCTTTTTTATTACAAATTAATTTTTTTGGATAGAAATTTAACTATTCAATTTTTTGTTAGCAACTGATCTTTCCAGATCAAAGATTCAATTATTGGGTGAAAATTTATATTCTTGATTTAAAATGCAATTATTTTCTTAAAAATTTATGCAATTTGTTTAAAATTCGTCTTTTTCAGTAAAAAAAAATCTTCTTGGTAGAAAATTCAACATTTGGTTAAAAATTATTTTGTTGAAACTTCTTTTCTTAAGCAAAAAATTAATATTCTTGGTTGAAAATTCAAATTTCTTTGGAAAGCTTGTGCTTTTAGCTTGAAATATCCTCTATTTCTTTCAAATTTCATGTATTTTCTTGAAAATATTTATTTTTTTTGTAGAAAATTAGTTTTCTTGATTGAAAATTCATTTATCTAGTTCAAAATTGATTTATTATGTTGAAAATTTCTTTTTTTAGGTTAAAACCTATTTTTTTCTTAACCTAAAATTTTAATATTTGATTGAAAATTAACTTTCTTGTGCAAATATTTTGCTAGAAATTGATTCATTTTGTTAAAGTTTATTAATCTTCTTGGTTGAAAATTTATCGATTTGGATAGAAATATATGTATTTTGTCAAAAAAAATCGTTTTTTCGGTAAAAAAATAATTTCCTTGCTTGAAAATTTATTTGTTGGGTTAGAAATTTATATATTTTGTTGAAGATTCGTTTTATTTTGATGAGAAATTAATCTTCTTGGCTGAAATTTTTTTTTTCGAAAATGTAATTATTTGATTGAAAATTTCACTTTCTTGTGGAAAGTTCGTCCTTTCAGCTTAAAAATTCCAATATTTGTGTCAAAATTGAAGTATTTTGTTCAAAATTTATTTTTAAGGTTAAAAACAATTTTTTTCAATTTAAAATGTTAATATTTTATAGAAAATTAACTTTCTTCTTGAAACTTCATATTTTGGGTTTAAAAATTCATCTGTTTGGTAGAAACTTCAGCTGTTTTGTAGAAGATTTTTTAGATTAAAAAATAATTTGTTCAATGAAAATTAGAATATTCCTCGTTTTGTTAAAAATCGATCATTTTAAATTAAAAATTAAACTATTTGATTGAAAATTGGTATAATTGGTTGAATATTCGTTTTATTTATAGCAGAAAATTAATCTTCTTGTCTGGAAATTTATTTTTGTGGTTGAAAATGTAATTATTTTAATGAAAATTCAAATTTTGGGTTGAAAGCTCGTCATTTTTAGGCGAAAAATTCCTTTATTTGGTTCAAAATTGATGTAATTTGTTGCAAAATTCTTTTTATTTTCTTTTTTCTTGAACATTAAATTTCCAAAATCAAAATTTAATATTCCATTCTTGGTTACAAAAAAGGAATTTTTTATCTTATAAATTCAACTGGTTTAAATTTCGTATTTTTTGGTAGAAAATTAATCTTTTTGATTAAAAATTCAACTATCTAATTTTTAGCTTAAAATTTAACTATTTTATTGAAAATTACCATTTTGGTAGAAATTTCAGTAGAAAATTCGTCTTCTTCGGTAAAAGAAAATAATCTTTTTGTTTGAAAATGAAATTATTTTGTTAAAAATTTATATTTTCTTTTAAGAATTCGTCTTTTTTAGTTGAAAATTAATCTCCTCAGTTGAATATTCTACATTTTTGATAAATTCTATTTATTTTAATATATTATCTTGATTAAAATATCAAATATTACATTTTTCGATCTTAATTCATCTTCTTTTTTTGTCGAAAATTCGCAAATACTTCTTCTAAAGTTAAAATACTTTCTTAATTCACAAGAAACATTAAGTTTTTTTTAAAATAAATTTTAGAGTGGCCCCTAAATAAATTGAGGAAATAAATTTAGATTGAATTACGAACCACAGAGTCGTTTCTTAATCGTAATTCTACATCTCGCTTGATTCGTGAGCAAACGAAGCGGCGTGAGATCTTTATCTTTGGTACTGCGCGCCTCAATTCGCACAGTTTGCCATTCAAGTTCCTTAAAAATTAGCAACTGTCCTCTATCAGGATCTTTGACTCTCGTCATTCTCAAATCGCAACGCTGCCAAGTTGGAGATTTTGATTCCACCATTATACGTGCCATCTGGGAAAATTAAAAAAAAAATGTTTATTTTCTGCTGAAGATGCGGTTGAATAAATTTCTAATTAAAGTTTAATACTAAAGGATTTTTTTCTCGTTCATATTTTTTACCATCTACTGAACATTTCTAAATTAAAATTAAAGTAACAATGGAAAAAATAGTTCTTTTAAACTATAGAAACATTAAAAAAAAATTTTAACTGGCAATTTAACTATTTCGAGTTTGGTTGAAAATTTCTCTTCTTCAGTTGAAAATTCAACTTTTTCGTGTAGACTTCATCTATTTTATTAAAAATTAATATTTTTTGGTAGAAATCTAATCTTATGGGTTCCAAATTAGTTTTGTTTTAAATTGATAATTAATTTTTTCAATAAAAATGTAACTATATCATTTTTGTTTGAATATTAATCTTCTTCAATTAAAAATTAAAATATTTGGTTGATAATTCATGTATTCTGTTAAAACTTATTCTTTTTTCGTCGAAAATAATTTTTTCTATGAAAATTAATTTTTTCAACTACATTTTTTTCCGAAAACTTTTTTGATTGAAATTTGATCTTTTTGGTAAAAAATTTATTTTATTTAGTAACAAAAATTATTTCTCTAACAAAAAATTAAACTATTATATTTTTTGTTGAAAATTTATCTTCTTCATTGGTAAATTCAACTATTCTGTTAAAAAATTATCTTTTTTTTTGTAGCAGGATAACCTTTTTGATTGAAAAATTATAATTTTGTTAAAAATTATTATTTTTTGGTAAAAAAGAAGTATTTTTTAAAATTTTAAATTAATTTTATAAATAAAAATTTAACTGTATCATGCTTGCTTGAATATTAACCTTCTTCAGATGAAAATTCAACCATTTGGTCCAATATTCAACTACGAGGTCGAAAATATCATTAAAAATTAAAATATTTGGCTGATAACTCATGTATTCTGTTAAAAATGATTATTTTAGATAGAAAATAATTTTTTTCTATGAAAATTAATTTTTCTTTTGTTGAAAAATAGTTTTTTTTTTGTTGAAACTTCAATTTTACAACTACATTTTTTGCCGAAAATTTTTTTGTTGTAAAAAATTAATCTTTTTGGTTGAAATTTTATTTCTATGATTAAAAATTAGTAGTTTTTAAAATTGAAAATTAGTTTTTGAAATAAAAATTCTAATATATCATGTTTGTTTGAATATTAAGCTTCTTCAGTTGAAAAGTCAACTACTTGGTCCAATATTCAACTATGTGGTCGAAAATATCATTAAAAATTAAAATATATGTTTGATAATTCATGTATTCTGTTAAAAATTATTCTTCTTACGTAGAAAATAATTTTTTTCTATAAAAATTAATTTTTCTTTTGTTGAAAATTAGTTTTTTTAATTGAAAATTAATTTTTTCAACTACTGATTTTGCCGAAAATTTGTTTTGTTGATGGAAATTTAATCTTTTTGATAAAAAATTTATTTTATTTCATAAAGAAAATTATTTCTCTAACCAAAAATTAAACTATTTTCCTTTTTGTTGAAAATTTCTCTTTTTCATTGGGAAATTCAACTATTTTGTTCAAAAAATGTCTTTTTTTGTAGCAGGATAACCTTTTTGATTGAAAAATTATAATTTTGTTAAAAATTATTTTTTTTGCTACAAAATTAGTATTTTTTTAAAATTGAACATTAGTTTTTTCAATAAAAATTTAAATATATCATGTTTGTTTGAATATTAATCTTCTTCAGTTGAAAATTCAACTATTTGGTCCAATCTTTAACTATGAGGTTGAAAATACCATTAAAAATTAAAATATTTGGTTGATAGTTCATGTATTCTGTTAAAAATGATTATTTTAGGTACAACATAATTTTTTATATGAAAATTAATTTTTCTTTTAAGATTTAAGAAAATTAAATGAGATTAAAATCCAAATTTTAAAATCTTGTTTAACGTCCAATCATCAATTTGATGAAAGCTCCTGTATCATTTTTTTATTTTCTTTCGTTTTTTTTTATTTTTGTCTGAATTTTTTGTTTTTAACAAGATTTTTTCAAGATTACAATTGGAGCATTTTTTGTTGGTTTGTTGTAGACCAAATTTGGTCGTTGGATTCTTTTTTTTACAGGAGTTTTCATCAGCATCTTTACAACTTACATTCAAAATTTTTTGTTTGAAAATTTTTCATTTTCATTGGGAAATTCAACCATTTTCTTCAAAAATGGTCTTTTTTTGTAGCAGGATAATCTTTTTGATTGAAAAATTATAATTTTTATAACTTTTCTTTTTTTTCGTAAAAAATTAATCTTTTTGGTTGAAATTTTATTTCTATGGTTAAAAATTAATATTTTTTAAATTGAACTTTAGTTTTTTAAATAAAAATTTAAAAATATCATGTTTGTTTGAATATTAATCTTCTTCAGTTGAAAATTCAACTACTTGGTCCTAATATTCAACTATGAGGTCGAAAATATCATTAAAAATTAATAAATTTTTTTTTGTTGAAAATTAATTTTTTCAACTGTTGAAAAATAGTTTTTTTTGGTGAAAATTAATTTTTTCAACTGTTAAAAAATAGTTTTTTTTTGTTGAAAATTAATTTTTTCAACTACATTTTTTGCCGACATTTTCTTTATGGAAATTTAATCTTTTTGGTAGAAAATTATTTTGCTTGGTTGACAATTTATTTTATTTCGTAAAAAAATTATTTGTCTAATCTTTTTCATTGGGAAATTAAAGTATTTTGTTCAAAAATTGTCTTTTTTTTGTAGTAATATAACCTTTTTGATTGAAAAATTATAATTTTGTAGAAAATTATTAGTTTTTCGTAAAAAAATTCATCTTTTTGGTTGAAATTTCATTTGTATGGTTGAAAATTAGTATTATTTAAAATTTTAAATTAATTTTTTAAATAAAAATTTAACTATATCATGCCTGTTTGAATATTATTCTTCTTAAGTTGAAAATTCAACTATTTGGTCCAATATTCAACTATGATCTCGAAAATATCATTAAAAATTAAAATATTTGTTTGATAATTCATGTAGATTTATTTACTTGGTTGAAAATTTATTTTATTTAATAAAAAAAATTATTTCTCTAACAAAAAATTTGACTATTATATTTTTTGTTGAAAATTTATCTTTTTCATTAGAAAATTCAACTATTTTGTTCAAAAATTGTCTTTTTTTTGTAGCAGAATAACCTTTTTGATAGAAAATTAAACTTTTGTCAAAAATTATTATTTTTTGGTAAAAAATTAATCTTCTTTGTTGAACTTTCATTTATATTGTTGAAAATGAGTATTTTTTAAAATTTTAAATTAATTTTATAACAAAAAATTTAACTATGTCATGTTTGCTTGAATATTAACCTTCTTCAGTTGAAAATTCAACTATTTGGTCCAATATTCAACTATGAGGTAAAAAATATCATTAAAAATTAAAATATTTAGTTGATAATTCATTTATTCTGCTAAAAATGATTCTCTTTAGGTAGAAAATAATTTTTTTCTATGAAAATTAATTTTTCTTTTGTTGAAAAATAGTTTTTTTTATTGAAAATTAATTTTTTCAACTACATTTTTTGTCGAAAATTTTTTTGTTGATGGAAATTTAATATTTGTGGTTACAATTTTATTTCTATGGTTGAAAATTAGTTGTTTTTTAATTGAAAATGCATTTTTTAACAAAAAATTTAACTATATTTTTATTTTGTTCGTTTGAACATTAATCTTCTTCAGTTAAAAATTCTACTATTTGCTTAAATATTTAACCGTGAGGTTAAAAATTCCATTCAACATTAAAATATTTGATTAAAAATTCAGGTATTCTATTAAAAAATATTCTTTTTGGTAAAAAAAATCGTTTTTTTAAATTAAAATTTAATTTCTCTTTACTTGAAAATTAGTGTCTTTATTGAAAATTAATTTTCTCAAACAACTTTTTTGTCGAAAATTTGTTTGCTGATCGAAATCTAATCTTTTTGGTAGAAAATTTATTTTTTTGTTTGAAAATTTAACTAATTTGTTTAAAAATTATTTTATTTGCTTAAAAACTTAATTCTCTAACTGAAAATTCATCTTTTTTAGTTGAAAATTCATCTATTTTGTTGAAAATTGGTCGTTTTTTTTTGGTAGAGTTAAAATTTTTGGTTGTAAATTTATTTAAAAATTAACATATTTTTTTAGAAAAGTCATCTGTTCGGTCAAAAATTTAATTATTTCGTTAAAAAGGTATTCAATTTATTTTATTTGGTTAGAAACTTATTTTTATAACCTAAAATTAAACTATTCTATTTTTTGTTATAAATTTATAGTTTTTATTTGAAAAATCATCTATTTGGATGAAAATTTGTGTTTTTTTGTAGGAATATAAACTATTTGGTCCAATATTCAACTATGAGGTCGAAAATATAATTAAAAATTAAAATATTTGGTTGATAATTCATGTATTTTATTAAAAATTATTATTTTAGGTAGAAAACAATTTTTCATTTGTTGAAAAATAGTTTTTTTGTTGTTGAAAATTAATTTTGTCAACTACATTTTGTGCCGAAAATTTTTTTTGTTGATAGAAACCTTCTCTTTCTGGTAGAAAATTTATTTAGTTGGTTGAAAATTTATTTTATTTGATAACAAAAATTATTTCTCTAACCTAAAATTAAACTATTATATATGTTGTTGAAAATTGATACTTTTCATTGAAAATTCAAGTATTTTGTTGAAAAACTGTCTTTTTTGTAGCAATATAACCTTTTTGATTGAAAATTTGTTAAAAATTATTTTTTTTCTAGAAAATTAATCCTATCGGGTTGAAAACTGATTTATTTAACCTAAACTTACTCTATTTTTATTTGAAAATTCATCCACTTTGTTCCAAATTGTATTTTTTCTAGCAATATAAACTTTTTGATTGAAAATTGATGTATTTTTTTAAATTATTCTTTTTGGTTGAAATTTCATTTCCTGGTTTGAAAATTTGTTTTGCTTAATTGAAAATTAATTCCTTTAACCACAAATTTATCTATTCCATTTTTTTTCTGTTGATGGAAATTTAATCTTTTTGGTTGAAAATTCATCCGTTTTGTTGAAATTTTTATTTTTTGTTGATAACGATAATAATGATTTTGGTTAATATTTTTAATATTTGGTCAAAAACTTATTTTTTTTTATTGGAGATATATCATTTTAGTTAAAAGTTTACTTCTTTTGTTAAAAAATTAGCAAATATTGTTGAAAAAAAATTAATTTTACTTACATTTTCAAACAATAAATTGCATTTTTAGGAAAAAGTAATTCAACTTTCAGCCAATAGTTAAATTTTCGATTTAAGAATGTATTTTTAAACAAAGTAGTTGAATTTAGGGCAAAAATGTACTTTTTAACCAAAAATTGAATAATTATAACTTTACAGTCAAAAAAATTAATTTTATAATAAAAAACCAAACGAGTTTTAAAATAAAAGTTAAATTTTCAAGCAAGGAAGTTAATTCTTAACAAGAAAATAAATTTTAAGCAAATTATTTCAACTTTCTATCAAGTAGTTAAATTTTCAAGAAAAAAAAGATGAATTCTCAACGATAAACATTACAGTTAATATTTAAAACAAAAAGATTGATTTTTTTAAATAAAAAATATTTGAATTAAACCAAAAAAGACGGATTTTAAACAAAAAATGTAATATTTGATATTTCAACAATAACACTTTTACTTCCAATCAAAAATTATTAAACAGTAATTTTTTTAAACAAAATTGCTGAATTTTCAACTCAAAAAGGTAAATTCTCTATAACGCAGTTGAATTTTAAACTAAAAAAACCAAAACAATTTTCAACAAAAAAGTTCATTTTCAAGCAAATAATTACATTTTCAGCAATAAACTATTAATTTTCAACCATAAAAGTTGATACGCCAAAAATATAATTCGTAAGTTTTTAGTTAAAAAAAAGTAATTTTAAAACAAAACAAAAATTAATTTTCCTAACTTTTCCAACCAATATTTGACTTTTTGACCCTGAATATTTCAAATTGTTTAGGAACAATATTTAAATAAAAGGAATAATTATTTCCTTTAATATAGCGTCTACATTTAGTAGAAAATATTTGATTGATGGGTTTTAATTTTTTTTTTCTATCAAATATTTTTTGTAGGAAAAATAAAATCATTTTATGCAGAAACTATTTTCTCTAAGGGAAATATAATTATCACAAAAAATGTAATTAAGTTCAATTTGCATTTAAAGTTGGTTCTAAATTTAAAAAAATATTTATATATTTTACCTGGACTGAGGCAATAAATGCCGGGCTTTTGAATGTTACCGAAACGGTATTAACAGCAACGGTTATTCCATCGATTACTTTATGAATAAAGGAATATTTTGCAGGTCCAGCATACGATGACAATCCTTGTGGACTCGACATGCTTCTTAAATCCTCGACCGTTTCTACTTCTATGTGGACTTCATCCAAACTCTGAAATATTTTCATTTTATTTATTTTTTCATTACTTAGGATTCTTCCAAAAAAGGTTTAAAGTTGATTTTTTTTCGGAAATATGTGACAAAAAAAGTAAGATAAGTTAAATTAACATGAAAATCGATAATTATTAACTTTCTAAAAGCTAAAATTACATTATTAATTTGTTTTTAAAGTTATATAAATATAATTTTTCAATTATTCTTGAGAAAATTCAGAAAGATTTTTGAAGATTTTTAGATGTGTAGAAAAAGGATCTAGAAATTGTTGAAGACGTTTTTTATTTTAGAGGATTTTGCAAAATATTGGGATAAATTCGAGTCAGTATGAAAGATATTTAGAAGTTTTAGAAGTTAGAAAATAATTGATAAATATTTTATTTTGTTTTTAAAGTTATATATATATAATTTTTCAATTATTCTTGAGAAAATTCAGTATGATTTTTTAAGATTTTGAGATGTGTAGAAAAAGGATCTAGAAATTGTTGAAGACATTTTTTTTATTTTAGAGGATTTTGCAAAATATTGGGATAAATTCGAGTCAATATGAAAGATATTTAGAAGTTTGAGAAGTTAGAAAATAATTTATAAATATTTTATACATTTCCGAAATTCTTTTCAAGATTTAAAATATTTTTAATCTCTTCCAAACCTCTTAAATTACTAAATATCTGTTTCTAAATCTTTTTCTAAACATTAGGAATTCATTTGAAATATTTAGAATTTACCCATGAATCTTAGGAAACCTTCTAAATAATTTTCAAAATTATTTAACTTTATCCTAAATTTTGTTTTAAATTAAAAAATTAAAAATCTTGGGAATATTAAGAAATAGTTTTAAATCTGGTTAAATATTCGCTTGAAACTCATTTTTAAAATGAAAAATTAAATTTTTTCTTTCGAATCTAAAGAAAATATTTCCATTCTCTTGAAACTTTTAAAAATTATTTAGAAACTTCTTTTTTTAATTTAAATTTCTTTTAATTTTTTTAAATCTTCACAAATTTGGAATTATTTGTGAATCGCTTCAATACTTTTAAATATCTCTTGAATTTATTTCAAATTAAGGAAAAAAATTAATCTTGCCAAATTAAAACATTTTGCTTTAAAACCTTCCAGACTTTTTTACTACATTTTCGGAACTCATTTGAAATCTTTTTGAATTTTTTTCAGAACTTTGAAACCTACAAAATAACGGTACAATTTTTTTTATCGAATTTTTCCCTTAACTTTTAAAAAATTCTGCAAAATTAAAGAAATTTCCTTCAAATATTTCAGATTATTTTTTTACAATACAAATTTTTTAAATTAAAAATCTTTATTTTTTGCAAGCTTTTCAAGAATCTACATTTTATTTATATTTTTAAAAAATATTTACAAGTTTATAATTATTTAAAAATCTTTTTAGAACTTCTCTAAATATTTCTTAAGCTTATTCAAATTATTTATAAAATTTTGTAATATTAATCAATTTTCATATTTTAAATAATTCAAAATTTTTCTCAAAAATCTAAGAATTTTCTTTGATTTAAAAATTTGGAGTTAAAATTTAGTTTTCCTAAAATTGTTTTAAAATTCTACACAATAAAAAAATTGTAAAATCTTTCTTTTCTTCAAACATATTTTGAAATCTTGAAAACCTACAATTAATCTTGTAAAATAAAATAAAAAATAAAATTAATTAATTAAAAAATAAAAATTAAATTAAATAATAATTAATAATAATTAATTAAATTAAAATTAATTAATTATTTAATTAAAATTAAATTAAAATTAATTTATTAAAATTAATTAATTTTTGTTCTAATAAAATTAAAAATCATCTAATTTTTTTTTAATTCTTTAAAATAATTTTTTTCTTCATATAATTTTTATTGTCTCTGAAAATAATTTCCCTATACTAAAAAATCATTTACAATTGAAAACATTTAAAATTTAAAAAGAAATTTTAATTAAAATTAAAAAAATTAATTTAGAATTAAATTTTATAATTTTCTAAAATGGATAGGGTCTCACAAGGTTTTGTAAATTAAAATAGTAAATAAAATTTTACTTTCTCAATTAAAAAAAGTAAAAATAATGACAAATTTCCATAAAATGGTAAAAAAAAATTCAAAATAGGTGAAAAATGTGAATAGGTCACAAGCGGTAATGATTGCTTGGGATTAAAATTAAAGTTTTCTGAAATATAAATTAGATTTGATGCATTTCTTACCAGAAATATAGGGACACTTTTCAGCTTGGTCCATTGTATTCGAAAAGTAACTTTGTTGCACCAAGCGCTGGTTAATCTTAACCATGATGGTAATTCTAACAAATCTGTTAAAACTATTTCATCAAGCTCTAAATTTGTCAGCTCTCCTTCTCCCTTAAACGTACTAAAATTTATTTTATCCGCCGATAGATTTTTGGTGAATCTAAAAGAAGAAAGAATTTTTCATTTTACAAATTTTCAGAATAAAAATCTGCCTAATATTTTGAAATTTTACATATTTCTTATCACATGGGATAATGCAATTTAAATTAATATCGAATCCAACTTTTTTTAAATGATAAACTCAATTGTTAAATTTTTTAATTATGAAATCATTCAATTTTTATTTTTAAACGTACATTTTCAATTTGAAGTAAATATAAATAATTAATTATTTTTTAAAGTGAACAGTAATTGATTCGACAAGATGATTCCGAATTTGTTCAAAATTAAACTATTTAATTTTATTTATAAACCATTTTCAATTTCCAAATAATTTCAAACTAATAGATTAAAAATAAATCGCTTTTGTTCAATTTCAAATCCTGTTCAAATGTAGTTTTTGACTAAAATATTACATTTTTAACACATTCAGTTTGAAATATTTTGCATAAAAAATAACAATTTTTTAATATTTAGCAATAAATCAAAGATTCCAATCTGAAGAATTTTTTAATTGTTATATTGAAAAAATGTTTGTAAATCAAACCTCAAATAAAAATAATTTAACTAATAATTTTAAAAAAAATTAGTTCAAAAAAATTTGAATCATTTAACTTTTAATCTTTATAATTTAAATTTTCTTAAAATTATATAGTTTTGAAAATTTAAATAGATTAAATATAAAAACTCAAATAAATATAAAAATTGAAAATTCTGCAGTTTAACGACATTTAATTAAAAATTGTTAAATTGAAAAGTGTTTAAAGCTTCCATTTCCATTTTATTCAAAAGTTTAAAATTCAAAATAGTTCAACTTTTTAAAATAAAATTTTGTTGGCTAAAAATTAACATTTTGTTTGAAAATTCGTATTTTTATTGACAATTCCTCTCTTGTGTTACAAATTTAATCTTTTTTAGTTAAAAAATGCAAGTGATATTTGTTTAACAGTTATTAATTGACATTCAAATGCTTTTGACATTTAAAATTAAAATATTTTTGGTTTCAAATATTAACTATTACATTCTTTAAATTAAAAATTCATCTTTTTAACCCTTAAATTTTTTTAAAATAAAAGACAGAACCAGAAATAAAAATGACGATTGATAAAATCTTCTTTTGCTAAAGAAATCCAAATATTTTTAGTTAAAAATTTGGCTTCTTGGTTGGAAATTCATATTTTTTATGATAAAAATTCAACTGTTTTATTTAAAATTCGTCTTTTTGGTTTATAAATTTATCCTTTTCGGATGAAATTTAATCCCTTGTTGATAAAAATTAATCTACTTTGATTGAAGATTCAACTACTTAGTTGGAATTAGAAATAATTTGTTAAAAATTCATTTTTTGTTTGTTGAAGATTCATCACTTTAGCTGAAAATGCATCTTTCAACTATTTTGTTAAGTTCTTTTTTTTTGTTTAAAAATTAATTTTTTATGTGAAAATTTGACTTTTCACTGCTCTTCTTTTGAAGAAATTTAATCTTTCTTGGTCAAAAATACAATTCTTTTGTCAACAATTAATATATTTTGGTTGAAGATTTAATTAGATTATTGGTTTAAAGTTAAAATACTTTGTTCAACATTTTTCTATTTTTAAAAATTCACCATTTTAGTTTAAGATTTAACTTTTTCTTTGAAAATTTAACTGTTTTGTTAAAAATTCTTTTTTTGTTGAAAATTAATTTGTTCATTTTTTGGTAGAAAATGAATTTTTTTTGTTAAACATGGACATTTTTGTTCAAAATTAATTTATTTTGGTTGCTGATTCAACCATTTTTTTAAGTTGTCTTTTTTTTTGTTGAATTCAAAAGGAAATTATTTGGTTAATTTTTCTTTTAGAATTAATTTTTTAGAGTTAATTTTTTAACTGGAAATTTAACTATTCCATTTCTTACTTATTTAGTTGAATATTAAACTTTTTGGTAAAAAATATGAGTGTTTTATAAAAAATTGATCTTTTTTTATGAAAATTCATTTCTTTGATTGGAAATTTAATTATTTGGTAGAATATTAACTTTTTTGTTGAAAATTCTTTAGTTTTTGTATGAAAATTATTTTTTTTACTTGAAAGTTCATGTATTTGTTCGACAATTTAATTATTTTGATATAGAAAATTAATCACTTTTAATTAAAAATACACTTTTGTTGAAAACTAATCTGTTTTTGACCAGGATTTACAATTAAGTTTAAAAATTGA
Source organism: Acraspis erinacei (assembly GCA_035041075.1). Classification (NCBI taxonomy): domain Eukaryota; kingdom Metazoa; phylum Arthropoda; class Insecta; order Hymenoptera; family Cynipidae; genus Acraspis; species Acraspis erinacei. Next base: position 38,643,922 of record JAWWLR010000127.1, read on the forward strand.
CATTTGTTGGTTGGAAATTTAAGTAATTAATTGAAAATGAACTTTTTTACTAAACATTTATATTTCCGGATTAAAAATTCAACTATTTTGAGGATATTCGTCTTTTTTGGTTGAATTAAAATTTTTTTGATTTAAAATGAAAATATATTTTGGTTGAGATATCAGCTATTAAATTTTTCATTGCGAATTCGTATTTCTTTGTTTCAAAATTAATCTTTCTGGATACAAATTAATCTGTTTGGTAAAAAATTAAACTATTTTGTTGGAAAATGAACTATTTTAGTTTAAAAATTCTACTATTTAGTTTAAAAAATTTAGAAACGATCAAATATAAACTAAATATTTATCAAATAAAATGTGGTCTTTTTTGTAGAAAATAATTTTTTTTATTCAAAATGCCACTGTACGGTTAAAATTTAATCTGTTTTAGTTGAGACTTTAAGTGTTTTCTTAAAAAAATTTCTTTTTTGTTATAAAAATTCAACTTTTTCGCTTGAAAATTCAATAATTTGATCAAATATTCGACTATTTTGCAGAAATTTCATTCGTCTTTTGTGATGGAAAATTAAACTATTTGATTAAAATATAACGTTTTTTTTTTAAATTTATATTTTCGGATTGAAAATTAAACAATTTTGTTTAAAATCTCTCTGGTTTTAATTGAGAATTCATGTTTTTTGTTTGAAAATCTAACTACTTGGTTGAATGTTGAAATACTTTGTTGAAATTTATTAAAAATGTATTATTTTATGTACTTTGTCAAAAAAAATCGTCTTTTTTTGTAGAAAATTAATCTTCTCGCCTAAAAATCATTTTTTGGTTAAAAATGTAACTAATCAAAACCAAATTTTATGCGAAAAAAAGCTCCAAAAATAATGAACCACCGAAAAGATAAATAAAAATGATCGAAATTTCGGAAAAGTCCAAGTGAGGAATGCCAAACTTTCTCGCCCTGTCTTTTCCGTAGAAAGTGTTTTTATTGCCATACACCAAATTAACAACTACCTGTCAAAATGACAGGTAACAGCTGATGTCAAAAAAATTCAGCATGAGTAAATCTAGATTTTACTCATTTCTAATCGAATTAGCGATGAACTTGAGAGACCGTTCGATACGATAGTTCGCGCATACGATTGGATTATGATAAAACCAAGAGAGAAAGTTAATCACTTGAAAATGTGTCGAAGATCGTTAGCCTCTTGGAGTGTATTAAAAAAACGATAAAACGTGTCAAGTTACGTTTATGTCAAGGGCGGTGCGACTTTTTCCGTACGCAAAAAAATATCCGGAAAAACTAAAATTATTAATGCAAAATGCACGAAAAAGGGAAAACTCACCTCGAAAGATGTTTCAACAACTGATTTTTTATTATTGACACCATTTTTCCCGATTGTTAATTACTTTTTATAACGAACACTGAATCTTCGCATGGTTAGATTCGAGAAATACCTTCTACTGACAACATATAGCGAATACCAAGCCTACCAACATCAAAACATTTCTAAAAATGCAGCCTCGCCAACCTTGAAATAAAAATGTTAGAATATTGCTCAATGTTGCTCATTTATATCCGATTTTGTTGTATGTTCTATTTCAGATGATTTAGTTTCAATATTTTCTCATTTTTCCTGCTTATCTTGAAAAATATTGTATTTATGAGTAATCCAATATTCGAAATTTAAATATTCGCGCTGAAAATTTGTTTCTCGCCATGTTGTGTCCTAACCTAAAAAGCGGCGATACGTCAAATGTCAAATACAAAATGAAAAAGAGAATAAAAAAATAAAGTGAAGAGTTTGTACAATTGATTCTGCTAAATACGTTAATAGGTAGAAAATTTAAAAGTTGATATAAGACGACCATGTTCATAACTTTGATTTCCCGAAGAAAAGTAAAAAAGAGCTACTTCCTAACCTCAAAATCTCGCTGTTTTTTCTCTTTTTAACTCATCGTGATTGAAGAGGAACGGTAGATGCAACAATAAGTGTCGTGTTGAGAAAATGAAGATGTGTATTTCGTGATAGTGAATGTATAAAGAACGAAGTTTGTGAGAGAGTGTCAAGTGATGGGTTTTGAGTTTCGAAAGACAAGGACATTCTTGAAACAAACTCAGCAGATACTTCGGTCGAACGTGCCCTGAATTATTCATAAAGGTGCGTAATCTTCCACCAAATTTTGTACTTATAATGCCCTTTTTTTTACTTTCGTCTCATCCGTGCTTTTTTGCTCCGGAGCACAGATTCGAAAGTAATCTTCAGAAACCTTCGTAACGTGGCAGATCTCGAAATCGAGAGGATATTTCACGAGATTCTCAAAGGAAAATTCTCAGGATTTATGAGAATTTTACTTGAGATTTCAGGGCTTTTGGAATAAAAAAAAGAAAATCTTTTTTCAATTAGCATTTTTGTAGAATATTGTTTTTAAAGATTTGTTTAATTTACCTCCACTTTTTGGAGAATAAAAAATGAAAAAACGAAGGGTAATTAGAAAAAATATTGTAACTGTAACATATTTTTGTTATTTTTCTACACATAAAATGTGTCGATTTTCAGGGAAAATGTGCTTCAATGGATTCAGCTGGTAATCAACAAGTCAAACAAAGTGCAACTAACAGTATTTTTACTATGACAAAACAACCGAGTGAGTACGTTTTCAGTAAGATAACGTTTTTCCTTATCTGTTAGAGCAGGTTTCGCATAAATTTTATAAATAATGAAGCGACCCTGAAGTTTGTTATTCATGGAATTAAACAGGTGCTTCTGCGATAGCAATAAAATTCAAGTTTTCTATATTTAAATACTTAATTTCGGTCAATTTAGAAAATCGTGTTTAGTGGTGTTTACAAACTAAAAAAAAATTTTGAAACAAAACTTATTTGAGCAAAAAAGACGAAGTTTCAGATGAAAAATTTAACTTTCTACCAAAAAATCGATCAGTTAACTTCTCAGTTAAAACAATATTTTCAAACAAACAAATTTTTTAAATAAATTAGATAAATTTTCTAGAAAAAACGGACTATTTTTCAACAAAGCACATGAACTTTTAACTAAAAAAGATACATTTTCAACCAAAAATGGAAGTTACATTTTTACTTCAGAAAAATAATTATTTTCTTTAAATTCTGTAAATTTTATATTTTAAAGGAAAAGTTAAAGTGTAAGTTTTATTTAGAAAAATTAATTTTTAACCGATAATGACGAATTTTTAACGAAATAGTTGAATTTTAAACTAAAAAATATAAAAGAAAGAAAAAAGCATACTAAAATGGTAAATATTTAAGAACAATAATTATTTTTTAAGTCAATAGATGATTTATCAACTAAAAAAATGAATTATCGTCCAAAATGAACTTTTTCTACAAAAAAAAAAAGAATTTGTATGAATTTTCCACCAGGAAGATGAATTTTTTATTTAAAAAGACATATTTTTAATGAAAAGTATAAATCTTTACCCCAAAACTGAATTTTTAACCAAATAGTTTAACTTCTAACTGAAAAGGTGAAATTACATTAAAAAACATTAATTTTCTAGCAAAAAAATTAAATCTTTAACAAAATATATGAATTGTAATTGAAAATGATGAATTTTTCCACCAAAGAAGAATTTTTTTGAACCAAATAGTTGAGTTTCTAACCACAAAGATTTTTTTTCTATCAAACAGAAGAATTTTCAACAAAATAAATAAATTTTTTTAGGAAAATGTTTAATCCTTAACCGAAAGATATAAATTTTTAAATAAAATATAAAATTTTTCACGAAAAACTTGAATTTCTATTAAAAAAGATGAATTTTTAAACAAGGAAGTTAACTTTTCTACCAAAAAGACGAATTTTCAATCAAAAAGATGAAGTTTCAACCACGAAGATTAATTTTCTCCAAAAAAATTAACTTTTGACAAAATACATTTATTTTTAATCAAATTTATAAACAAAAAATCAAATAGACTAAGAAGATTAATTTTCTACAAAAAAAATACAAAATTTCAACCAGAAAGTTGAATTTTCTACTAAAAAAAGATTAATTTTCAACAAAAAATTGAATATGTTAATTTTTAGTTATGGAAATTATTATTTACAACCAAAAAGCGAAGAATTTTAAAAAATAAGTTAAGTTTTTAAAAAACAAAACAAAACTTTTATCAAAAAAATGAATTTTCCACGAAATAGTTGAATTTTTAACGAAAGAAATACATTTTGAATCCAGAATAGTAATTTTTCACCAAAAGGGACGCATTTTTAATTAAATACTTTTTGGATTTTTCAACAAAATAGTTGAATTTTCAAAAATGTAGATTTTAAATCAAGCATGAAATAATTAAACATTCAGTTTAAAAAAAATTTGAAACAAACAAGACGAATTTTCAAGAAAATTAATCAATTTTCTACCAAAGAAATGAATTTTTAACAAAAATTATGAATCTTTAACCCAAGAAATTGAATTTTCAACGACGAACATTAATTTTCTACCAAAAAAATTAACTTTGGAGAATATACGTCAATTTTTATCCAAATAGATGAATTTTCAACTTTAAAAGTTTGCTTTTCAACCAAATGTCGAATAATTAAATTTACATTAAAAAAATTAATTTTTATCCCAAAAAGCGATTTTTTAACAAAATAGTGAATTTTTTAACCAACAAGAATTATTTTCTTTTTAAAAATACAAATTTTCAAATAAAAAAGTAACTTCAACACAAATTGGAATAAATATTTGTTGCTAAATATTTATATTTTCATATATTAAATATAGTTTGGATATTTTTATATTTCATTTTATCTTGTTCCTCAATTTATTTATAAAAATTGTAAATTTATTGTAAAAATGGGTTTAAAAATAGCGCGCTTTTCATCTATTCTGGTTACGACTTAATCATAGCCAATCAAATAGGATCTCTATAAATTCCCAGGGCATATACGTGTGTTTATTATTTGACGGTAATATTTTAGAGTTTAAGTGCTCCGAGAAATTCTCATGGGCATGAGAATATTCTCGACCTTTTATGTGCTTTGGGAATTTAATAAAAATTGATGAGCATTTCGGATTAGGATTTAAAAAATCGTATTTTCTATCTTTATTAATACATTATTTAAATTTCGCGGGAAAATGTATAAATTCAAATTGGAAATGGGCGCTAAATTTAAATGATAAAAAACGTCAAAGTATAAAAAAACATTTTATTCGCATTAAACAGTGACTTATTCATGATTTTTAAACATATTTTCAACACTTTTTAGTTGTGTTTTCAAGTCAAACAGACACATTTTCAAGCAAAGAAATTAATTTTTCACTAAAATTATTAATATTCAATGAGATATATAATATTGTGTTTATAAATATATTTTAAATACTTTTTAGTTGTGTTTTCAAGTCAAAAGGATAAATTTTAACCAAATAGTTAGTTGAATTTTCAACCGCAGAGATTCATTTTTAAAAAAGTACATAAATCATATATCATATATATTTTTTTATTCATAAAATAAAAATTTATAACCGAACATATAAGGATTAAATTTTTATTTAAGATAATTTTCAATGCAGAAAATGAATGATCGACAAAATTATTTAATTTTAAACTAAAAAAGATAAATTTACGAACCAAAAACATAATATTTTAATTTGCAGATAGAAAAGTAAATAAAAAACGAGTTTTCAGCCAAATTAATTAATTTTCCGTTTAAAAAATTAATTTTATCCTAAAAAGAAACAAATTTTCAACCAAAGAAATTAATTTTTAATCAAAATTATAAATTCTTGGCCAAATAGTGAATTTTCAATTTTAAAAGGTGAACTTTCTATCAATAAAAAAATGAATTCTGAACAAAAAATGGAATATAAAATATAAAGATAAATTTTCTACTAAAAAACAGACGAATTTTCAACCAATGAAATTAATTTTTAATCAAAAAGATGAAATTTCAACTAATAAGAGTAGAGATAAATTTTCAATAAAATAATTTATCTGCAATAAATTAAAGTAAATTTCCAACGAAATAGTATAATTGTTAGCCAAATAGATTAAATTTTGATTAAAAAACATAAATTTATAACAAAATAGATTAATTTTTAAACAAATTAAATGATTTTTTTACCAAATATTTTAATTTTGAAAGGAATTTTCAACCAAAAAATATGAATTTTGTACAAAATATTTTGAATCCTCAAGCAAAACAGATAAATTTTATAACCAAATAGTTGAATTTTCAACCCAAAAGATTCATTTTCTAACAAAAAAGGCTCATTTTCTACAAAGTATAACAATTTTCAGCTGAAAAAATCCATTTTTAGCTAAAATTAGAATAGTTAAAATCTCAAGAAAAATAAATGTTCAGCAAAAAAAAGAATTTTCAAAAAAAAAAATTTTTATTCATAAAAAAATGATTTTATAATAAAAATAGAAAGGATTAAATTTTTAGTTATGACAATTAACTTTCAACACAAAAAAATGAATTCCCAGTAAAATTATTCAATTTTAAACTATAAAAGATAAATTTACGAAACAAAGATAAAATATTTTAACTTATAGTAAGAAAAGTAAATTAAAAAAAAACTAGTTCAGCCAAATTAATTAATTTTCAGTTAAAAAAATGAATTATTAACGATAAATAGAATAGATAAATTTTCTACTAAACAGATAATTTTTTAAAGAAAAAGATTAAATTACTATAAAAAACCAAATATATGAATTTTAAACTAAAAATATAAATTTTCTACCAAAAATAAAGGAGGATCATTTTCAGTTAGTAAAATAAATTTGTAAAAAAAAACGAATTTTCAACAAAACTGTTACATTTTAAACCAAATAAATGAATTTTCAATTTAAAAAAAAAAATTGTTAACCAATGAAAGTACTCTCTTATCAAAAAGGCGGATTCTCAACAACAAAAGTTAAATTTTCACCAAAAACAGATAAATTTTCAGTAAAAAAATTAATTTTTAACCAAGTAGATTAAATTTTGATAAAAAAACATACATTTTCGAAAAAAATGGAAGTTTCTTTTTCAGTTAAAAAAAAATTCATTCTAAATTTTGAAAAAAGAAAGGTTTTTCAATAAAAATGATGAATCATCAATCAAATAAATGAATTTTTAACAAAAGTAGTTGCACTTCCATCTAAGTATATAGTTGAATTTTCTACCAAAAAATATGAGTTCTCAACGAAAACCGTGATATATATTATATTTTAAACACAAAAAGGATTTCAATTTTATACCAAAAATAGTTGAATTCAACCAAAAAAGGATGAATTTTCTACAAAATTGTTTGAATCCTCAAGCAAAACAGATTAATTTTTAAACAAATAGTTGCAATTTTTAATCATAGTAATAACATTAATTTCAATTTTAGTTTATCGAAAATTTTTCTAACTCTCTCAGGTTTTTACCTGACCTGTAGCAACTCTGTAATTTAAAAAAGAATGTGTTTATTTAACTTTGGAATGTTAAAAAAAATGTATTAATTGTGATATATATTTGTTTAAACAGTAAATGCTGAGCATATTCTCGAGAGCGTTTGCTCAATATTAATTATTGGGCATTTAAAAACTCTATGAATGTGTTTATTAGTTAACGGTAATATTTTTAAGAGTTTAGGTGCTCGGAGAAATTCTCACGAGTATGAGAATATGTTCAAACTTGATGTGATTTTGAGAATTTAATGAACATTTATGATCATTTTGAATTAGGTGTAAAACCAACCACACAAAAATTAAAAATTTTTACTAAAATTATGAATCTTCAACCAAACATATGAATTTTTAACCAAACTGTTAGTTACAAAAATAAATGTTCAACAAAAAACAAAAAAACGAAACCAAAAGGATGAATTTTCTAATAAAAAAGATACAGTTTCAATGAACTATTTAAATTTTCAACTAAAAAAGATATATTTGCAAACCAAAACTAGTATAGTTAAATTTGAAGTTAGATAATTAAAAAGAAACGAATTTTCAGCGAAATTAATTAATTTGTAATCACAGTGATGAATATTTGATAAAAGAAATTAATTCTTAAAAAAAAAGAATAGTTAAATTTTCTACAAAACATAACATTTTTTAAAGAAAAAGATGACCTTTTTATCAAAAAAGGTAAATTTTTAACAAAAAATGGAATAGTTTTAATGAATTTTCTACTAAAATGACAAATTTTTACCTAAAAAAAAATAATTTTCAATAAAATCAAAGTAAATTTTCAATTAAATTGTGTAATTTTCAACCAAGGAGATTAAATTTCTATAAAAAATATAAATTTTCAAAAATATTATAAAAATTTCCTAAAGATTTTAAACGAATTCCAAAGACTTCTAAACGTTTTAGATAATTTGAAAAATTTCCAATAATTACATGATTTCAACGAATAAAAAAGATTTGACAAACAATGATTTAAGAAAAAGTTTACAAATATTAAAAAATATTTCGAAAAAATTTCCGAAAGAAATGCATTCTTAACAAAAAATAGAATTTAGTTAAATTATCAACAAAAACTGAAAAAAAATGTTTAGCGAAAAATATTATATTTTTATCAAAAAAGGTAAATTTTTAACAAAAAAGGAATTAGTTTTAATACATTTTCAACTAAAATGATCAATCTTTAACTAAAAAAAAATATGTTTAGTAAAATCAAAATCAATTCTCAGCAAAATATTATAATTTTCAACCAAGGAGATTAAATTTTTATCAAAAAAGATAATTTTTCAAAGATATAAAAATTTCATAAAGATATTAGAAGAATTCTTTTAAAATCATTATGAAATTTGTATGATATCTTTGAAATTTTTTTAAAAATCTTTTCAAATCTTCCGAAATGTTTTGAAGTCATTGGAATTTTTCAATTCTTTTAATAACTTTATGAAATTTTTATATGAAAATTGATTTTGATTTTACTGAACATTATTTGTCTTTTAGTTAAATATTTATTATTTTAGTTGAAAATTCATTAAAATGTGCACTTTTTGTTAATAATTTACCTTCTTTGATAAAAATGTAATCTTTTTCGCTAAAAAAATATTTTGTTTCTGTAGATAATTTAACTAAATACTTTTTTGTTGTTGTTAAGAATTCGTTTCTTTGGGAAATTATTTCGAAATATTTTTAAATATTTGTAAAATTTTTCTTAAATCTTTGGTTGTCAAATCTTTTTAATTCGTTGAAATCATGTAATTACTTGAAATCTTTATGAAATTTTTATATCTTTGAAAAATTATCTTTTTGGGTAAAAATTTAATCTCCTTGATTGAAAATTATATAATTTTGATGAAAATTCATTTTGATTTTACTGAAAATTATTATTTTTTTGTTACAGATTTATTATTTGAATGGAAAATTCATTAAAATTTCCATTTTTTCTTAATAATTTACCTTTTTTGATAAAAATATGATCTTTTTCAAAAGGTTAAGCAAATATTTAAGAAAAAGTTTACAAATATTTAAAAATATTTCGAAAATATTTCCCAAATAAATGAATTCTTAACAAAAAATTGAATTTAGTTAAATTATCAACAAAAACCGAAAAAATTTTAGCGAAAAATATTATATTTTTATCAAAACAGGTAAATTTTTAACAAAAAATGGAATAGTTTTTAATGAATTTTCAACTAAAATAATAAATCTTTAACTAAAAAACAAATAATTTTCAGTAAAATCAAAATCAATTTTCATATAAAAATTAAAAAATTTTTTTTACAAAGATATCATAAAAACTTCATCAAGATTTTAAAAGAATTCCAAAGGCTTCAAAACATTTTAAATGATTTGAAAAAATTTGAAATAATTACATGATTTTAACGAATAAAAAAGATTTGACAAACAAAGATTTAAGAAAAAGTTTACAATATTTAAAAATATTCCGAAATAATTTCCCAAAGAAATTAATTCTTAACAAAAAAATTGAATTTAGTTAAATTATCTACGACAATAGAAAACTTTTTTAGCGAAAAATATTATTATTTTATCAAAACAGGTAAATTTTTAACAAAAAATGGAATAGTTTTAATGAATTTTCAATTACAATGATAAATCTTTAACTAAGAAAACAAA
>JAWWLR010000127.1:38654051-38665338 GCA_035041075.1 Acraspis erinacei
AAATTACATTGAAAGCAACGTTAGTATTTCTGGATTTTTTAAGCAATTGTTCAAACTGTGTATTTATCGAAATAGATTTAGTAATAGATTTATAGTCACGGCTAAAAATATTAGCTTTATTTCTTTGGGTTATTTGGTCAATGACTTCAGTGAGAGATTCAAAACATGAAAGAATAATATGTTTTGGCTTGTGTTTCGCTTTCCTAACTATTTTACAATAGTTATCAATATTTTTAATTAATAAAGAAGTAGATAAAGCTTTAGCTAAATAACACTTATATAGATATCTTATTCTTTCTTTAATAATAACAAGTTTGGATTCAGCTGTCAGTATAATTCTTGGTGTGTTAATTCGATAACCTAAGGATGCTCTTATGGCAGTGTTTTGGACTTTTTATAGTTTTGTAAAGAAATGTTCTCTGTCACAATAATAGACGAAGCAGCCATAATCTGTAATAGATCTAACATAACTCTTATATAAGGTAATTAAGGTCTCAGGACAAGAGCCCCAGCATGTGCCACAGAGAAATTAAAGTATATTTAAAACCTTATTACATTTTTTAATAACGTAGTCTAGATGTGGAATGAACGACATTCTGTAATCAACTAGGATGCCCAAGAATCGAGTAGTGTTAGTTGAAATAATTTCGGTATTTCTGATTTTAATACGAGTTTCGCCCAGTTGTATGCCTACATTGTTGAAATGGATGAGTACAGTTTTAAAAGGGGCAATGTCCAAACCAATTTTGTGTAGCTTTTTATCAACAATATTACAGGCGTTTTGAACAATTGTTTTTCCCCATTTAATAGATTTACATTTAATATAGAGACTAATATCTTCAGCACATTCAGAAACGAAAACATTTTTGGGTAGATAGCAGTGATTTGTGAGACATAAATTATGAAAAGTAGGGGGCTGAGGACACCACCTTGTGGGGTGCCTCTATGAACTGACCTGCATTCATTATTGAGAAAATTGGTATATATGAATCTTTCATGTAGAATAAATTTAATATATTTGAGAACACTTTTAGGGTAGCCAATTTCAAGTAATTTGTGTAAAAGAATATCAACATTGACGTAGTTAAATGCACCATCTACATCAAGAAAAGCAGCAAGTACACTTTTTTCTCTACGAAGGCTTCATCAATTTTAAGCTTAAGGTTAACTAAGTTGTCAATTGTTGATTTTCCTTTTCTAAATCCGGTTTTGCTATTAGGAAGGAGATTATGATGGTCTACCCACCATTCTAGTCTATTTTTAAGTAGAGTTTCATATAATTTTCCAACACCAGATGTTAGAGCTGTCGGTCTAAGTGATGTATTACTTGGTTTCGGGATGAAGAGTATAAAAGTATTTTTCCAACTATGTGGAAAAATACTGCAAGAATGCATTTCATTGAATATAGCGAGTAAGATGAGTTTAAATCTCAAACTTAAATTTTTCAAAATTTCAAAATCTATACCGTCCATTCCAGCGCTAGAGTGAATTTTTTTATTTTCCAGTGCAATATTAAATTCAGAAAAGCTGTATGGAGCGTCGAAAAATTCATTTTTTTAATGTTTGTTGGGGATAAAATCTGGATCGGTTTGAACCCATGGCGAGACAATCTTGTCCAAGGCTTCCTCTACCTTGTGTTTAGTCACCAAATTTTCGGAAGAGTTAGACTTTAGTTTGACGAAACTATTCTTAAGGACGTTACATGTTCGCCACACATAGTTTGGATCAACGCGAATGTTTAGACTGGATGCAAATTTTTTCAGATGTTCTTTTTTTGTAATTTTGAATGTTCTTTTGGCTAAAGCTGAGTATCGGTTATATTCAATTAAATCGTTTAGTTCGCCTGTAAGCTCTCACCTTTTTATATACAGCTCGTCGTAATCTTATTACTTTATCACATGCCGCATTCCACCACGCAGCAGGAATAGTGATTTTATATTTTCAATTAATTATTCTACGGACTGGAGAACTAGATTCACAAGATTTAGTTATACATTCAACAAAGTAATCATATTTTTTATTCGGTGGAAGTTGTACATATTCAAAAGATAAAAATTCATCATATGTTTTTTCAAGATTATCTTGTAATTTCAACCAGTCAGTTTTGACAGACTTTATTTTGAAAGATTTTTTGGTATATTGTTCTTTTTCAATGCCTATATTTATAAAAATGGGAAAATGGTCCGAACCCCAGGGCTCATCGCATACGCTTACGTCTACCTTGTGCGCTAAATCAAACGTAGAAAACACAAGATCAATGTTGGACTTCGTATTGTTATATTTATCAATGTGTGAAAAAGAGTTGTCACTATGTAAGTATAAGTCAAATTCATCAGTAGAATCTGCCAATCTTATTCCGTTTGTATCCGTTTTAGTACAGTTCCAATTAGTACTGTCACTGTAACTAGGCTCTACAACCTACAAGCTTTGAGAGAATCATTGAGTGAGTCATTAGGAGATGCAGCGATAGGGCACCTCAACTACGATGTAGAACACGATTCGACAGAAAACTCAATTGAAAAAATCTGGTTCACTATGGTTAGGGATATAATTAATAGATCAAAAAACGGTAGGCTGATTTATTCCGAATGTATCTTTTTTTTTGAAAACTGAACTACCTGGTTGAAAGATGAACTACTTTTTCCAAAAAATATGTTCTTGTGAAGATTGATCATTTTAATTTTTTACTATATCTCTATCTAAAAAATAACTAGTAGAGTTTTAGATGGTAGCGTTTTTTGCCACAAAGAATTAAGTTTCAAATCCTGACCAGGAATTTTCTTGAAATCGGAGGAAAAAATAAGAATTATTAGAAAACGAGATAAGAGGGACATAAGAAACGTACTAAATATTACGTAAGTTTGTTAAGTTTCTTCGTAGGACCCTTTCTCATCTCGCTATTACCATCCGTAATTCTTCGCTGGACTACGCCCACAAAAAACTTTTAAATCAACTTCGAGTACGTAATATCGATTGATGATAGTCTCATCAAAATGTAAGTTCCGCAGATGAGGTCTTAATCTTGCGATTGTTTAATATATTTAAATCATTGAATTAAAAAATAATTTGGATTTTTAATATTAGAAAATAAAAATTTAGAGACGTAAATGTTCGTGTATTAACAACCTGGTATCAGAAATCAACCCATAAACTTCAGAGATTGATTTGGCTTGGGTTTCACGCACGGTTTTCGTTTACATGCTGTATTCTGAAATAATTTAAGATGGGGCGACGGACGCCTACTGGAGTTTCCCTCATTTCATCTGAGGTCATAGGGGTAATCTTTCCAGTTAACATATTCATTTTAACCCGAAGTTTTTCTCTTGTGTGCTCACGATATATATATGTTGCAGAAAGATAGTTAGTATTCTCCAATATTGCAAAGACGTCACCGGAAAATGTTGAGACCACAATATGTTCTTGCCTTGGCATCGGAACATATTGATTCGTTCCTTCGAGCAATAAAAGTTCGCTATCTGCAGGAAAACTGTATTTTCGAAGTTCGAACCCTCGGTTCGGATTTGAAATGGGAATAAGCATAATAAACTGAAGTTGGTCAAGTTTATATCCCTTTCCGTCAGCAGAAGGAAGCATGGTAAGTGGAGCCGTGCACCTGGAAACAGGAGACCTAGACCTTGCACGAAGAGATGGTCCGGCAGAAGCAGACGTCAGCGCAGAATACGATCTGGCAGGAGAAAAATTAAACAAGCACAATTATTTCCAAATTCGCATCAGGTTTTCAGTGCTTTTTATAAAAAGGGACTGTTTTTGAAATCAAATATCTTGAAGTCTTACGGATTTTCTTTTGTTAATTTTAGAAATATTTCGTAATGTTTCAAAATCGTTTTAAATACTTTCTAATAGGCTTCCATTTCTGGCACCGATCGTCAGATAACTTTTTTTAGGCAAGAGCTAGTTTTTTGGCTTTGCTGACGAGAAGAAGAGTGTGTGTGTGTCTGTATGAATGAATGAAGGCAAATGTGTAAAGGCTGAAAGTAAGTATGTTTAAAGTGAGGTTTCTGAGTTGAAGCGAAGTTTCTGAGGTTAGGAGTGGTGAAAATAGTTGTTGGGCAAGGAGGGCATTGGGCAAGCGAGTAAGCTGGGAAACGTCACGGAGAACTTTAGTAGGTTAGTGGGGTAAGTAAGACGTTGACCGTAGTGGAAGCAGCGATGGGGAAATGTTTGAGAGGCTGACGAAGGATGGGTTGGCATCGAGAAAAGACTCATACACGGATCATAAACCACCAAACCTACAGCGCTTCAATAAGCTAGGCAGTGCGGGCTCGAATATGAATTTGGACGAATGGTAAGAAAGGCAAGCGCGACCAGCCGTGAAGGGGATGCTAACAGAAAAAGAAAGAAAGGGTTTAGAGAGGAATTAAGAAATAGACTAAATTACATTTGAATAAGAATATCAATATGCAGGAGAGGGACGTAAGGGGGGAAGTGAAAAACGTAAGAAAAAAATGGGTAAGCAACTTCGAGCTCAGCAATGAGAAAATGGTTTCGGGAACAGAGAATGGGGAAGTACTAAAATGGAGCGATAGTAATTGGCGAAATGAGAATGAAGTAGGGAAAAAGGAGGAAAAATAATATAATAGTTAAGAGGTTAAAGCTGGAGAGTGAAACAGGGAAAGCGGAGATAAAAATCCTTATAAAAGATATTGTAATTCGGATAAGGGTCGGGGTGAAGAGATTAGTAGGGTTGAAGGAAAGAATCGATGGAATTTTTCTAGTAAAAGTATTGAGTGAGGAGGATGAAAAGAAAATACCATAGAGCAAAAAGAGGCACGAAAAAAGAGGCACATGCAAAGAGAAGCAAATTTTGGGAAAGGGGAGCGAGAAACGTGCACATTCCTTTCTTTCTGGAATGTTTCAGGCTCGAAGAACACAAATAATGGATTTTTAGAGGAGTTAGAAAAGTTGGTAGTTTCAAATAGGAGAATAGGGAAAGAACAAGGTTGGAATTTAATAAGAAGGTGGATAGCGAAAAAGAAAGAAGAGTTGGTTTTATCAGGAGGGTACTTCAATGCCTGAACTCGCGAAAAAGGAAGAAGTATTTTCTAGAAGGAAAGGAAGGCAATATGAAAGCAGAAACGCAAGAGAATATCACATTTTTAGGTGAGGCAGAAACAGTGAACAAGCATGAACAAGAGCATGAAGTAGGCTCGTTAATTGAAAAGTTGAAGAGTTCAACTGAGAAGTTGATAAGAATAGTGGAGTTTCTAAGAATGTGGATAGAAGGGTAAATAAATTATTGGGAGTATAAAAGGAGAAAAAATAGAACATTTGAGGTGCTGAGAAGGAAAAGAGAAAGGGTAAGGGAGTAATAGAAAAAAAAGTAAAAAAGCGATCAAAGAAGGTAGGGTCTGGGATGTGATCAAAAAGGGGAAAAGAAGGGCGTGAATAAGAGAATGAAAATAAAAATAATAAAAAAAATAATAAAAATAAAAAAATAAGTGAAAGCGGATAAGTGGACGGATAATTTCAAAGTTCTGTTAGCGGGACGACAGAAAAGGATCATTAGGGAAAAGGTCTGGAAAAGAGAACCGTGGCCGGGAGTGTAGATGACAGGGCTGTGGTACCCCTTGTCAAGAAAGGGGAGGAGAAGAAGGTATAAGAGTTCAGACGGATCACTCATATGGCAAAGTGTTAGAAAAAAGAAAACAAAAAAGCATCCCCCATATCCAGATGGAACTTAGAAAGGGGTGAGCACAATAGATAACATGCGCTTTCTGAACTGTTTGGTTAACAGAAATCAGGGAGAAAGCAATGAAAAATAGTCGCATTGTTCTTAGACTTTAAATCAGCTTTTGAGTCAGTGAACAGAGTAGTTCTATGGAAGGGAATGAAATAGTATAAATACAGGAAAGTTTGGTGCAAAGGATAAAACAAATTTTTAATAAAACCAGAATTAGGGTGAAGATTGAAAAAAAAGCAGAGACATGTATTCTGGTTAGGCAGACTACCGGTTGTGTCCGCTACTTCTTAATATGCTTCTGGCGGACTTAGAAGAGAACGTATAACAGATAGGAAAGAGGAAACGGTTTTGTGTTAAAGCAAACTATACTCTCTAGCATACGCGAACGACGCAGTTCTTTTAGCAGATGAAGGCAAGGGGATGAACCTAATAATGAGAATTTTCGAAGAGTATGTTCGAGCAGAAGACTTTTCGGGGAGTGTAGATAAGACTACGGTGATGTGATTCAGAAGCAAAAAAACTTATATAAATTGCGTTTGGAAGATATACAGACAAATAGTGGAAATTATGGAGGAGTTCTGCTAACTAGGTTTTTGGTTGGAGGTAGGAGGAGACAATTAGATTTAGATGACAACAATAACCAAAAGAGCGAGAAAAATAATTTGCCAAGCATGTAGTACAGGAAAGAGAAAGTTTAATGACGATCTTTAAATCATAGTCTGGTTGATTGAAATAGATCAAGATAGCCTAAAAGTTTGAAGAGAATCTTTACAGAGGTGATGGGAGCAAAGTGACGAGGTTATGCTTGGGTCAAATTCTCAACAAGGAGGCGAGAAGGAATTTGGGAAATTTAAAATTAAAATACTGAAAATGGAATGCAAATGTAGTAAGATAGTACAATTTAGAATAAAGTAAGTAGATGAAGAAACTGGGAGAAGTAAGAGAAAGCAAGAGACTAGGGCCGACCAAAACGATGAATTCCATTAAAGGAAAGAAACTAAAAAGTTTATTACCAATTCATTGGAGAACTATTTTTACGAAAATTTTCAACATTATTCATACCAATATTGGAAACATATGTACACGCAGCAGCGCTTAGCGGCGGGGAAACACCGTATATTGGGAGAAAAAATTACATTTTTTGGACAAAAATCGAGGTATAACATTCAGTTATAACATTTAACTGTGCAATCTTTATTTTTACTTGACGAAAATTTGTTATTTAACAACAAACTTAAAACTTTTTTTCCTAAACTTTTTCATGATACGATTTCTTGTAAGACTTCGAAATTCAATCAGAAACATCATAAATCAATGTAAAATTTAACTGCAACAAATCTATTCGTGGTTTAGAGTATCAAGGAATTTTTTAATAAAGTTATAAACAAATTAATTAAACAAATGTTATAACAAATGCACATTTTGACAATTTACTCTTGAAAAGGCTTGCTTTTTTGCGGAATGAACTTAAAATGTTTACTCTAAGACTCCTTGCTATTATATTTTTCATAGTGACAAAAGAATGTTAAATATTTAAACAATTTTTATAAACAAATGCACATTTTGACCTTTTTTACGAAATTTCGTGATTTTTTACCGAATAAACTTAAATTGTTTTTACTAAGACTCCTTATGTTCATATTTTTCATATTGGCCATGAAATGTTTATTACTTAAACAATTTATATAAACCAATGTAACTTTTTCCCATTTTTTGATTAGAAGGCTTGATTTTTTGGGGAATGAACATAAAGTGTTTAGTCTAAGACTCCTTGCTATCATATTTTTCATAGTGTCAAAAAAATGTGAATTATTTAAACATTTTTTATAAACAAATGCACATTTGTACCGTTTTTTATGAAAAGGAGTGATTTTTTACAGCATCAACTTAAAATGTTTTTCCTAAATGCGCATTTGCACAAAAATCAAGCCTTTCCACCAAAAAATGGTCAAAATGTGCATCTGTTGGTAAAAATTGTTTATCTAATTTACAATTTTTGGACACTATGATAAATATAATAGCAAGGAGCCTTAGGCAAAACATTTCAAGTTGATGCCGCAAAAAAAATGCAGCCTGTTCACCAGTAAATTGTCAAAATGTGCATTTGTTTATAAAATTTGTTTTAATAATTGGCAATCATTAGCTATTCCTAACTTATTGTAAGCGCACATTAATATCTGAGATACCTTATACAAAATCTATAAGTCAAAATTAGCTATTCATTGCAAATCACGAAAAAATTACTTTTGTTAATTAAATTGTTTATAACATTATTTAAAGTTTTTGGGTTACTCGAAACCACTAATAAATTATTTAAAGTTAGTTTTTACATTGATTTATGAACTTCTTAAATGAATTTAAAAATCTTAGAAACAAAAAGTTTTAAGTTTGTTTTTGAATAAAAAATTTTCGTTAAGTCAAAATATTTTTAAAATGATCTCTGTTAGACCGGATCATTGAATAAATATTCTTCAGCGGCTTCTACCATTAAAAGGTTTTCTTCCCCGATGTTTTTAGATGACGAATTTCGACACAGATCTGTGTGATTATCAAATCGTTTTTCTTAACACAACGCCATTAAACGTTTTTCGAGGTAAAAATATATATTTATTCTTTTACTTGGAAAACTCTTCAAAGATCTTTTATTTAAAGAAGCGCCTGAAGTAATATTCTCACTTAAAAAAGCTACTGTAATTACTTAAAAAGCAACTTACCTATCACTGTGGTTTGTATGTACGACTCGAAATGCTTGTAAGAGGGGACGACTGGGGCCTACTGGAATTTCCTGAACTTCATTTGCTGTCAATGGGGTAATCGTGCCGCTTTCTATGTTAATTTTTGCTCGTCCTTTTCGATTAACAAGAGGATTCTGTTTATATATTCCAGCAAGTGTATGGCCACTTGTCAATATTGCATAAGCGTCACCATCATGTGTTGATAACACAATTTGTTCATGGGCTGGCACTGGTGGATAGAAATTACGTCTTTCGTTTACTTTAATTGCCTTATCCGCAGGAAAAGTGTATCTTCGAAGTTCGAATTGCCGTTGAGGATTTTTTGTTGAAATTATACGAATAAATTGAAGTTGGTCTAGTCCATATGCATGTCCGTCAGAAGTAGGAAGCATAGTAGGTGGTTCTATAGAGATGGCAGAAGGAGACCGGGACCTTGAATGTTGATGAGGTTTGGTAGGAGCAGCAGAAGAAGATGAGCTGCCAGAAGAACCATCGAAGGTAGATGCATCATAAGGCGAGGAATCAAACTGGGAAATTAATTCTGAAAGGAGAATCTGAGGATTACATTTTGTTTTGATAATGAATGTTTTTGTAGTTGTTTCGAAATAATGCTTTTTTTGTTAATTATAGTAGAACTCCAAAGATACGAGAACTTCGGGAATCGGGAACTGCAAAGATACGATCGGGAAAGGGCTTCGACGGCTGCGACGTTTAGATTTTGGGGGTCATACGTAAGCACGAACTCAGGCTTATTCCTTTGCAATCGGGATGCTGGTGTGGTGGAGTGCTCGCATTTTTGGAGTTCGGGTTTATTATTTTCTGATTCTTATTATATTTTTAGTTTTTCTAAAATTCTTATTCCACCTTTAAAAACTTATAATAATTGCTCAACAATCACTTAAAATATATTTGTGTCTTTGGTTGAGATTTAATTATTAGGCTTTTTTCTTAGATTTATCGTAATATGGCTCCGTAGATTCTCTTGGCACCAGCGTCCGCTGACGGATCTTGTTTTTGTGCATTTTTACAGTTTTTCAAAGTTTTTTGAAAATTGGATACCCATTCGTCGCAACGAGAGCATTTTTCTTTTGGCAATGATAAATTATAAAAGATTGAAAGCTTAATAGTCGTCGATTCCGTAAGTGCATCTATAAGCTGTTTTCTTTTTTTTTTTGCAAACATAGTTTTCTCGGGACCTTTTATTGATAAAATTTTTACAAACACTGTTGCTTGAAATAATTCTTCTTTCAGGGAAAGAAGGACCTAAAAACACATTCAACTCATGAATCTGTACAAATAGGTCAATATAATTGCTGTATATCACTTTCTTATGAATATTTTCGAAGTCAGGAAATTTTTTTCGCTTACTTGAATAAATTGATTTTAAAGCATTGATAATTTTACCTTAACGAATAAAATAAAACTAAAAAGACAATATCGAACACAGTAATTATTAAACACTATTAATTACACAGCCACACAAAAAAATCTTTTTCGTGATATGGAGCTCAGACCATGTTTATTATATGGTTTTGGGGTCGCTAAAGCGGAATCAGAGGTCTAAAAACTCCCACCACGTCAGGGCTCTGAAACAACCTAAAAAAAAAAGTTCATAATTTTTTTTCCGAGTCTGGGGATCAGACCATGTTTATTATATGTTTTTGTGGTCCCTGAATCCGAATCCGAGGTCCCAAAAACTGCAGCAGGTGAGCATTCTGAAATAACCTCAATAAAACCTCATAAATATTTTTTTCGGGTATTTTTTTCGGTTCTGGAGGTCAAATTACGTTTATTATACGTTTTGGGGGTCGCTGAATTCGAATCAGAGATCCAAAAAACCGGAACACGTCGATTGCGAGGTATTTTGAAGGTTACGTCGAAACCCTGACATGCTGCGATATTTAGGACCTCAGATGAGGATTCAGCGATCCAAAAAACGTATAATAAACCTGATCTGACCTCCAGACCCGAAAAACGATACTAAAAAAAAGGTTTATGGGATTTTTTGAGTTTATCTTAGAACCCTGACGTGTTAAGGGTTTTTCGTGCTCGGATTCCGATTCAGCGACCACAGAAACATCTAGTAAACAATGTCCGATCACCAGGTCCTGCTCCACCTCGGCCTATTCGAATTACCTTTGCCAGAGTAGAGATCATGTGGGAAACCTTACATGCGTACTGCGACAGGAAAGAGGACAGATGGACTTAATCATCAGGGAGGTGAGAGGAGATTTGATAATAGTAAAACGGAGACAACAGGTGACACCTCATGTCAACAAAAGAAATTAGATAGTTTTAGTGATAAGGTTTCTCGACCATTTAATTGCTCACATACTGCTAATTTAGATCTCATTAATGATATAATAATATACTGCCAAAATTTAAGGGGTCTGAATACGAAAATTCCTTTACTTAACTCATCACTTGATGTTTCGGAGTATGACGTAATTGTATTCACAGAGACATGGCTTAAGAATAATATTGATAGTTCGGAGATCTTTGATCCATATATATTTGATGTATTTAGGGATGATAGAGTGAATATAAAAGGGGGTGGGGTTTTAGTTGCAATAAAAACAAAGTTCAATTCAGGAAGACTAGATATCAATTCAGTAATTCAAGAATCTCCCAAGGTCAATGCGGTAGCAGTCAAAATTACACTGGAGGGTACACCATTTCTTCTAATTACTGTTTACATTCCCCCTGACAATACTATAGGGGAAGTTGAAGCTTTTTTTGAGGCATTATCGAGTTTACTTACTGTTTGGTCTTGTAGTGTATTAATTATAGGAGATTTCAATGTACCAAAGTTAAAGCAGTACATAGATAAACAAGTATCTCATCAAAGATC
>JAWWLR010000127.1:38665438-38675823 GCA_035041075.1 Acraspis erinacei
TCTTTAACTAAGAAAACAAATAATTTTCAGTAAAATCAAAACCAATTTTCAGAAAAAAATTATCATTTTCAACCAAGGAGATTAAATTTTTATCAAAAATATATTTTTTCAAACATATAAAAATTTCATAAAGATATTAAAAGAATTCAAGATTTAAAATAATTTCAACGACTAAAGAAGATTTTACAAACAAATATTTTTAAAAAGTTTCAAGCATTTAAAAAAAAATTTCCGAAATTAATGAATTCTTAACAAAAAATGAAATAGTTAAATTATCTGCAAAAAATAACATTTTTTAATGAAAAAGATTACATTTTTATCGTAAAAGGTATTGTTTTAACCAAAAAAATGGAATAGTTCTATGCATTTTTAACTAAAATCATCAATCTTTAAATAAAAAAACAATAATTTTCAGTAAAATCAAAGTCAATTTTCAACTTAATTGTATAATTTTTAACCAAGGAGATTAAATTTCAATCGAGATTTGATAATTTCATAAAGATTGCAAGGATTTCAAAAATTTCGAACCTTTCCAAAGATTTTAAAACTTTCAAAAGATTCTAAAGAGTTAAAAAATTTTTTAAAACGTAATCCAAATTTCTAATATTTCCAAAGATTTTATAAAGATTAAAAATATTTTAACAATTTCAAATGAGTAAAAATATTTATGAAAGATTGAACAACTATTTCAAAGATTTTATAAAATTTTCATAAAGATTCGAAAAGAATACAAGAATTCCTAAGATTTCAAAAAGGTACACTAGATTTCAAAATTTTTTAAACATTTCAAAGTTTTGAAACGATTTCAAATAATTCAATGATTTCAAAGAATAAAAACGATTTCACAAATATTTCAAAGATAAACTATTTCAAAAGGTTTCAACAAATTTAAGAAGATTTCATTGGAACACGAAAAAAAAATTTACAAGCAAAGATTAAAGAAAGCTTTCACAAAAATTTCAAAGATTCCATAAAAATTTCGAGAGGTTTCAAAAAAACTAACAGATTTTAAAGACTTCAAGAATTTTAAATATTTTACAAAATTTTTTAATAATTCCAAAATATTTCACAAAGATTTTAAGTGCGTCAATAGAGCTCAAAGAATTCACAAATACTTCAAGGATTTCTGCTTTCTTTACAAATTATTTTGAATTCAGTTTGATTTTTTTATTAATTTTATCGAATTCTTCTCATTTCCCTTAAATTCCTCTAATTTTATTATAATTAATGCAATTTTTTCGATTTTAATAATGTTTTATAGTGATTGGTCACTCTTTTTGTTAGAAATTATTTCAGTTTCAAAGATTTGAAGTTTTATTTTTATTTTACTGTGACTTCTTTTAATTTTTTTAGAATTCTATTAAATTAAAAAAAAAATTATTTTAATTATTCTAAATTCACTCAATATTCCATTTAATTCGATGGATTATTTGAATTTTCAAAAGATTTTATTTAATTGATCCGAACTTTTTTTAACCTCACCTTCAATTTTTAGGCATTTCATAAAATTCTATTGAATTCCCTTGGATTATTCTAAGCCAAAAGGGACTGCGAGGCCTGAAACTTTTTTTAATTTATCGTTTCTAATAATTCTGAGCATAAAACTGTATTTTTATTGAACAATTTATATTTTTAAAGTTATTATTTAAATTTTAGTTTGGTTTTTTATTGAAAGAATTTTGTTCAAATCTATGTTGAAGCTCTTATTTTAATGAGGAATGATTTTCCAACGTTTTTTAGTTGTGTTTTTAAATATGTCTTTTTCCTTTTTTTCAGAAAATGCCCAGCACCTCAAATACATTAGTCTGGTCACTCTCACAGTTCAAAATGCCCTCGTCGGCCTCAGTATGCGATACGCTCGCACCAGATCGGGGGATATGTTTTTATCATCGACAGGTTTATATTTAATTCCTATTAATTTTTTAACCAGGGCCTTCAATTTTTTGAATTTCAATTCTTTAAATTTCAAACGAAAATATTGCATTTTCAACAAAATAGATGAATTTTTAACCTAATAGTTAAATTTTCAAACAGTGATACATTTTTAAACATAATTATTAATTTTTTACCAAAGGAAAAGAGGTATTTTCAAACTGACAGTTGAGTTTTCAACTGAAAATAATCAATTTTTTAAACTAAAAATGCAATAGTTATATTTTCAGTTAATATGATTGATTTTCATTTAAAACAAAGAAAATTACAGCAAAATATATGAATTTTCTATTGAAAAATATGGTTTTTCAACAAAAAATAGAATAGTTACATTTTTAGTTGGGAAAATTTAATTTTCAACCAAAAATAAATCAAATGTTCTACTAAAAAAGATCAATTTTCAACGGAATAATAAATTATTTAATTATTATTAATTGAAAATAAAAATAATAAATCAAATTCAAAATGAGTGAATTTTTAACTAAAAAATATCAATTTTCAACCAAAAATTAAATAGTTACATTTCCCGTTAACATAATTTATTTTTGTTTTAAACAAAAAAAATCAAACTGGAATCAAATTGGATTTTTAACTAAAAAAGATCAATTTTCATAATAAAAAAAATAATTCAGACAAAATACATGAATTTTCCACTAAAAAAGATTAACTTTAAAAAAAAAATAGATGAGTTTAATTTTTGGACATGAAAATTACTTGTTAATAAAAAATAAATCGAATTTATAACATAATAACTGATTTTTCAAATAAAAAGTATCAATTTTCAACCAAAAATTGAATAGTTACATTTCCAGTTAAAATAATTAATTTTCATTTTTTAAAAAGCCAACAAAATACCTGAATTTTCTATTGAAAAATATGATTTTTCAACAAAAAATAGAATACTTAAATTTTCAGTAAAAAAATTAATTTCCAATAAAAAAACAACGAATTTTTAATTAAATAGTTAAATTCAGTAATATGGAGCTACCTTTAAGTATGAAAAAAAATTAATTTAAGTTTATATTACATTTTTTTAAATTAAGCACGTAATTCTTGGACGTATTTTTGAAAAATAAAAAAGGTTTAGTGCGTTTCTTGATAATAAATCTTGACAAATTCTACTATTTGCTTGAAAAGTTAATTATTTTTGGAAAATGTAAATATTTCGTTAAAAAGTAATTTTTTATCAGAAATATTTGTTTCGAGAACTCATTTTTTAAACTGAAAATGAAAGTCTTTCATTTTTGACTGAAAATTGATATTTATAATAGAAAATTGATCTTTTCTAATTAAAACTTCAACTATTTGGTTGGAAATTCATCTATGTTGTTGAAAATTTATCTTTTTAAGCACAAATTAATTTTTTGTTGTTCAAACTTCAACTATTCCAGTTGAATATTCATCACTTTAGTTAAAATTAATAATTGTTTAAGATTCATCGTTTTAATTAAAAATTATTTTCTTTGGTTGAAAAATAATCTTTTTCTTTGCAAGTTAATCTTCATTTTTTTTAAATCTTTTTTTCGGTTAAAAAATGTAAATACTTGGTTGAACAACGATTTTTTTTAATTTAAAATTTAATAAGTAGATCTCTTACAGAAAATTTAACCATTCTAATTTTGGTGGAAAATGTATCTTTACTGGTTGAAAATTAAACTATTTTGTTGAAAATTAATATTTTTTAGTTAGAAATTGAACTAGTTTGAAAATTTATTAATTTTGTCAAAATTCACCGTTTCTTGTAGTAAATTCAACCATTCCAGTTGAAGATTTACACTTTTAGTTGAAAATTCAACAAAACAGTTGCATTTTTAACCAGCAAAGATTAATTTTCTATCAAAATAATTTAATTTTTGACCAACTACATGAATTTTCAACTAGAAAAGATAAATGTTCAACCAAGGAGATGAATTTTTAACTAAAATGATGCAATATTCAACTGAAACAGTTCAATTTCCAGTTAAAAAATAATTATTGGCTAGAAAAATTATTTTCAATCAGAAAAGTTAATGTTGGAACTATAATAGTAAAATTTGCATTAAAAAAAGTTAATTTTCATTTTTTAAAAACGAATTCTCACCAGCATTTTAAATTTTCAACCAAAGAGGTAAGTTTTTTTTATAAAAATGATGAAATGTCAACGAAAACATTATTTTTAATAAAATAAAAGTTTAAATTTCCACCAAAAAATACGAATTCTCAAACAGAAATGTAATAGTTAATATTTCAACCAAAAAGGTTTTAATTTTAATGAAAAATAGTTGAATTCAACCAAGAAAGATGAATTTGCAAAAGAATAGTTTAATTTCCAACCAAAAGAGATGAATTTTCAAACAAAAAGAACGAATTTTCAAGCAAAAAAGATTAATTTTTAACACAAAATAGAATACTTAAATTTTCAGTAAAAAAAATTAAGTTCCAATAAAAAAAATAAAGAATTATTAATTAAATAGTTAAATACAGTAATATGAAGCTACCTTTACGTATTAAAAAAGTTAAAAAACTTGATTTTCAAAACAAAACAAAAAAAATGTAAAAAAAGATTAAATTTTCAATCAAAGTAATGAATTTTCAATCAAAATTATGAAATTTAAGTTTAAAAAAAATTATTTGGTCACAAAATGAGAGTTTAGCTTTCAACCAAAAAATATAAACTTTCAACAAAAAAGCTAATAGTTGATATTTCATCACAAAAATATTTTAATTTTATTCAATAAAGTTTGAATTCAAACAAAAAAGAGGAATTTGCAAAAAAAGAGTTTAATTTCCAACCAGAATAAATTAATTTTCAAGCAAAAAGATGATTTTTTAACACAAAATAGAATAATTTAATTTTCAGTAAAAAAAATTAAGTTCCAATCAAAAAAACAGAGAATTTTTAATTAAATAGTTAAATCCAATAATATGAAGCTACCTTTACGTATGAAAAAAAAATTAATTTAATTTTACATTACATTTTTTTAAATTAAGCACGTAATTCTTGTACGTATTTTTGAAAAATAAAAAAGGTTTAGTACTTTTCTTGATAATAAATTTTAACAAATTCTACTTTTTACTTGAAAATGTAATTATTTTTGGAAAATTATTTTGGAAAATCAGTGTTGTTAAAAAGTAATTTTTTCTCAGAAATATTTGTTTCGAGCACTAATTTTTTAAACTGAAAATGAAAGTCTTTCATTTTTGGCTGAAATTGATATTTTCAATGGAAAATTGATCGTTTCTAATTAAAAATTCAACTATTTGGTTGAAAATTCATGTATTTTGTTGAAGATTTGTCTTTTTGGTTAAAAATGTTGACGATTAATATATTTTGTTCGAAGCTCATCTTTTTTGCTTTAATTTAACAGTTTTTTATTTGAAAATTAATTTTTTTTTGATTGAATGAGTTCGGGTTGAAAATTGAACTATTTCGTTAAAAATTAAAATTTATGCACCTTTCTGAAAATTCCTTTTTATGGTAGAAAATTAATTTTTCTCGTAAAAAATTTATCTCTTTCACTGGAAATTTACCCATTTTGTTGAAAATTAATATTTTTTGTATATAATATATTTTGTATAATTTTAGTTGAAAATTCACCTATTTCTTTGTAAATTAACTTTTTTATGGAAAATTTATATTTTCGGGATCGAAATTCAACTGTCTTGTAGAAAATTCATTTTTTGTTGCTTTAAAATTCAAGAATCTGGTAAAAAATTGAACTATTTCGTTAAAAATTATACTATTTATATAAAAATTTAACTATCTGGTAGAACATTATTTTTTTTGGTTGAAAAATGATATCTTGTGGGTAAGAAATTCAACTGTTTTGTAAAACATTAATCTTCTTGATTAAAAATTCATCATCTTTCCTGACTAAAAATTAACTTTTTTAATGGAAATTGATCTTTTCCAGTTTAAAAGTCGAGTATTTTTTTTAAATTTGGCTTTTCAGCTTAAGAAATTAATTATTTTGTAGAAAATTACTCTTTTGGGTGGAAAATAAACATTTTTTAGTTGAAAATTCAAATATTTCGTTGAAACGCAACAATTTTTGATTGAAAATGCTTCTTCGTAGATAAAATTTTATAACTATTTTGTTAAAGTCTTCTTTTTTGCTAAAAAATTTAACTGTTTTGTTAAAAAATCATCCTTTTAAATTAAAAATACATCTTTAATGCTTGACAATTTAACCGTTTGGTTGAAAATGGAACTTTCTTTAAATTTTGAGAACTAATTTTTTAAACTGAAAATGAAAGTCTTTCATTTTTTAGCTGAAAATTGATATTTTTAATTAAAAATTGATCTTTTCTGATTAAAAATTCAACTATTTGGTTGAAAATTCATCTATGTTGTTGAAAATTTATCTTTTTGGTTAGAAATGTTGAGGATTGATATATTTTGTTCAAAGTTCGTCTTTTTTGCTTGAATTCAACAGTTTTTGATTTGAAAATTAAAATCTTTTTTGATTGAAAGATCAAGGGATTGATCGTAAATTAACATTTCTCTTAAAAATTAATATTTTCGGGTTGAAAATTGAACTATTTCGTTAAAAATTAAAATTTATGCATTTTACTGAAAATTCCTTTTTATGGTAGAAAATTAATTTTTCTGGTGAAAAATTTATGTCTCTTTCACTGTAAATTTACCTATTTTGTTAAAAATTAATATTTTTTGTTAAACTGCTTTGTTAAACATAATTTTATTTATTTGTAGATTTATCATTTTAGTTGAAAATTCACCTTTTTGTTTGTAAATTAAATTTTTTATAGAAAATTTATATTTTCGGAATGGAAATTCAACTATCTTGTAGAAAAATCATATTTTTTGCTTTAAAATTCAACAATCTGGTGGAAAATTGAACTATTTCGTTAAAAATTATACTATTTATATAAAAATTAAACTATCTGGTAGAAAATTAATTTTTTTGTTGAAAAATCATATCTTATTGTCGAAAATTAATTTTTCTGGTGAAAAATTCATCTCTTTCACTGTAAATTTACTTATCTTGTTAAAAATTAATATTTTTTTTTGTATTTTGTAATAATTGTTTGGGCCCGATTTTTAACAAAAATTTCTAATTTTACGATTAATTTATTTATAATTTACAGCGGTAGTAATGTCAGAAGTGGTGAAACTTCTCACCTGTTTATGTCTTGTTTTCATCGAGGAAGGGAATTTACCAAAATTTATCCACACGCTCGACACAACAATTATTAAACAACCATTGGACACTTTAAAAGTCTGCGTGCCATCTTTAGTCTACATAATTCAGAACAATCTTTTATACGTATCAGCCTCGAATTTAGACGCAGCTACTTATCAGGTAAGGGGCTATTCTTAAACTACATTGCGAATTTTGGGATATTTTTTACTCCATTTGCCACCATATCCCCTGATTTTTCCAAATATATTGCATTTATGAACAAAATTGTTGAATTTTTCAACCAAAAACGATTTTCTGCCAAAACAGACGAATTTTGCAATAGAAAAAAAAAATGAATTTTCAGTTCCAAAAGATGAAAATTCAATCCAAAAAGAAAAGATTTTCATCAAAAAAGAATTCAATCAGGATGGCGACAAAATAGTCGAATTTTAAAACAAATATTTGAATTTTAACGCCAAAAAGGACGAAGTTTTTAGAAGGCAATTAAATTTTCCACCTAACAAGTTAATTTAAAAGAAAAAAAATTAAATCTTTAACAAAATATTGGAAAGGATGCAGTTTTCAATCAAGTTGTAGAATTTTCAAACTAAAAGGACGATTTTTTAACAAAACATTTAAATTTTTTAGCAAAAAAGATGACTTTAACAAAATAGTGAGAAATTTTTATCTACGAAGAAGCATTTTCAATAAAAAATTGTTGAATTTCAACGAAATATTTAAATTTTCAACTAAAAAATGTTCATTTTCCACCCAAAAAGAGTAATTTTCTACAAAAGAATCAAGTTTTTAAGCTAAAAAGACAAATCTAAAAAAAAGTTGACTTTTAAACTGGAAAAGATAAATTTTCAATAAAAAAGTTTATTTTTAGTCAGGAATGATGAATTTTCAAACAAATATGTAATTTTTTAACCCAAACGTTTTTAACAAACGAAAAAAAGAGACTAATTTCCAACAAAATAGTTAAATTTTTACCACATGAGGAATTTTTAACCAGGAAGATTAATTTTTTACAAAACAGTTGAGTTTCCTACCCACAAGATATGATTTTTCAACAAAAAAATTAATTCTCTACCAGATAGTTAAATTTTTATATAAATAGTATAATTTTTAAAGAAATGGTTCAATTTTCTACCAGATTGTTGAATTTTAAAGCAAAAAAATATGAATTTTCTACAAGAGAGTTGAATTTCCATCCCGAAAATATATTTTTCCATGAAAAAGTTAATTTACAACTAAATAGGTGAATTTTCAACTAAAATTATCAATCTAAAAATAAATAAAATTATGTTTAACAAAGCAGATCAACAAAAAACATTAATTTTTAACAAAATAGGTAAATTTACAATGAATGAGAGATAAATCTTTCACCAGAAAAATTAATTTTCTACCATAAAAACGAATTTTCAGGAAAGTGCATAATTTTTAACGAAATAGTTTAGTTTTCAATCCGAAAATATTAATTTTCAAGAGAAATGTTAATTTACGATCAAGTCATTGATCTTCCAATCAAAAAAGATTTTAATTTTCAAATAAAAAACGGTTGAATTCAAGGAAAAAAGACGAACTTTGAATAAAATATATTAATCGTCAACATTTTTAACCAAGAAGACAAATTTTCAAGAAAATAATTGAATTTTCAATCAAATAGTTGAATTTTTTGTTAGAAACGATAAATTTTCTATTAAAAATATCAATTTTCCGTCAAAAATGAAAGACTTTCATTTTTAGTTTAAAAAATTAGTTCTCGAAACAAATATTTCTGATAAAAATTGCTTTTTAACAACATTAATTTTCCAAAAAATAATTAAATTTTCAAGTAAATAGTAGAATTTGTTAACATTTATTAAACCTTTTTTATTTTTCAAAAACTGAAAATTTAATTATTCTATTTTTTGTTCAAAATTAATCTTTTTTGCTTGAAAATTAAACTATTTATTTGTAAATTAATGTATTTTGTTGAAAATTCGTCTTTTTGGTTGGAAATTTGGCTTCTTTTTTGACTGAAAAATCTTTTTGGTTGAAAATTCGTCGTTTTCAATTGAATTCAACTGTTTTTTATTTCAAATTAAAATCTTGTGTGGTTTAATAATAATTTTTTAAACTGAAAATGTAAATAATCGAGTTGAATATCCCAAAATTTTATTTCAAAATTCATCTGTTTCCTTAAAAATTTATGAATTTGGTTTAATACGTTTTTTTTTTAAATGAAAATTAACTTTTTCAAATTTTCCTATTATAGTTCAAACATTAACTTTTTTGATTGAAAATAATTTTTCTGGTCAATAATTAATGTTTTAAACTGAAAATTTAACTTTCTGTTATTAAATATTAGTGGTGATTGTTGTTTTTGTTGAAAATTAACTTTTTTAACTGAAAATTCTACTAATCCAGTTCAATATGCTATCATTTTAGTTAAAAAATTTAATTCTTTTCTTAAAAAATTAATCTTTTCTATCAGAAAATTCATGAGTTTGGTTAAATATTAATCCTTTTTGATGAAAATTCATCAATTTAGTTGAAAATTTAACTTTTTCTTTTAAATATGTTTTTTGTTGTTGCTGAAAATGAAATGTTTCAACTGAATCAGTTGAATATTCCATAATCTTAGTGAAAAATGTATCTCTTTTGTTGAAAATTTAACTTTTTCTGTTGAAAATTCGGGTTTTAAAATGAAAATTAATTTGTTTAACTGAAAATTTTACTCTTCTAGTTTAAAAATGACCTTTTTTTATTGAAAATAAGTTTTTGGGTTAAAAAATAATTTTTTACTGGAAATTTAACTGATCCAGTTGAATATTCCATAATTTTAGTTAAAAATTTATCTCTTTGGTTGAAAATTCGTTTTTTTTTAAAATAAAAATTAATTTTTAACTGATAATTTAACTGTTCCAATTGAAAATTTAACTTTTTTGTTGAAAATTAGTTTTCCTTTGTGAAAATTTAATTAAAAATGTTACTAATCCAGTTAAATTTGCTATAATATTAGTTGAAAATTAATTTCTTCGGTTAAAAAATTGATCTTTACTATCGGAAAATTTATGAATTTGTTTAAAAAAATTTTTTTTTAGGTGAATATTAAACTAATTTAGTGAAAAATTCATCTTTTTTTGTTTGAACTCAATTTTAATTGAACAAAACAAAAATATTTTTGTGCTGAAATATCATCTTACATTTTTTGTTGAAAATTTATATTCTTTGGTTGAAAGCTAAACTCTCATTTTGTGAAAAAATAATTTTTTTTAAACTTAAATTTCATAATTTTGATTGAAAATTCATTACTTTGGTTGAAAATTTAACCTTTTTTTCCAT
>JAWWLR010000127.1:38725042-38738537 GCA_035041075.1 Acraspis erinacei
CAGACAGCAGAGAGAGAAAAGGAGTAGTGATAGAGGGGAGTCAGTGGGGGGTGGGATTTGTGATAAATCTACTACAATCGCTAAGTTTCGTAAGTGAAATAAAAATATATAATATAAAAATTGAAAATAGTATATTAAACAGAGGATTTAAAAGACGAGAACAAAAGAAGGCTAGTGAAATCAGGAGAAAGGGGTAAGTGGTTAAAAGGAAGTAATGAAGGAAGTGCGAAGGTACGCATAGGGAAAGGGAATCATTGGAGGGAAAGCAGAAGATCAGAGGTGAGGGGATTAGGAGATTAGTTGGCAGAGAAAGTTGCTGTTTATTA
Source organism: Acraspis erinacei (assembly GCA_035041075.1). Taxonomy (NCBI): domain Eukaryota; kingdom Metazoa; phylum Arthropoda; class Insecta; order Hymenoptera; family Cynipidae; genus Acraspis; species Acraspis erinacei. Next base: position 38,725,369 of record JAWWLR010000127.1, read on the forward strand.
GAAGATGGGTTGATAAAATAGGATGGGACAGCAGAGGTTAGAAAGAAGTGGCGATAGAGGAGGAAGTGAGAGGAAAGGAGGAGATTTGCGATAAATCTACTACAATCACTAAGTTTTCTTAATGGAATAAAAATATAATGTTAAAGATTTTCAATATTATATTAAATAGATAAGTGTAAGAAAGAGGACTGGAGTAGATGAGTTGAATCATGTAAGTGGAATCAGGGGAGCATGAGGTTTGTGATGGGAAGAAGACCATGAAAGGGTGAGGAAGTCAGACGAGAGTGGGTACGGGAAGTAAATTAGAAGAGGGGAAATATGGGTGGGAAAGCCATAGATGAGAGGAGAATTAATGGGAAACAGGAGATTAGTTGGGAGGGAAGTATAAGGGAAGCAGGAGAGTTAGGAGGAGGTTTTGATAAGATAGGATCGGATAGCATAAGATAGAAAGAACTGAGGATAAAGCAAATCTACTGCAAATTGATTAAGTAAAATAAAAATATAAATAAAATTTTTTTAAATACTATATTTAATACAGGATTTAAAGGAAGATGACGAAAGAAGGCTATCGGAATCAGGGAAGGGGGAAGTGGGTAAAAAAAGTAATAGAGTAAGTTAGAGGATGTTATATAGGGGAAGGGAATTAGCGGAGGAAAAGCAGCAGATCATGATTGGGGGGGGGGGATATTTAGCTATTTTCGTAGAGCATTAACCTTTTTTTATTTTTTATTTTTTCTGCAATTTTTTTTATTAAAAGTTCATCGATTTCAGTATAAACAATGTTGAAAAATTCAACTGTTTTGCTGAAAATTAAACTATTTCCTAGACAATTGATTTTTTGTTTAAAATTCATATTTTGGTGTTGACAAGTCAATTGAAATCTTTTTGGATGTAAATTCAAATCTTTTTTTTTTAATTTGACTTTCTGATTTAAAAAATTCACCTCTTTTAGTAGAATTTTCATTTTTTTACAAAAATGAAAATATTTAGTTAAAAATATAACAATATTGTTAAAAAGTCAGACTTTTTGGTTGAAAATTCTGCTGTTTTCTTTTGTTGAAAATTTATTTATTTCGTAGAAAATTTACCTTTTGTTTAGAATTTATATTTCGGTGCTGAAAAATGAACTGAAATATTTTTTGGATGAAAGTTCAAATTAAAAAAAAAAAAGATTTATCGTTTTTTAAATTAATCTGTTTTAGTACACCAATTTCATCTTTCTTGGATAAAATAAAAAATGGTTGAAAAAAATTGTTGGTTTTTTTGTAGAAACTTCATTTGTGTAAAAAAAATCATATTTTGATCTAGAAAAGTCAACTGGAATATTTTTTGGACGAAAATTTATCTACTTTTTTCTAAATAAATATTCATCTATTTAACAGAAATTTCTTCTTTTTTTGGATAAAAATGCGACCATTTGGTAGAGAAGAATTAAAAAATTTCGTTAAAAATTCCTCCTTTTTATTTAAAAACTCATTTTTTTGGATATAAAATTCTTTTTTTTTTTGTAGAAGCTTATATTTTGATTGAAAATTCATATTTTGATCGTGAAAAGTCAACTGAAAATTTTTTAAACTGAAAATTCAAACATTTTTTTGAAAATTTGTCTTTTTGATTTAAAAATTCACCTGTTTCAGTAGAATTTTCATTTTGTTTAGACAAAAACGCAACTGTTTGGTTAATAATTTAACAATCTTGTCTGCAAAAAGTCAAAAAATGTTGTTAAAAATTCGACTATTTAGAAATTGGTGTTGAAAAGTAAACTAGAATCTTCTTTTAATAAAAATTTAACTATTTTTTCAGGCCTTTTTTTTAATTTATCTGTTTTAGAAGAAATTTCATCTTTCGTGAATAAAAATGCAACTATTTGTTTGAAAATTTCGAAAGTTTGTTAAAAAGACACACTTTTTGGATAAAAATTCTGCTCTTTTGTCGAAAATTTAATTATTTCCTAGAAAGTTTACCTTTTTCTGTTTTAACAAAAATTTCTTCTTTTTTGGATAAAAATGCAACTATTTGGTAGAGAAGAATTAAACTATTTTGTTAAAAATTCATCCTTTTTGGTTAAAAATTAATCTTTTTGGAACGAAAATACAATTTTTTTCGTAGAAACATATCTTTTTTAAAAATTTATATTTTGATCGTCAAAAGTCAACTGAAATCTTTTTTAACAGAAAATTCAACTATTTTGTTAATTAAAAAATGCACCTGCTTCAGTCTTTTTATTAAAATTTCATTATTTTTTAGAAAATTTACCTTTTGTTTAGAATCTATATATTTGTATTGAAAAATGAAGTGAAATCTTTTTTGGATGAAAGTTCAAATTTAAACAAATAGATTTGTTCTTTTCTTTTATTAAAAATTCATCTGTTTTAGTAAAAATTTCATTTTTCTTGGATAAAATAAAAAATTCAACAAACTTTGTCAACTTTGTCAAAAATTCATCATTTTTGAAAAAAATTCGTCTTTTTGGATTGAATTTTTGTTTAGAAACTATTTTTGTGTTAAAAAATGCATATCTTGCAACGTCAACTGAAATCGTTTTTGGACGAAAATTCATCTATTTTTTTGAAATTTTTTTTCGAAATAAAAATTCATCTGTTTTAACAAAAATTTCTTCTTTGTTTGGATAAAAATGCAACTTTTTGATAGAGAATTCAACTATTTTGATAAAAATTCATCCTTTGTGGTTAAAAATTAATCTTTTTAGATCGAAAATTCAATTTTTTTCGTAGAAACTGTGATCTTGTTTAAAAATTTATATTTTGATCATGAAAAGTCAACTGAAATCTTTTTTAACAGAAAATTTAACAATTTTTTAAATTAAAAAATCACCTATTTCAGTAGAATTTTCATTTTTCTTGAACAAAAATGCAGCTGTTTGGTTAATAATTTAACAATCTTGCCTGTAAAAAGTCAAAAAATTTGGTTACAAATTCGACTATTTAGGTATTGGTTAAAATGTCATACTTTTTGGTTTAATTTATTTGCTATTTTTATTAAAATTTCATTATTTCGTAGAAAATTTACCTTTTGTTTAGAATTTTGATCTTTGTATTGAAAAATGAAGTGAGATTTTTTTTGGATTGAAAGTTGAATCTTAAAATAAAATAGATTTGTGCTTTTCTTTTATTAAAAATTCATCCGTTTTAGTAGAAACTTCATATTTCTTCGATAAAATAAAAATGCAACTATTTGGTAGATAATTCAGCTACTTTGTAGAAAATTCATCGTTTTTGGTTGAAAAAAATTCATCTTTTTGGATTGAAAATTCAATTTTTTGTATAAAATATGATTTAAAGTATCATTTAACTGGTTAGAAAATAATTTTTTTCTTGAAAAACAAGTTTTTTCGAATTGAAAATTTCACAATTTTATTTTTGCTTGTAAAAAAACTTATATTTGATCAAAAAAACTTATATTTTGTTAAACAATTCATATTTTGATCTTGAAACGTCAACTGAAATCTTTTTTGGGCGAAAATTCATCTATTTTTTTAAAATTTTTTTTCGAAATAAAAATGCATCTGTTTTAACCAAAATTTCTTCTTTTTTGGATAAAAATGCATTTATTTGGTAGATACTTTAAATATTTTGTTAAAAATTCATCGTTTTTGGTTGAAAATTAATTTTTTTGTATGAAAAATTCAATTTTTTGTTTAGAAACTTTGATCTTGTTTAAAAATTCATGTTTTGATCGTAAAAAGTCAACTGAAAGCTTTTTAAATAGAAAATTCAACTATTTTTTTGAAAATTTGTCTTTTTGATTTAAAAATTCACCTGTTTCAGTAGAATTTTAATTTTTTTTTGGACAAAAATACAACAGTTTGGTTGAAAATTTAACAGTCTTTGTTAAAAAGTCATACTTTTTGGTTAAAAATGGCACTATTTAGCAGAAAATTAACTTATTGTTTACAATTCTTATTTTGGTTTTGAAAAGCAAACAGGAATCTTTTTTGGATACAAATTTAACTATTTTTTTAAGTTCTTTTTATTGATCTATTTTAGCAAAAAGTCTCATCTTTCTTGAATAAAAATGCAACTATTTGGTTTAAAATTCAACTATTTTTTTTAAATTCATCCTTTTTGGTTGAAAATTAATCTTTTTAGATCGAAAATTCAATATTTTTTTCGTAGAAACTTTGATCTTGTTTAAAAATTCATGTTTTGATCGTTCAAAGTCAACTGAAATCTTTTTTAACAGAATATTCAACTTTTTATCAAAATTTATCTTTTTAATTTAAAAATTCTCCTGTTTCCGTAGAATTTTCATTTTTCTTTGAAAAACTGCAACTATTTGATTTGAAATTCAACAAGTTTGTTGAAAAGTCAAACTTTTTGGTTGAAAATTCTGTTCAACTTTAAAAAAAAAGAAAGATTTATCCTTTTTTTTAATTAATCCGTTTTAGTACAAATTTCATCTTTATTTGGATAAAATAAAAAATGGTTGAAAAAAGTATTTTTTGGATTGAAAATTGATTTGTTTGTGTTAGAAAAATCATAATTTAAAAATGAATAGTTAACTGGAATCATTTTTGGACAAAAATGCATCTAATTTTTTCAAAATAAAAATTCATCTGTTTATCAATTTTGTTACAGTCATCCTTTTTGGTTAAATATTCATCTTTTGGATCGAAAAATCAATTTTTGTTGTAGAAACTTGTTTAAATCATTTTTTAATGAAAGTTTAACTTAAAAAAAATAGATTTGTGCTTTTCTTTTATTAAAAATTCATCCGTTTTAGTAGAAATTTAATCTTTCTTGAATAAAATAAAAAATGCAATTATTTGGTAGAAAATTAAACGACTTTGGAAAAAATTAATCGTTTTTGGTTGAAATAAATACGTCTTTTTGGATTGAAAATTCTTTTTTTTTTTGTAGAAACTTTTTTATGTGAAAAAATTCATATTTTATGTTAGAATTTTCGTTTTTCTTGAACAAAAATACAAATGTTGAAAAGGCATACTGTTTGCTTGTAAATTCCGCTTTTTTGTTAAAAATTTAATCGAAAGAATTCAAAAAATTGTTTACTCATTTTGAATTTTTTAAACGAGTTTCCAGTTGAAAGTAATTTTTAATGTTACAGGCACGTTGCCAATTCAGATAAAAAATCTTTCGAGGGCAAAGAAGATCCTGGAGTGATTTCCGTCACTAAAATCTACAATTATTACAAAAAGTTTGGGTACAAAACGGTCGTAATGGGTGCCTCATTCCGAAATGTCGGTAAGTAAAAAATTATCATTATATTGAATAAAATATTTTAAGGCCATGCAATAGTTTCCCGATTCCGAATATACAAAAAAAAATGTTCAAAACTAATTTTTTTTTTGTAATTCCAAAAAATTAGGAACATAGAAACATTTTTTATTAACTTATTTAATTTACCAAATTTTCAACATAAATTTTTTATTTATGGGAAGAAGATGTTGCCAAAAAATGTAATCTTTTTATAATCCGTATGATCCACTTTTAATATATTTTATGATTTTTTCAACTAAAAAAAGGTTAATTTTTAACCAAAAATAGAATATTTAAACTTTTAATTAAAAAAATAATTTTAAATTATAAAAAAGACGAATTTTCTACCAAATAGTTGATTTTTTAAATTTAATTATTAAACTTTTAAGATAAAATGTCGAATTTTCTATACAAAAGAGTTGAATTGTCAAATAAAAAGTATGAAACTTTGGTAAAAAAAGGTTAATTTTATACCAAAAAGGAAATTTTTAATTAAACTAGATTAATTTTCAAAAACAACAAATAATTTTGAGCAAAAAGTTGAATTTGTACTTATAAGTTAAATTTTTTAATGAAAAAGATGAATTATTAAACAAAAAGATTAATTTTCTGCCATAAAAGAAGAAGTATCAATAAAATTTAAGAATTAAAAATAAAAAATTTGAAATTTTAACTAAAAGAGAATTAATTTAAAACAAAAAAATTATCTTGCTAGCAAAAAAGAACGAATGTTTAACAGAATTCAAGAATTCTGAACCAAAAAGTTGAATTTTCAACTAAAAGAGAATTAACTTTTAAACAAAAGGATTAATTTACTACCGAAAAAGATGAAATTTCAATAAAATTAAAGAATTCTCTACCAAAAATTTGAATTGTTAAGTAAGAAAGAATTTTTTTAAAATTTTAATAAAGTAGTTCAACTTTAAAACCTATTTGTTAAATGTTTAACGCCAAAAAAATAAATTTTTAAACATAAAGATTGATTTTAAACTAAAAAAAAAATAATTTTCAACCAATAAGATGAATTTTCAACCAATTCTTCAATTTTTAAAGGAATGTTCAACCAGAAAAAGGAATTAGGCACCAAGAAGCTTAAATTTTCTCTCACAAATTTGAATTTGAATAAAATACAGATTATATTGTTGAAAATTCATCTTTCTTGGCAGAAAACTAATCATCTTTGTTCAAAATTCAACTAAATGATTGAAAGTTGAACTACTTCGTTGAAAATTAATTTTTTTTGTTGGAGATGCATAATTTTAATTTAAAATTCATGTCTTTCGTTGGAAATGTACTTATTTTGAAATTCAAGAGAGAAATTTGAAATTTATAAAAGTATTAACAAGACATTTGAAAAAAGAAGAATGTAAGAAAGAGAAGACCGAAAGAAATTTTGAAATCTAGAAGATACTAATTTTTGTGTTTTAATATTTAAATATTACTGCTTTAAATAAACATTTTAAAAAAATTATCAGTTAAAATAATATTTATTTAGAAGAAATTTAAAAGAAGAATTTAAGAAAGAGAAGATAGAAATTTTAAAAATGTATTTTTTTTTTTAGTATTTCAACGTTTAAAGATTATAGCTTTAATTTAAAAAAAGATTTGGTTGAAAATTCATCTATTTGGTTAAAAGAAAGAAGAAATAAAATTTGAAATTAAAATTTTTTAAAATTTTTTAGTGTTTTAATATGTATTTAAATACTAGAGCTTTAAATTAAAAAAAAATGTTTCGTTTCTTCAAAAAATATTTGATAAGAAATTCGAAAGAAGAAAAAATTAAGAAAGTGAAGACACAAAGCAGAAAGAAATTTTGAAATTTAAATAATTTTTTCTTTTAGTGTTTCAATATTTATTTACATATTAAAGCTTTAAATTAAAATAACTTTTTTTTCATTTGTTAAAAAAAATATTGATCAGAAGAAATTTTAAAAAAGAAAAACATTATTTGAAAATTAACTTTTTGTGTTTTAATTTGTATATATTAGAGTTTTAAAAAGTTTATCTGAAAAAATAACAATTTATGAGCAGAAATTTAAAAGAAAAAGAAATGAAGAAAGAGAAGACAGAAATAAGAATTAAAATTTGAAATTTAAAAAATGTTAATTTTTCAAGTATTTTATTGTTTAAGCTTTAATAAAAAATATATTTCTACTTGAAAATTCAAATACTTGATTGAAAATTAGTATTTCTCGTAGAAAATTAATCCTTTCGTTACAAATTTAATTGTGTGGTTAAAAAATCTAATTTGTGGAAAATTAAAAAAATGTCATTTTTTGGGAGATAATTCAACAGTTCTGTTAAAAGTTGAACTAATTTGTTAAGAATGGACTTTTTTTGCTGTAGATGCATAATTTTACTTAAATATTCATCTCTTTGGTAGAAAATTTACTTATTTTGTTGAAAATCGTTTTTTTTAAATAATAAAATGATTTTTCTAACAGACAATGTAACTATTCAATTTTCGGTGGACAATTCATCTTTTTTTAGTCAAAAAGTCAATTACTTACGTAAAAATTAATCCATTTTTTGAAAATTCGTTTATTTCGGTAGAAAATTCCAGAATTTTATAACAAATTCGAAAGAAAAAATTTTGAAATTTAAATAATGTTTTTTTAGTGTTTTAAAATTTATTTAAATATTAAACATTTAAATAAAAATCTTTTTTTTTCATTTGTTCAAAAAATATTTGATGAGAAGAAATTTTAAAGAAGAAAAACATTTTTTTTAAATTAACTTTTTGTGTTTTAATTGATATATATATATATATATATTAGAGTTAAAAAAAAATGTATCTGCAAAAATAATAATTTATGAGAAGAAATTTAAAAGAAGAAGAAATGAAGACAGAGAAGACAGAAATAAGAAGTAAAATTTAAAAAATATTATTTTCTAAGTATTTTATTGTTTAAATATTAGAACTTTTATAAAAAATATATTTGTATGATTCAAAAAATCTAATTTATGGAAAATTACAAAAAAAATTAATGTCATTTTTTTGTTGAAAATTTAACAGTTCTGTTGAAAGGTGAACTAGTTTATTAAAAATTGACTTTTTGTTGTTGTAGATGCATAATTTTAGTTAAAAATTTATCTCTTTGGTAGAAAGTTTACTTATTATTTGTAATCTATTTTTATCTAAGAAGTATTTAATTATTTTTAATTTAGGTATTTAATTTCATTTTATTATTATTATTTTTAAAATTATTTTTCTAACTTTCTACCTTCCTTAAAAGTTAATGTATTTTATTAAAAGTTCGTTTATTTCGTTAGAAAATAAATTTGTTGTTTGAAAATTCTACTATTTGGTTAAAAGTTCATCTATATCATTGAAAAATCCAGAATTTTATAAGAAATTTGAAAGAAGAAATTAAGAATGTGAAGACAGAAAGAAGAAAGAAATTAAAATTTTTTTAATTTTAATTTTTGTAGTGTTCTAATATGTATTTAAATATTAGAGCTTTAAATTAAATTAAAATGTTTTCATTTTTTCAAAAAATATTTGATTAAAAGACGTTTGAAAGAAGTAATTAAGAAACAGAAGCCAGAAATAAGAATTAAAATTTGAAATTTAAAAAACGTTAATTTTGTAAGTATTTTATTTTTTAAATATTAGTGCCTTAATAAAAAATATATTTCTAATCATTTTGTGGTTGAAAATTTAACAGTTGTGTTGAACTACTTTATTAAAAATGAACTTTTTTTGTTGTAGATGCATAATTTTAGTTAAAAATGTATCTCTTTGGTAGAAAATTTACTTATTTTGTTGAAAATCTTTTTTTTTTATAAAAAAAAAAATTATTTTTCTAACTGAAGATGTAACTATTCCATTTTTAGCGTAAAATTCGTATTTTTTTATTTAAAAAGTCCTTTATTTCGTTAGAAAATTAAATTTGTATTTGAAAATTCTACTATTTTATTAAAAGTTGATTTAATTTATTGAAAATTGAACAATTTCTTTGAAAAAGTAATCCGCTGGACCGAATTTTCATCATTATTTTCCTCCTTGATGGCCTCAAATATAATTTTTTTTATTTAAAAATATTTTTCCCCTCTTTCAGGAGAAATTAAGGAATTGGCAGGTTGCGATTTCTTAACGATTAGTCCAAAACTTCTTGACGAACTGGAAAAAAGTAAAGACCAGATTAAGAAGAAGCTCGATGTCGAAATAGCGAAAAAGTCCGACATTGAAAAAATTGAATTAGACGAGGCGAAATTCAGATGGTTATTGAATGAGGATCAAATGGCCACGGACAAATTGAGCGATGGTATTCGCAAATTTGCAGCTGATGTCCGCAAATTGGAAAAATTGCTGCTGGAGAAACTCCAGGCTTAAGGAAAACGAGAAAAATTAGTTTATTATTGATTAAAAAAGGAAGTTTTTCAGTGATTTAAAATCTCTCTAAAATTGTTTAGTAGAATACTCGCTATTTTTCAAATTTTTTTTTAATTTTTTAAACAATATTGTTATAAAACATTCCTTGGTCGATTGACCTTTTGGAGACTGTATATTATGTAATTATTCGCATTTTTGATCATTGTTGATGTGAAGAGAAATAAAAGAGTTTTATTGATTAAATTATAAAAAAAAATTTTTGGGTTTGTATCCAATTTTCAATTGAGAAAATTTAAAGTATTACATTATATTTTTATAATTTGTAAATTTTATTTTGTAAATGATGTATTATCGGAAATTTTGAAAATCGGTTATATTATAAACTTTCGAAAATTTCACAATTTCGGGAATTTTCAATTTTCAATATTTTCTTTTTGGCAATTTTACGTCAATTTTAGTTTCAGGAATTTTTTAGTCGTCCCGTGAATTTTTCTGGTAGGAATTTTTAATTGTAGGAAGCAATTTTATTATTAGAAAAACTTTTTATTTCGAACATTTTATTTTCTGGTATTTTTGAAGTGTCGGAAATTTTATTTTTCGGATATTTTAGGTCGTCAAAGAAAATATAATTATGAAAAAATAACATTTTTCAACTGTAGGAATAAAATTTGTGAATTTTAGTGAAAAACACAAAGTGAAGTTTTTATGGTCTCAATTTTTTTAAATTTTGTTTTAGAATTTTTTTCTTTTATTTTTGGAAATCGAGAACCATAAGAATGTTCTTTACTTAATTTCCGAAATTTTCAGCAACAACAAAATTTATTTTTTGTTATATTTATTAGAAGAGATTTGAAAGAAGAAAAAAATGGTCAAAAATAATAATTTTTTAATTGTTTTTAATATTTAAATATTATAGATTTAAAAAAAGAAAATTTTTAATTTGTTATAATAATATTTAATTCGAAGGAATTCGTAAGAAGAAGAAATTCAAATTCCGGATTTAAATTCACTGAAAAATAATACTTTTTATCTTGCCGAATAATATTTTATTAGAAGAAATTGCGAAAAAAAAGAAAGAATTATAAAATTGAAGCAAATATTAATTTTGTTAGTATTTTAATGTTTAAATATTCGAGTTTTAAACAAAATAAAATAATATATTTTTATTTGTGAGAATATTTTATTAGAAATAATAATAATAATAAAATAATAAAAATGTTTATCTGTTAGAATTATATTTAATCAGAAGAAGTTTGAAAGAAAAGAAAATTAAGAGAAAGAAATATTAATTTTCTTTGTATTTTAATGTTTAAATATTAGAGCTTTAAATAAAAAATATTTTTTGTCTTTCAGATGAATATTTTAGTAAAAGAAATTTGAAAAAAGAAGAAATTAAGAAAGAGATGTAATTAATTTGAAGGAGAAAGAAAGAAATTTGAAATTCAACCAAAAAATTAATCGTAAAAAAACGTAATTATACGTAAAAAAATATTTTCTGTCTATTGGAATAATATTTTATAAGAAGAAATTTTAACGAAGAAGAAATTAAGAGAGGAAAAAAATTAAATTGAAGAGAAAAAATATATATATATATTAATTTTTTTATTGTTTTAATATTTTAATACTTGAGTTTAAGTTTAAAAATCATGTTTCTTTATCTTTTAGAATAATATTTTATTATGAGTAATTTGAAAAAACAAGAAGAAATTTGAAATTTAAAAAAGTATTATTTTCTAGTCTTTTAATGTATAAATAAAAAATGTTATTTGTGAGAATAATATTTTATTAGAATAAAGTTGAAAAAAGAAGAAACTAAGAAAGGGCAGACAGAAATTTCAAAGAGGAAGAAGAAAATTAAAATTAAGTTAGTAATAACTTTTGGTTTTTTAATGTTTAAATGTTAGAGCTTTAAATAAAATAATTTTTTTTATTTGTTCGAGTAATATTTTATTGGGAGAAATTCGAAAATCAAAAACATATTCAGTTTTTTAGTGTTTTAAAGTTTAAAAAGAAATTACAACATTTATGTGGAAGAATATTTTATCAGAAGAAATTAAAAGAAGAGAGGGATACAATTTTAAATTAAGGAAAGAAAAATGTTGTAAAATATTAATTTTTGTAGTCTTTTAATGTTTAAATATTAGATAAATATTAAAAATAATATTTTTCTTAAAAGAAGAATAAATTAAGACAGAAGAGACATTTTGAAATTTAAAAAATAAGACTTTTTTAGTATTTAATTACTTAAATACTAGAGCTTCAAATAAAAAACAAATTATTTGTTTTCTTTTTTAGAATTTTATTAGAATAAATATGAGAGAAGAAGAAATTGAGAAAGGTAAGTGAAAATTAAAAAATAATAATTTTTGTGTTTTATTGTTTATATATTAAAGCTTTAAATAAAAAAAATTATTATTTTTTTTTATCTGTTAAAATAATATTTTATTAGAAGAATGAAAAAAAGATTTTGAGCGAAGAAAGAAATTTTTAATTCCCGAAACGTGAAAGAAATATATTTTTTGTCTATTACAATAATAATTTAAAGACGAGATTTAAACGGGAAAGAAGGAAGAAATTTGTTTAAATATTCAATTTTTTTATATATTTTTCATTTTTTGTGATAATATTTTATTAGTGAACATTTGAAAGAAAAAGAAAGTTTGAAAGAGAAGACATTTTTTTTTATTTTTAGGATGCTAAATTTTTGCAGTGTGTTAATTATTATATTATATTAGAGTTAAAAATTTTTAAAATCTCATTTTTATCTGTTAGAATAATATTTTATGAGAAAAAGTTTAAAAGAAGAAGAAATTAATAAAGGAAAGAAATACATTTTTTTAATTATTAATTTTTGTAGTGTTTTAATGTTTAAATAAAAAAAATAATCTTGAGTAGTAATATTTTCTGAGAAGAAATTTGAAATAGAAGGAAAGAAATTTAAAATTTAAAATAAAAATATTTTTTTAGAAAGAAAGAAAAAGAGAAGAAAGAAGTTAGAAAATGTTTAAAATAATATTTTTCGTCTGTTAGACAAATTTTTGGAAGGCAGAAATAATGAATAAATAATAATAAATAATAATGAATAAAAAAGAAAGAATAAATTTAAAAAAATATATTGTTTTAATGTTCGAATAAGTTGTGTTAAAAAAATTATTTCTTTAGAATAAATTAATAAAAAAAAGTTTTAAAAATGAAAGAATAAATTTAAAAAATATGTTAATGTTGTTATTGTTTTAATGTTTGAATAATTAAAATTTAAAGATTTAATTTATTTGAAGAGCCTTAGATTTAAATTCTTTTTTTAATTTTTATTTTCTTTTAACAAAAAATTATTTCTTTAGAATAAATTAATAGCAAAAAGTTTGACAAAAGGAATAATAAATTAAAAAAATATTCTAATTTTATTATTGTTTTATTGTTTGAATAATTTATATAAAAAAATCATTTCTTCAGAATAAATTAATAAAAAAAAGTTTGAAAAATGAAACAATAAATTTAAATAGTACATTGTGTATTAAGGGCAAAATAGCCGTACGCCCTTGATACACACTATACTTTTTGTCCTACCCTCCTTGAAAACAAGCATTTGAGCAAAT
>JAWWLR010000127.1:38798460-38810961 GCA_035041075.1 Acraspis erinacei
AGCCAATGAATACAAGTTCATACGTGTTCCAGACAGTGAAGGCTAGTTAGGACATGAATGAGCCAATGAAGACAAAATTGGATAAGATCCAGGCAGGGAAGGGAATACTGGGAATGGTCTAACCAATTAAGGTAGGATTGGGTATGGCCAAATCAATAAAGGCAAGATAGGAAAAAATCTAATCAATAATGCCAAGATTAGATATGATCCAGGCAGTGAAGGATAATTTGGAAATGGTCCAGCCAATTAAGGAAAGAGTGGGCATGCTCCAGTAAAGAAAAGCAAGATAGGAAATAATCTAACCAATAATGTCAATATTGTACAAGATACAGACAGGAAAGACTACATTGGACGTGGTCCAGCCAAAGAAGACAAGATTGGACTTGATCTAGGCACTAAGTTCGGACATGATCCAGATAGTGAAGGGTAGATTGGACATGAATGAGCCAATGAAGACAAAATTGAACATGATCCAGGCAGTGAAGGCTAGATTGGACATGGTCCAGCCAATGAAGGTAAGATTGAAAATAATCTAACCAACAGTGTCAAAATTGGATAAGATCCAGGCAGGGCAGTCAATACTGGGAATGGTCTAACCAATTAAGGTAAGATTGGGTATGGTCAAGTCAATAAAGGTAAGATAGGAAAAAATCTAATTAATAGTGTCAAGATTAGATATGATCCAGGCAGTGAATGATAAATTGGGAATGGTCCAGACAATTAAGGAAAGATTGGACATGGTCCAGTCAAAAAAAAGATAGGAAATAATCTACATTGGCTACATTGTACGTGGACCAGTCAATGAAGACAAGATTGGATTTGATCCAGACACTGAGTTCGGACATGTTCCAGATTTGTGAAGGCTAGATTGGGCATGAATGAATCAATGAAGACAAAATTGGATATGATCCAGGCAGTGAAGTCTCCATTGGACATGGTCCAGCCAATGAAGGTATAATTGGACATGGTCCAGTCAAAAAAAGCAAGATAGGAATAAAGAAATAATCTAACCAATAATATCAATATTGGACTTGATCCAGTCAATGAGGGCGAGATTGGGCATGGTCCAGCCAATGAAGATAAGATTGGATATGATCCAGACAGTGAAAGTTAGATTGGAGAAGGTTCAGCCAATGAAGGCAAAATTGGGCATAGTCAAGTAAAAAAAAATCAAGATAGGAAATGATCTTACCAATAAAGTCAAGATTGGACATGATCCAGGCAGTGAAGACTAGAATATTTCTGTCGTAAAAAACAAAAGTAGCAATAATATCTTTTTGGATGGGTTATTATTCTTAATTAAAATAATTTAACATTTTTTTAATTGTAATGTATAAACGAGAAATTAGTGCTCAAATCGGATTTATTTTAAAAAATTGTTATGTAATGGAATTTTAAATAAAAATTTCTGCATAAGCAACAACAAGTCTGTTACCCAAAGGCAGTAAAATCTAGAATAATTTTCAGTAAATATAAAACAGAGAAAAATTGCACTGCTAGTTTGCATTTTACGCAATTCTTGGTCAGTGACTAAATTGGGCAGTTTAGAATCTCTAACTTTTAACATTTAAATTAGGTGTTAAGAATCTGAGAAGCTGTTTTAAAAGCACTTCTTCGCGCTTTCATGCATTTCTAAAGGAAACAGAGACTGTAAAAAAATTCAAGGAGAAGTTCTTTCTAGCCTGTTAATTTCCAGTTTCAAAATAGGTTTATAGCGTTTCAAATTAGAATAATTTAATGAAATGCGCAGATTTTCGACTTTAGAAGAAAAACTATTTTTAATCAAAAATTAAAAATTAAAAAAAATATAATCCATAATTAATATTCCAACTAGAAAAGATTTTCATTTAAAATCAACAACAGTTCAAATAATTTAAAAAAAGGAAATTTTCAAATAGATGAATTATCTGCAAAGTTAAATTTTCAAGCATAGATACATTTTCGACTAAAAATGTTGAACGCTTAAGCTAGTAGTGGATTAAAAAAATATGTACAATTTCTATCAAAAGAGATGAGTTTTTAAACATCAGTGAAAGTTACTTAAATTATTATTAACTTTTTCAACAAATTTACATAATTAAAAAAGACTGCTTTAAAATGTTCCAGTTTTTCTTCGAAACTTTTAGAAATCTTTTCTAAATTAATTTTTTAAATAAAAAATTGTTTACACTTTTTCCAGGAATCTTGAAAACAGTTTTTTATGTGCCTGAATCCTCTCAAAATTAAAAAAAAGTCGAAATTTTTATTTAAATCCACAAACATTTACATTAATTTTTTTGTTTAATTTTCTATTATATTCCAATCTTTTAAAATTATTCGCATTTTTTTAATTCTGTAAAATTAAATAAAATTTGCTTAAAAATCTTTTAGACCTTTTTCGTTATTTTTAGAAATCTTTTGAAAATATAAAAAATCTTTTTACATTCTCTATTAAAATAAATTTTTTAAAAATAAAAAATCATTAGGAATTTTTCGAGGAATCTTAAGAACAGTTTTTTAATTACTTGAATCCTCACAATTTTTTTTAAATTTCGAGATTTTTCCAATTCTTTAAAAACGTACAGTTTCTTTACATTTTTTCAAAGTTCTCTAGATTTTAAATTAGTATTGAAAATTTCTAAACCGACGGAATATCTTTTGAAATTATTTGAAATTTTAATAATTTTTTTTAATTAAAAAAATTCTGTAAAATTGTCTTAAAATCTTCCAGATTGCTCTTTTTTTAATTTTGGAAATCGTTTGATGTTTATTATAAATTAATTCAAATTCTTAAAAAAATAATAATTTGCTAGTTGAAAATGTAACTAATGCATTTTTGGTCAATAATAATTGATCTTTATTAGTTGAAAATTCTCCTTCTTTGTTGAAAATTCGAATTTTTCGGTAGAAAATTCATATCCTTCATTAAAAATTGATATTATTCGTTGAAAACTGCACTATTTAGTACAAAATTCGTGTTTTTTTAGCAAAAAATTAATTTTTTTGCTTGAAAATTCACATTTTTGGTTAAAAAACGAACCATTTCGGTAAAAATTTAACTAATCTATTTTTGATTGTTATATTATCTTTTTTATTTGAAAATTCATCCTTTTGGATGAAAACTCTTTTTTCTTCAGCTCAAAGTTATTTTAACTGACGATTTAAAAATTATATTTTTATTGTAATTTTATATTGTCTCAGGTGCAAATTCAACTATTTGGAAGAAAATTCATGTATTTTGTTAAAAATTCTTTTTTTTTTGCAAACAAAAAATTGTTTTAATTGAAAATATACCCACTCAATTTTTTTTAAATTTGTGATTTTATTTTTAGTGCAAAATTGCTCTTTTTCAGTTGAAAATTCAACAATTCGTTAAAAATTAATGTTTTTATTGAAAAGTCGTCTTTTTCGCTGGGAAATTAATCTTCTAGGTTAGAAATTAATTTTTTTGCTTGAAAATTCAATTATGTGGTTAAAAATAATATAATTTGTAGAAAATTCAATAATTTTTTGAAAATGTCATCTTTTTTGTTGAGTATTAAACTACTTTGTTAAGAAACTGTTTTTTTTTTGGTTTAAAATGTATTTTTTAATTGAAAATTAATCTTTTCAAGTACAAAATTCAACATTTTTAGTTGACAATTATTTTCTTTGTTTAACAATATATCTATGTTTTTCAGAACTTCGTGTTTAAATTAAAATATTAATCTTCTTGCTTAAAAACTCATATTTTTGGTTTAAAAATGAAATATTTTTGCAAAAACTTACCTATTCTATTTTCTATTGTTACATTATTTTTTTAGTTATAATTTCACGCAACTTGGTTGAAAATTGCTTTTTTTCGTAAAAAATTAATTGTTTCAATGAAAAATGTAATTATTTCATTTTTGTTTAAAAATTTATCTTTTTTTAGTACAAACGGCAAATAGTGTTTTTCGCTAGAAAATTCATCTTCTTTGTTAAACGTTCATGTTTTTCGTTGAAAATTCCGCTTTTTATTTGAAAAATAATTTAACTTCTTCAAAATTAAATAATTTTCTTAAAAAGAATCATTTTTGTTTAAAAATTGATCTTTTTTTTCTAGGATATTCCTCTTTTTTATGGAGGATTAAATTACATATATTGTTAATAAGTCATTGTTTTTTAGTTGGAAATATATTTTTTAACTTAAAATGTAATTATTTCATTTTTCATTGAAAATTTAACAATTTGTTTAAAAATTATTGAAATGTTTTTAATGAAACCATTGTGATTTAAAAAAATCATTGTTTTTGGTTGAAAATCAAATAGTTGAAAATTCGATTTTTTTTGTAAAAAATTAATTTTTTAATTTGAAAATGGAAATATTCTATTTTTATTTGAATTTTTTTAGTTGATAATTCAACTAGTAATTTTCTCTACAAAATTAATGTTAGATTAAAATAATGTTTTTAAAACTTTTCAATCGAATTAAAAAAAAATTAAAAGCCATTATACTGCAAAATTTTAACTTTTATAAATTGTACAGTTAAATTATTTAAAAATATATATAAATCAACGCAATCATTTGCAATGCTATTAATTGAATAAAAAATTTCATATAATTTCCAATTATATCATTTTAAGCAATTTTAAGCTGGAAACATTGATTTGAACGTTAAAATTTACTTTGAAATCTTTTTAAATATACTTTTGAAAATTTCTTTACACAAAAATCATTTAAAAAATGTCCAGGAATCTAAAAATAATTTTATTATCTTGAAACTCAAATTTTTCCTAGAATTTTTTTTAAATTCTGTAAAATTAAAAAAATTACCTTCAAAATTTTGGAAATCTTATTAAATATTCATTTAAAATTAATTTTTTTTAAATGCTAGCTTTTTTTAAAAGGAATTTTGGTACAAATTTTTTATTAATGTAAAACAATTCAAAATGCTAGAAAAGCTTATAAATCTTGTGTTTGACATCTTCAAACATCTTCATTGTTTTTTAAATGTTTTAAAGTCTTTTCACTTTTTAAATTATTTTATAATCTTTTTAAAACTTCTAAATACATTTTAAACTTAGTTGATTATTTTTCAAATTAATAATTGTTCAATTGCCAGTTATTACAAAGAAAATTTTTTTCATCTTTTTAAATATCCTCTTAAAATTAATTTTGCAAAATAAAAAATCATTGTAAATTTTCTCAGCTAACTTAAATTTTTTTATATTCCTAAAACATTTAAAGATTATTAAAAAACTTCGAAATTTTATTTCATAATCTTTAAAAATCTAAATTTATTTATTTTATTTTTCTAAATCTTTTCAAGTTTTAAATTAGTTTTGTCTTCTCAAAAACAAAATATTAATAAAAATTTATAAAAATTTTTGAATGGCAGAAACTTGTATCTTATTGTTAATTTATTTTACCTTTGTACAAGAGAATAGAAGAAAAAATGAGCCATTTCTATTTACCTTATTTTTGTTGTTAAATTTTGTACATTTATTGAAAAAAAGTACATGTTTTAACAAAAATTACTGTTATAGAAGCGTTGTAATTTCTTGTAATTTTTTTCAACAGGACAGTTTTGTCAAATTAATTGATTCATTGCATGAATAAACTTTTTTTCTAACTGTTACATTTGCAGTTTCGTAATAAATTACTCTCCTTTATTATTTACATAAGGAGGAGACATTATTTTATAATCTGATAAAAAGAAATCAGGTAGAGAATCTGCAAGATCAATTGTATGTAAAGTGCATCCGATCAATTGTATTGCTTTCTAATGATTATCAGTATTTTCCGCTCCGACTCATTTACAAAAAATTTTGCATCTTGGCTTCTTTTCTTTTCTCTAAAATTTTTTTTTCTCCGCAAATGTCACGCAAATTTTTCAAGCATCACTTCCGTCTTCTTCAAACCAGAGGAAACTTATCGCTTCTGTCACGATCAATTTAATCGAAATAAACAGGAAATAATTCAGATTCCGCGTAGATAAATTCGTGGTTGAAATTAATTTGAAGAAAACGGCCTTATCCAACAGAAAAATAAATATTCTTACTGGTTGATCAGATTTATAAAAGAAATTAAAATTTCCGTTCTCGATTGTGGACTTTTATTATTATTATTTATTATTCTTTTTATTTGTTGTATTTAGTATTATTTATAAAATAATTTTTTTACGTACAAAATTTTATTTTTTTCTGGGTACTTAAAGTTTGAAATATAAAATATTATTGTTTCCTGTCGAGATTTATGAGAGAAATGGGAATTTCTGTATTCGGATTCGAGAGTTCACACCCTTTCCTCTATTTCGATTTTTCCCCATTTTTTAAAATAAACGTCCTCGATTTCTAGTTTTTTTTTGCTTAAATGCGAACCAAATAAGAAAATCTTAAGACCTAAAAATGATTATTTTTATTATTTATTTGAAAATTATCCCTTTTGTTAAAAATCTGATTTTTTAAATTATAAATTCAATGATTTTGTTTGTAAGTCTTCTTTCTTCGAAAATTAAACTGTTTTGTTAAACATTCATCTTTTTGGATAAAAATTCGTCCTTTTGAATTAAAAATTCATCCATAGAGTAGAAGAGTAAACATTTAGTTAAAAGTTAATTCTCTTTAATTGTTAAAACTCTAGTATTAAATACACCTTGGGATAGAAAATTCATCTTTTTTGGTTGAAAGTTAATTCTCTTTAATTGAAAACTCTACTACTGAATTTCTGGTTCGAGATTCATCTATTGTAGTTATAAATTTAATTTTTTTTGAGCATCCAAAAATTTTGTTAAACAGTAATCATTTTCTTTAAAAAATTAACGGTTTTGTTTGATATTCGTGATTTAAAATGGAAAATTCATTCTTTATTTGAAAATACATTTACTATATTTCTGCTTAAAGATTCATCTCTTTTTGTTGAAAATTTAATTTTTTAGTAATTAGAAAAAGATGTTAAAAAATAATCTTTTTCATAAAAAATATAACAGTTTTGTTGTACAATCGTGTTTTCGAATAGAAAATTGGAACATTCAGATTAAAAAATCTTTTCAGGGTACAAAATTAATTATTTCTTGTTTGAAAGTTAATTCTCTTTAATTGTTAAAACTCTTCTTCTATATTTTTGGCAGAAGATTACTCTCTTTTATGTGAAAATTTAATGTTTTTTTATTACAAAAAAAGTTGTTAAAAAATAATCGTTTTCTTCAAAAATTTGACAGTTTTTTCGGAAATTCGTGTTTTAGATTATAGAATTTGTCCTTTTGGGGTGAAAATTCATCTTTTGATAGAAAAGTCATCTTCTTTGCACAAAACTTAAATCTCTTTCATTCTTAAAACTCTACTATTCTAATTTTTGTTAAAAATTCATATCTTGTGGTTTAAAATGTAATTTTTTGTTTGCAAATTTAAAATTCTGTTAGCAAAAAATGTTTTGGTTCGAAAATTAAACATTTTCCTTAACTATTCTACTTTTTGAATAGATAATTCGTTCTTGCGGATTAAAAATTTATGTTTTGGTATAAAATTAATTTTTTTTGGTTGATTGTTCTCTTTAATTGTTAAAAATTTACTATTATATTTTTGATTGGAAATTTAATTTATGCTTAAAAAAATGTTCAAACAATTCTTTTAAATTTAAATTCTGGGTTCAAAATTTATATTTTCAGGTTTAAAACTGAACAGTTTGATATAGAAACGTCCTCTTTTTTGTTTGTTTCAAAGTTGAACTGATTTGAAAAAAAATGTTCTTTTTTTGAAAAATAAATTATTCCACTTTTGGTTCAAGATTCGTCATTTTAGATCAAAATTCAACTATTTGATTGAAAATTCATCATTCGGTTAATATTTTTATTCTTCCCGACTGAAAAAGCTTCTTTGGTTGAAAATGAAATTATTTTATTTAAAAAAATCGCCTTTTGGTTTAAAACTGCACAATTATTTGTAAAAATTGCACAATTATTTGTCAAAATTGCACAATTTTTTCTTCTAAGCAAAAATGATGATTATAGAAAATTTAACTTTTTTCTTAAAAATAGTTTTTTTATGGCTCGAAAATTCAACAATTTGTCTGGAATTAATTTTTTTGCTGAAAAATCTTTCTTGGGTAAAAATTTAACTCATTGCTTGAAAATTCGTCCTTTTTGGTTTGAATATTCATGTTTGTAGCTTACAAATTAAACTAATTGTTAAAAAATAAAACTTGGTAGAAAAATAAATTATTTGGTTGAAAATTTAATTATTTGGTAAAAAATTCATTTTTGTCGCTTAAAAATTAATTTTTTGTTGAAAATTCGTAATATGACGTTTTTGTTCAAATTCATTCAATTTTGTCGAAGAAAAAAATCGAAAAAGATTGATACAAGATGCTTGTTGTAAATCTAAAGAAAGAAATAATAAAGAAAGAACTTTCGGTAGGTGCAATGCCACTGCTATAATAGTGAGACTACTCCTTAGGAATTTTAAATGAGGTTCGCCACGTAATTTATACCTCAGTGGTGAATTATTCATTTTTCTGCGGCTCTTTATGAATATTCTTTCTTCCTTCTTCCTACTATTATCTTCTCGATTGATATGCCCTCACTTATTTAATTTAAATTTATTATTCTTTATTTATTCCTAATTTTTTTCTTTTGGTTCGCATAATGTAGAACAAAAGTTGAAGTATGAGTCTGAAAATGGAACAATTGTGAAAATTTAGATTGGACTAAAATTTTAAAACAATAATGGGAGGGGCTTTTATAATTTCGATACTTTCGATATTTTCTCGATACTTTTCGATATTTTCGAATATCAATTTTGTGTTTTCCCTCTCTCTAAATTTCAAAGTTAGCAGAGCCATTAAATTTAATTTTGTTGTTGTAAATTCACCTTTTTAACTTGAAAATTCCACAGCTTGAATTTTTTTTCTTGAATGAAAAATCTTTCTTATTTTGCAAACTTTTCTGTTTGTTCTCAAAATTCATCCAATTTGATTCATTTATTTGGCTAACGGTACATCTCTTTAGTTGATAATTCCACTTTTGGTCTAATACTGATATTTTTTAGTTGATAATTTAACTATTTATGTGAAAATTCTTTTTTCATAGTATAAAAAAATTGGTTGAAAATTCAACTTTAATTGGTTTAAAATTGAACTACTTTTAAAAAATTACTTTTTTGGTTGAAGATTCATCAATTCAGTCAAAATCAAATCTCTTTGGTTGAAAAATCGTCTTTTTCATTCACAAAATTATTGTTTAACTGAAAATTTAACTATTCCAGTTTTGGCTGAAAATTAATTAATTAATTAATTTTTTCATTGAAAATTAATTAATTAGTTGATTAAATTTTTTCATTGGAAATTAATTAACGAGTTCATTAATTTTTTTCATTAAAAATTAATTCATTCATTCATTAATTTTTTCATTGAAAATTAAACTACATTTCCTTCAAGACCCATGTTTTTGAAAAATCGCTGTTTTGATTGAAAATTAATTTTTTAACTAGCAACTTAACTATTCCATTTATGGATAAAAATTGAACTTTTAGTTTAAAATAAACTAATGGGTTTTAAATTATTTTTTTTATATTCGTTTTTCTTTACATTAATTTTTTTGGTTGAAAATTCAACATTTCAGTCAAAAATTAATCTCTGGTTGAAAAATAAAATTTTTGTTTTGAAAAATCGTCATTTTTATTGAAAAATTATTTTTTAACTGTTAATTAAACTATTCCATTTTTGGTTGAAAATTGATCTTTTTAGTTGAAAATTCAACTAATGGGTTTTAAATTCATTTTTTTTATATTCGTCTTTTTTTAGAAAATTAACTTTTTTGGTTGAAGATTCATCAATTCAGTCAAAAACAAATCTCTTTGGTTGAAAAATTAACACTGGTTTGCTGAAAAATCGTCTTTTTGATTGAAAAATTAGTTTTTAACTGGTAATTAAACTATTCCATTTTTGGTTGAAAATAGAACTTTTTAGTTGAAAACTCAACTATTCGGTTTAAAATTCATGTGTTTTTTTTAATATTCGTATTTTTTGTCATAAAATTAATCTTCGTAGTTAAAATTCATTTTTTATAGGAAATTAAACTACATGTCCTTCAAGACCTATTTTGTTGAAAAATCGCTGTTTTTTTTATCGAAAATTAAGGTTTCAACTAGCAACTTAACTATTCCATTTATGTTTGAAAATTGATCTTTTTAGTTGAAAATTCAACTAATGGGTTTTAAATGCATTTTTTTTAATATTCCTTTTTTTTGTAGAAATTTTTTTTTTTTTTGAAGATTCATAATTTCAGTCAAAAATTAATCTCTGGTTGAAAAATTAAAAAAATTTTGTTGAAAAATCGTCTTTTTTATTGAAAAATTATTTTTTAATAGTTAATTAAACTATTCCATTTTAGGATGAAAATTTAACTTTTTAGTTGATAATTTAACTATTCGGTTTAAAATTCATGTATTTTTTTATTACTCGTATTTTTGATTAAAAAATTAATCTTCTTGGTTAAAATTCATTTTTTTAAATAAAAATTAAACTAAATTTTCTTCAAGAACTATTTTGTTGAAAAATCGTCTTTTTTATTGAAGAATTATTTTTTAACTAGAAATTTAGCTATTCCATTTACGGTTAACAATTTATTTTTTTTTAGTTGAAAATTCAATTATTGGATTAAAATTTTTTTTTTTATTCTTCTTTTTTTAAATAATTTTCGTGGGTGTAAATTCATTTTTTTCGTTGTTGAAAATTCAACTATTGTGGATTCCAGAAATATTTTGTTACAAATTAATTTTATGTATGGTTGAAGATTCATTTCTTTAATTGGAAAATGATCAATTTTCTGAAAAATTGTCTTTTCTTATTTAAAAGTATTTCTTGGTGACAGAATTTTTTTACTGAAAAATCATTCTTAGTCGCAAATTTGATTATTCGGTTTAAAAAATTAATCCCCTTTGGTTTGAAAACGCTACTGTCTCACTGGAAATTAATTTGTCGTGGTTAGCGATTCAATTATTTTGTTTAAAATTCCTCCTTTTTTTATCTTTAATTAAAAACTTTAGTGTTATATTTAATATATTTTTTTTGGTTCAGAATTCCTGCCTTTTGTTAAAAAATGAACCATTTTCTGAAAATTCATAATTTTTTACAGAAAATTCAAAAAGTTTACTGAAAGTTTAATTACTCTGTAAAAAAATAATTTTGTTGGTTGAAGATTCATCTCTTTGGATACGTGTTGAACTATTTTCTTGAAAATTAAATTTTTGGTTGAAAGTTCAACCTTTCTGGATGAAAAATTCCCATTTTACCGCATCACCTCATTTCCCCTCACTTCTCCTACTTCCCCCTTATTCTTCCTAGGTCTCCTACTTCACCACCCACCCTACTTATATACTTATCCTCCCCTCATTTTTCCTGCCTGCTTTCTCCCCTTACTTCTCCTTACCTGTACTTCACCTCCCCTATTTCCCTTTATTCACACTCACTTCCCCACTCGTTTCCCCTTACTTCTTATACTTCCCCTTCCCTCGATTCCCCTCCGCTGTTCCTAGTTCGCCTCTCCTTGTTTCCCCTTTCTTCTCTTCATCCCTCTCCCCTTATTTCCCCTGGCATTTCCTGATCCCCCTCCCCAATATGCCCTCACGTCTTCTAATTCCCCTCCTCTTATTTCTAGTTATTTCTCCTACTTACTCCTCATTAACCCTCACTTCTTCTACCTCCCCTACCCTTATTTAACTTTTCTTCTCCTACTTCCCCCCTCATTTGCCCTAAAAACTTGAAAGTTGAAAGCAATAGAGACCCCGGATTTATATTCTATTTCATTTTTAAATGAAAAGGCACTTAATCAAAAATACTTCAAACCTCTAAAAATTCTCCTCGTTTCGATTAAAATTCAAAAGCCCCAATTTTCGGAAGGAGCTCACAAATACAAAATATACAAAATTTAAACTTTTTTTAAAATTGCAGAGCCTTTTTGAAGGCAGAAGGATGATTTCGATTATCCTCGTCTTTCTCCCATTTTTTGGGAAACTGCTAGTCCCAGAAGTGTCTGCACATGGAAGACTGATTGAGCCGCCCTCAAGAGCCTCAATGTGGAGGTTCGGATTTGGCACTCCCGAAAATTACAACGACCACGAATTATATTGCGGTGGTTACAGCAGACAATGGAATCGAAATGGTGGCAAATGTGGAATTTGCGGTGACCCCTGGGACATGAAAAAGGTACAGTAATTGACAACTGACAATTGACATCAATGACACTTCAAGCGTTTTTCCGTTCTAAAATCGCAGCGCGATAAATGCTGTGTGAGAAATTCAAGGTGCTTGAAGAAACTTCCTTTTTTCCTTCTGTGCATCAAAGAATCAAATTATTTTTTACAGTGTGATATTTACACCAGTGGCCAAAAAGGGCAGAAGGGCGGCCTATTTTTTTTTTACTATTACAGACAGAGCTGGATTTGTCATTCAGACTGTCCGAATATTGGCCACCCCTTTTTCAAGTTTAATTACAGTACAAGTTCGATAACTTGCCGTCCGATAAGTGTACACTCCCCTTAAAACGTCCTCACACGTACGGCACG
>JAWWLR010000127.1:38814358-38827759 GCA_035041075.1 Acraspis erinacei
TTTAAAAAATATATTTAAAATAGTGTCTTAACAAACTGAAAATTGATTCGGTGCGAATTCGCACCAGTGTGCCGTTT
This sequence comes from Acraspis erinacei, assembly GCA_035041075.1. Lineage (NCBI taxonomy): Eukaryota > Metazoa > Arthropoda > Insecta > Hymenoptera > Cynipidae > Acraspis > Acraspis erinacei. The sequence goes on from JAWWLR010000127.1 coordinate 38,814,436, forward strand.
GGTGTTAAGATTCGTCTCGTTGCTTTAAAATTAAACTATAATTGCTTTGAAATTAAATGTTTTAACCTTATGAATATTATTTTTCAGGTGTGTCTTTACAAAATTTATAATTAGCATTGGGATACACAGAAAAAATTAGAACATAACAATTTAAACTGAATTTTTTTACCAAAAAAAGCCTGGAATCGATAAAATATCGAAGTGCCTTAAAACTGAACGTTAGAATTTTAATTGTTGTATTTAAAAAATGTTTAATTTACAGGATATCTGTAATAACAGAAAATAATTAATATAATTTTATGACAAGATGGAAAATAATTTTAAAAACATTTTTGAAATTATATTTTTCTGAAAAAAGATCTTTTAAGAATCGCGCCACTGGGAATCGAACCACAGAACTTCCGATTGCCGGTCGGGTGCTTTCTATCGCTTGAAATAGCGTATATTTCTGAAATTGTTGAATTTTGATTTATAATTTAAAAATTAACTTTTGTGAACAAAACTTGAGTAATAAATTCAAAATTAATTCAATTTTTTCTACCATTTTTAGGAAATCCTGCAAATTTTAGAAAATTTCCTTTAAATGCAACTGTTAAGTTGTAAATGATACATCAAAATTCAACAATTTCACTTACAAATTAAACATTTTTCAAATACAACAATTAAAATTTTAACGTTCAAAGTTTAAAGGCTCTTCGAAATTTGAAAGGTTCCAGGGTTTCTATGTGAAACAATTCAGTTTAAAATTTTTTACTTTTAAATATTTGTTTCAATTTACTTGTCTTAGATGACCATTCAAATATTGCTCGATATTCAATAATTAATTTTTTTCTTAATTCAAAATTTTTTTAAATTGAATATTTTAGACTGGAACAATATCTTAAATTTAAGCAAAGCCCTTAATTAAGAATATATTATCATGAAGTTAATTTTAAGTTGAAAATAGTTTATAAAGTTTCAGTCAGACGTTTACATTTTTTTAATGATTAAGACTTTCAAATTGAAACCGTTTAATTCTTAACGTTAAAATTTGAAAATCCCTAAATTTTGAACTGATTTAAAATCGCTTTTATTTACTTTTTAATACTTACCGGGAAATCCAGGAATTTTTTGAAACCGGGAAATGACAGTCAATTTATTTTTTGACCGGGAATTTTACGAATTTATAGAAAAAAATATTTGTACAAGTTTGATTTCCGACAGCTTTTTAAACAATCAGTTAAATTGTTACCTTCTTCAATTATGCTATTTTTCAGTTTTCTATGCGTAATTCAAAAATCTTTTACTTAAAAAATTTTTCATTTTACATTTTTATTCTTAAGCTTACATTTTTAATTTAAATAATTAAAAATTAAAAGCCTTTCAAGTTGAAAATATTGTATAAGAAGCATTTTTATTTAATAAATAAATTTAAAAAACTAAATAAATGTTTTAATGGAACTAATCCATTAAAAAATTTAGTTAGTTTTTTATTTATTAATTAAATAAAAATGCTTCTTATACTTATTTCTGGAAAAAATTTAATTTTCAGCGGCAAAAATATAATTCGAAACAAAGTAGTCTCAACAAACTAGTTTATTTTTTTAAATTGAAGAAATTTAAATGAGATTAAAATAAAATTTAAAATCCTAATTGACTTCCAATAATCAAGTTAATGAGCACAATCTCTGAAAATAAAATTAAGAATCCAACGACCAAATTTGGACAATAACCGTAAAATGTTCCCATAGCAATCTGAAAAAAATTCCTTTTTTTCCCTCAAAAGAAAATAAAAAGAACTTCTCCTTTTAGACAAAAATAAAAAAGAGGAAAGAAAAAATGAGGAGGCAATCAACGAAATCCTCTTCCTTCTCTCTTTTTCGTTAAATTTTTTTTTCTTATATATAATCAAAGATGAATTATATATATAAGAATGAAATTTTTTTAAAACAATAAATAGAGAAGCAAGGGGATTCGGTTGGTTGCCTTCTCATTTTTCCTTCCTCTTTTTTATCTTTGTCCAAAGGGAGAAGTTCTTTTATTTTATTTTCAGGGGAAAAAAAGGAATTTTTTTCAGATTTCAATAGAAAAATTGTATGGTTATTGTCCAAATTTGGTCGTTGGATTCTTGATTTTATTTTCAGGAATTGTGCTCATTAATTTAATTCTTGGACGTTAATTAGGATTTTAAATTTGATTTTAATCTCATTTAAATTTCTTCAATTTTAAAAAATAAACTAGTTTGTTGAGAGTTTTTTTTTAATAGAGGTTTTTTTCTTGGGTGAAAATTTAACTACTTTGTTTCAAATTATTTTTTTTACAGCTGAAAATTACATTTTTGTACCGAAAATTTTTCTTTAAGCTTGAAGATTCAACAATTTAGAGTCAATTTTTTTTCTTCACTGGCTGAAAAATCTTTATTTACTGAAAATTCGTTTCATTGGTTGTAAAATTAATTTAAAAAAAAATAAAACTTCATCTTTCTTGGTTGAAATTTAATTATTTTTCAAAAATGTATTTATTCAGATTTGTTTAGAAGAAATAAGTAAAATTGACAATTTGTATTTTGTATCTGAAATATTGTTTGTTTCCATTTCTAAAAAATACTAAAATGCATGAAGTTTTAACCCTACAAAACTTATTTTAATTACAATAAATTTTCATTAGTTTAAAGTCCATATCTTATTATTTCTGGAAACTAAATTACCCACAGTAAGAGCGAGGAGAGGGGGGGCAGACATATTTTGTTACGGTTCGTTACAGGGGGAAAGGAAGGTCTTGAAGAGGGCCTATAATCCGTTGCGTAATTTAAGTACGACGCCTAAGTGGAGAGTTAACAAATTGGTTATTACTGCACTCATAGAGAGGCGTTCCCGGTTCAAATCCTGACTCAAGTAATTTTTTTGTTATTGTTTTATTGCCCTGCAATCCAAAATAATTGCAAATGAAAATTGAAAAAGGCGGTCAGCACTTAGATCCAATTTTTTTCTAATAGCCTCGACCTCATGAGACCGGTGGAACCTATGGGAAGGATGTGATTGTGAAGAGGTACAGAACAGGATCCGTTATTCCAGTGCGAGTCGAGTTAACTGCGAACCATAACGGATACTTCGAGTTTCGGACATGTCCCATGACCTATAAAGGAACCGAAGTGACCCAGGAGTGTCTGGACAAGTACCTTCTTCGAGGAGAAAACGGGACAATTCGCTACTACCCTGCTCCCGGAAATGGCATTTTTGAAAGCTATTATAAACTTCCGGAAGGACTCACTTGTGCCCAGTGCGTTTTTCAATGGCGATATGTCGCCGGAAATAATTGGGGCAAATGCGAAAACGGCACTGGTATGTTCCAAAATTTTATTATCATTTTTCTTGTTAATTTAATTTTTTTCTTGTAAATTTAATTTTCTTGTTAATTGATATTTTTTTAAACTCAATTATATGGTAAAAAGTTTAAGTATTTTGTTAAAAATTTCCTTTATTTCGTTGAAAAGTCTTTTTGGATAGAAAATTCGTCTTTGTGGATTGAAAATTTCTTTTCTGGTATAAAAGTTTTGGTTTTAAAATTCATCTTTCTTGGTTGAAAACAAAATTAATTTCTTAAAGAATAATTTTATTGGCAGAAGATTTAACTCTTTTTTTTAAACTCGTTCTACTTTTACTGAAAATAATTTTTCGGACCGAAACTCTTACCATTTCATTTTTGGTTGAAAAATGATTGTTTTTAGTGTAAAATTTATTTTATTAAAAATTAAAATATGTAGTTGTAAATGCAAATGGTTGGTTGATAATTATTTTTTTCTTTGAAAACTCAACTATGTGATTACAATTTTAATTATTTTTTTGAAAATTAAACTTTTCGTTTAATTAGTAAAAAAAAATTTTTTTAATTGAATTCATGGAAAAACAACACAAGTTGCAATAAAATGTTCAATAACAAAATTATTAATTTATAGGATGCGCACTTTTTAAACAATAAAAACAAGACAATAAAAATACGTCTGTTTTTGGACCAAATCGAGTTCTATGAGAATGCGTTCGTTAAAGCCGAAGGAGCTTTAACGAAAGAGAATTAACAGTCACAAGATTAAAGTTGTCGATGCTTTGACCTTTTATTTTAAAAGATCTGTGTGCTCAACTATGTGGTTAAATTTCGAACTCTTTTATTAAAAATACTTTTTTTCAAGATTCATCATCTATGATCAAAGTTTATTCACTTTTTTCGTTGAAAATTAATTTCCTTCCGTAAAAATTTAAGTACTTAATTTTTGGTAGAAAATTTATATTTTTCAAGTTAAAAATTGATTTTTTTCTCATTGAAGATTCATGTATTTTGTTGAAAATTGGACTATTTTCCAATAAACAATTTGTTTTAAATATGAACTATCACATGTGTCGCTAGGAATTAATTTTTTTTATAGAACCTTTATTTTAGATGAAAATTCAACTGTTGGTCTTAAATTAACTTTTTGATGGACATTCAACTCTTTTGTAAAAAATTCATCTGTTTGGCTTGAAAATTCAACATTTTGGTAGAAAATTAAACTATTTGGTTAAGTCATACTTTTTTGTTAAAAGTCAATATTTTTAGTTTAAAATTCAACTATTTTGATAGAAAATTAAAATATTTATTTTTAAATTTAACTATTTTGCTAAAAATTCGTTTTTTTCGTGAATTTTCTTTCATCGGAAAATTTGAATATTCCCTTTTTTGGTCAACATTTATCCTTTATAAGATGAAAATGTTGAAAATTCTTCCATTCTAGTTAAAAAGTTAAATATTTTCTAAAACATTTGACTTTCTCTTTTGAATTTGTTGAAATTTTGTTTAAGTGATAATTCATGTATTCTGATGAAAATTCGTCTTTTTATAGAAAATTAATTTCCTTGGTTAAAAATTGAACTATTTGGAAAAAAATGTTGTTAAAAATACAAATGTATTTTAATTTTTTTTTAAATTTTATTTTTGACTTGAAAATTCAATCGTTTTGGAGAAAGTTTAACAATTTGGTTGAAAATTTATATAATTTGTGAAAAATTCGTCCCTTTTTATAGAAAATATATTTTGGGGCTAAAAATGCAACTGTTTCCTGTTTCGTTGAAAATTCATCTTTTTTAGGTGGAAAATTGAACACCTTAGTTCAAACTTAAACTAATTTTTTAAAAGTTCATTTTTTTGGTTGAAGATTTAAAATCATAGTTGAACATTTGTTTTTCTTTTAGAAATTAATTTAGCAAAATGAAAATTTAACTATTTTGTGCATTCAAAATATTTGGTTGAAAATGTATGTATTTTTAGGAAAATTCTTCTTTTCTCGGAAAAAATGAATCTTCTTGGTTGAAAATTCAACAATTTGATTAATTTTTTCTTACTTGACCTTCAAATTTTTTTTTCTTGAAAAATAAACTTTTGCTGAACCCTGATATTTTTGGTACAAAAATGCATCTCTTTCTGTAAAATTCCACAGTTATTGGTTAAAAATGGAATTATGTGGTTAAAAATTAATCTGTGTGGGTTGAAAATTAAATTTCTCTTTAAAATTAAACTTTTCGTAGAAAATTAACATTTTTGGTTGAAACATTCAACGATTTGGAGGAAAGTTGAATTATTTGGTTAAAAATAGATATATTTTGTTGAAAATGAATCTCTTTTTGGTAAAAAAATCAATTTTTTGGTTAAAAATGCAATCGTTTAGTAATCAATTATTCTGTTCTAGTTAAGGATTCAAGTATTTTGTGGAAAATTCAATTTAAGATTAAATTTGAAGGTTTAACTTTGATTAAAAATTAACTTTTTTTCCGAAAATTGAATTATTTTTTTCGTTGTCGAACATTGATCTTATTTTATAGAAATTTAATCTTCTTGGTTCAAAATTCATCTGTTTTACTGAAAATTTATCTATTTACTTTAAAACTTATTTTACTTGTTTAAAAATTATTTTGTTTACTGGCGATTTTACTAATCTATTTTAGGTTCAAAATTGACGTTTTTTGATATTTAGTTTTTTTATGATTCACCATTTTACTTGAAAATTAATTTTTGTGGTTAAAAATTAATTTTTTCGAAACTGAAAATTGAACTATTTCGTTTATTTAAACTATTTGGCTAAAAATGTATGTATTTTGTTGAAAAAACTTCTTTTTTGGTAAAAAATTAATCTTCTTGGTAGTCTTAGTTGAAAATTCAACAACTTCATTAAATTTTTTTCTTTCTTGACTTGCAAATTTTTTTCTTGCAAAATACTAAAAATAAAAAGATTGTGGTAGATTGTGGTATAAAAATTCATCTCCTTCTGTAAAAATGCCACACCTATTGGCTAAAAATTGAATTATCTGGTTCAAAATTAATCTTTTTGGGTTGAAAATTAACTTTTTGTTTGAAATTGAACTGTTTTTTTTTAGAAAATTATCCTTTTCGGTTAAAAAATGCAACGATTTGGTAGAAACTTGAATTATTTAGTTGAAAGTATATATTTTTTGTTAAAAATCAATCTTTTTTGTAATAAATCTATTTTTGGTTAAAAATGCAATTGTTTAGTTGAAAATTACTTTGTCGCAGTGTAGGATTCAATTATTTTGTTGAAAATTAATTTTAAGTTTAACTGTTACTATATTTAATGTTTATCTACATTCTTAAAAGTTCATTTGTTGTTTAATGATTTATCATTTTAGTTGAAAAATAGTTGTTTATTTTTTCGATTAAAAATGAACTTTTTTTAACTGAAAAGTGAATTATTTCTTTTGTTGTCGAACACTGATTTTATTTCATAGAAATTTAATCTCCTTGGTTCAAAATTCATCTGTTTGTTGAAAATTGAGCTATTTCCTTTAAAAATTATTTTTTTTACTGAAGATTTAACTATTTTTTATAGGTTTAAAATTTATCTATTTTTTTCACAGTTCGCTTTTTTATGATTCATCATTTTACTCTAAAATTCATTTTTGAAACTGAAAATTTAAATATTTTGTTTATTTCAACGATTTGGTTAAAAATTTATGTATTTTGTTAAAAATTTGTCTTTTCTGGTAGAAAATTAATCTTCGTTGTTGAAAATTCAACAATTTGATTGAATTCTTTTTCTCTCTTGACTAGAAAATTTTGTTCTTGAAAAATCCCCTATTTTGTTGAACCTTGATCTTTTTTGGTTTAAAAACTAATCTCTTTCTGTAAAAATGTCACCATTTTGGCTAAAAATAAAATTTTCTAGTTACAAATTAATCCCTTTCGGTTGTAAACTAACGATTTTTAGTTCAAAACTTTAATAATTTAGTGTAACGTTGAATTATTTGGTTGATAATTGATGTATTTTTATGGAAATTAATCTTTTTGGTAGGAAATCAGCTTTTTGGTAAAAAATGTTTGAAAAATTTTGTTCAAAATTCCTGTTTTTTGGTTAAATCCAACTAATTCGAATTTTTAATTAAAATCTCATTTTAGTTCAAATATATCAACGATTATATTTTTTGTTGAAAATTGAAACTCTTCGTTGGAAAATGGAATACTTTCTTAAAAGTTCAATATTTTGGTTGAAGATTCATAATTTTATTTAAAAAATTTTTTCTGTTAAAAATTATATTTTTTTAATGGAAAATTGAAATAATTCGTAAGAAAAATTCATCTATTTAGTTAAAAACATGACATTCATTGTTCAAACTATTTAATTGAAAGTGTATGAAATCTGTCTAAAATTCTTCCTTTTTGGTAGAACATTAATATTCTTCGTTGAAAATTCAAATATTTGTGTAAAAATATTTTGTACGAAAATTAACCAACTGTGTTAAAAATCCATATTTTTTATTGAGAATTCTTACTTTTTGTCAGAGAACAAAACAATTGTTAAAAACTTTTTTTTTAAATTACGAACGTTCCGAAATAAACAATTAAAAATAATAAGTATTAAAAATGATACGCTTTTACAATTATTTTATCAAATCCAACAATTTAAAATTAGTGGTACCATAAATTATAATATTTTCCATTAGAATCGTAAATTTAAAGAATTTCTAAATTTATTTAAAAATTCAAAATCGTAAATTCAGATTAGAAACTGGTAGTAGTATGTTGACTTTCATTAATTTTAGTTTTTAATTTTGAAAGAGCGCAACCAGGCGAAACTTTAAAATGTTAGGAATTAGAACCTATATTCTATTGTGTTCTGTCCTTCAAATTGAAGTTGCAGCATAATAACTGACGATTTGAATTCAAATCCCATATCACGCAGTAGAAAGTGCTTATTAATACTATGTTATAATCCATAGAAAATTGTGTAATGACGGATATTACTGCGCTGTACATGACTTTAATATTGACTCTACCGATTACGAAGTAAAATATTTTCTTACGCATTTTTTCAATGAAGTTATTACAACATTTTTTAAATTATTGCTTTTTTTACCGTTTTTAACGCTTTTCCCGCTTATTTAAATTTTCAAAACTTAATAATTTATAATGTAAAGTATTAAACAAAAATTCGCTTTTTGAACGAAAAATGGGCGTTTTGAAACAAAAATAATTATAATTTAAACAAGATTAAGAACCCTTTAACAATTTTTATTTTATTTAAAAAAATAGATTAAAAAAAAAAATTGGTATTTAAACGAAAATCTTTATACTTTTAGCAAGATATGCAATTTTTCAACAGATTCCGGTTATACTTTTTTTTTACAGGAAATTGTTTATTTTAAACAAAAATTATTAGATTCTTAAGGTTTATAATTTTTTAACAATTTTAGGTTATGTTAGAACTTTATACTAGTAGTTAAAACTCTAAAACAAAAATCATTATAATTTGAACAAGATTTAGAATATTTGAATAATTATGGATTACGTTATTCTTTTTTTCGGCGGAATCGGTAATTTTATGTTAGAGTTTTACGTCAGAAATGAGTATTTTTAATAAAAAATTATTAGATTACAAAGATTTAAAAATTTTCAACAAAGAAGATTTTTACAAGCTTCGAATAGTCTAAGGTTAAATTCAATTTTTCTCCCTAGAAATCGGTTATTTTAAACTTAAATATATGAATTATAAATAATATTTATAATTTAGAACAATTATTGGTTATGTTCTGTCAAAGTTTTTCGTCAAAATTTGGCATTTTGAATCCAAAAAATCACAAGATTTTTCAGATTGCGAAACAGAATCAATAAATTCACAATGTTTGGTTTTTTGGTGTTTTATATCGGAAATAGAAACTTTTAAGACCAAATTATTGGATTTAAAAAATAAATTTTTTTTGGAAGAAGTGTAGGTTATTTTAGGTTATAACAATTGTAGGTTATGTTAACGTTTTACATTAAAAATTCATCTTTTAGGAAAACATTTTAGTTTAAAGAAAATATTCCATTTTTAAAAAATTCAGGTTATATTTAAATTTTGTACAGGAAATCGGTTATTTTAAACAAAAATTATTTGACTTTAAAAATTCATAATTTTTTTAAACAATATTAGGTTATGTTAGCCTTTTAGTCTAGAAATTGGCACTTGAAAACAAAAATAATTATAATTGGAACAAGATTAAGAATATTTTAACAATTTTAGATTATGTTAGTGTTTTTCGGGGGAATTGATAATTTTATTTTTTTAAATAGAGTTTAAAGAAGATTCCCAATTTTAGTTGATGTTAGAATAATGAAAAAAAATTAAAGTTGAAAAATTAAAAAAAATTAAAAACAATTAAAATTAAATTAAATTTTTTATTAATACCAATAATTGGTATTATAAAACAGATTGATATTTTTTAACAGTTTAGAAGGCTTTTGAAATTTTTAACAATTTTAGGTTACGTTAGTGTTTTAGACTAGAAATTGATAATTGAAAACAAAATTATAATTTGAAAAATATTTAGAATCTTTTCACGATTTTAGATTATTTAATCTTTTTTGGCGGATTTGGTATTTTTTTAAAATACAGTTTAATGAAGATTTCCAATTTTAAACAATTTTAGGTTGTATTAGCGTTTTACATCGGAAACGTGTATTTTTAATAAAAAATTATTAGATTTCAAAAATTAAATTCTAGAAATCAAATTTTTTTAAAGGTTTATCATGTTAGAACAATTTTTGGTTAGTTTACGTTCTATACCAACAATCATAAATTTCAATACAAAATTATTGGATTTCAGAGAAGAAAAATAACTGTAAAGAAATTTGGTTATGTTAGAGTTTTACCCCAGAAATGAGTGTTTTAATTACAAAATTACTAGATTCCAAAAATTTTAAGTTTTTCTACTTTGTTTGCTTTTTTTACGGGAAATGTGAATTTTTAAACTAAAAATCGTTTGTTTTTAAAGGTTCATGTTAGTACAATTTTAGGTTATGTTGGGCGACGAACAAGATTGTCCATTTTCACAGTTTCAGGATATATTCATGTTTTCTCAGGGAATCAGTTATTTTAAACTAAAATTGAAAAAATTTGATTTCGAAGAAGATTAAAACTGTTTAACAATTTGAGGTTAAATTTAATAAGTTTTTTACAAATTTTGAATAATTTAAGGTTATGTTAACTAGTGTTTTTCGTCAACAATTGGCATTTTTAACAAAAAAAATATCATAAGATTTTTCAGACTACCAATCAGGATATCATTAAATTTACCTCTTTTTATGTTATTTCCGATCGCGGTGAGAAACAATTGTGCTTTTTAATATTCTTGCGCGATGCAATTTAAAATTTGAAATTATCATAAAATTATTGAAAATATTATACACGTTTTTCATCGCAAATCTGTGTAGCTTTCAAAGAAGTTTGACAATTTTCGAACAATTTTAGGTTATGTCAACTTTTTTTCACGAAACATTGATATTTTCGAATAAAAATGATTCTAGCTCGAAAAAGATTTGTTAGTTTTTGGTTATACTTATCGTTTTTTTTTTAACAAGAAATCGGTTAGTTTAAAGAAAAAGTAAAAGAAAAAGATTTTCAATAAAAGTCACAACTATGAGCGATTTTAGGTTGTTTTGGTATTTACAAACAATTTATAATTTGGAACAATTTTTGGTTATGTTCTGTCAGTCTTTTTAGAAATTTTTAATGCAAAATTATTGGATTTGAAACAAGATGGAATTTTTTGAAGAAATTTAATTTATGATCGCATTTTTTATCCGAAATCGGTAACGATTTCAAAGAAGGTTTAGAATTCTATTCTTAACTTGGAAGAATTTTTGGTTATATTCTGTTAATCTTTTTTCGTTTAAAATTTTAATGAATATTTACAATATTTGAACACTAATAGATTACATTAGCATTTTAAAAAATAAAAATAATAAATAAATAAAATATTTTGAACTTTAATAAATTATAGAGGCCAAAGATTTCAAATTCAGTTGTAAAAATATAAATCCACACATTAAAAATTGAAATAATAAAATATTTTTTAGCTGAACACTTCATAAGATATAAGTTAATTTATTTTTAATTAAAATAGTTTAAATGTCCTTGAAAAGCTTCAAAATTTTATTTCAAAATCTTGAGAAATCTAGAAGTTGTTTAAAGTTTTTTCAAAATAAAAATTATTATTGAAATGTTTTAAGAACTTCTAAATATTATTTAAAATGAATCGAGTATTTCTAAAATTTTCAGAAGATCCACCTTATTATATTTAGAAAAAAATTTGAGTCATTTTAAGTCTAATTTAAAACAAAATGTAGATTTTTGCAGAGTTCAAATAGAAAATTTAGAAGCATTTCAAGTTTTGTGAAATACTTCAAAAGAATGAAAAAAATTTTCTTAAGATTCCTAGCAAAATTAAAAATGATCTTTCGGTTTGGAAAATTATTTTAAGAGAATATTTTTGAAGATTTTAAAAAGTTTACAAAATTATGCAAACAAATCCAGAATTTTTAAAGAAAAACTTTTAAAATTTGCAGGATTTTCCAAAAAATTGTAGGAAAAATTCTATAAATATTATTTAAGATAAATCGAATTTTTCCTTCCATTTTTAGAAAATCCTGAATTCCTGAATTTTGCAAATCTTTTAAAATTTTTATAAATATTACATTAAAATAATTATTCAAAGTGAATGATCATTTTCAAATTTCCTACGAATCTTAAAAGCATATTTTTTAAATCTTTTTGAAGCCTTTGACAATTTTTAAGAAGCTTATAAATTTGTTATCAGAAATCGGAAAAAATCTACATTTTGAAACAATTCAGTTTATAATTGTTTACTTTTAAATATTTGGTTTCAATTTACTCGTTTAAAATAAACAGTAAAATATTGCATTATTCGTAAATTATAGAGTTCAAAAATTTAAATTGAGTTCCAAAAATATAAATCCATGTTAACATTTTCAATACTCTAAATTAAAGAATCAACCAATCAACTTTTTAAAATTTCAAAAATTATATTATTGAGTTATTTTAGGCTAGAAACAAAAAAAAATTAATTTTTTTTTCAATTAAAATGTTGTTAAATTAGAAAATTAATTATTTACATTTTAAATAGTTTAAGCATCCTTGAGAATCTTTAAAATTGTATTTCAAAATCTGGAGAAATCTAAAAGTTGTTTTACATTTTTTCAAATTTAAAATTATTTTTTGATTTTTTTCTGAACTTATAAATAACTTTTAAAATTAAGAAGTTCTTTAAATTTAGATTTATAAATAGCAATTGAACACTTATTATTTGTAGAAAAATTTAGAGTAATTTTAGGAGATATTTGGAAGTTTTAAAGAGATTAAAAATTAATTTAGAACTCGAAATGATATCAAAATGCAGATTTTTGCAGATTTCAAAGAAAAAATTGAAAAGTTTTTTAAGGATTATGAGACTCCAAAAGAATAAAAAAACATTTTCTCAATTTTCCTAGGAAAATTGAAAATAATTTATCATTTTGAAAAATTATTGTAACATAATACTTAAAAAGATTTTAAGAGATTTCCAAATTTATCAAATAAGACCCGGGAAGATTTTAAAGATTTTTTTTAATCTCCAAGATTTAAAAAAATTGTGGAAACAATTCTATTCATTTTAAAATATGTTTAAAAGTTGTGAAAAAAATTCCACACAGTTCTTTAAAATTATTTGATATTATTTAAAATTTTAAATTAATTTTAAATCTTTGAAAAACTGATAAATATCCCTTAAAATTACTCCAATTTTTTCTACAAATAATAAGTGTTCAATTATTATTTCTACATGAAAATTTTACAACTTAGCTTACAAATGAAATATTTTTTAAATAGGAGAATTAAACTTGTAACGTTAATAATTTAAAATCTTTTCGAAATTCCAACAATTCAAAGCTTTCTATGCCAAGCAGTTAAGTTTCAAATTGCGTACTTTTAAATATTTGGTTTCATTTTATTCGTATTAAATTAACACTCAATTATTTCTAAATATTAAAT
>JAWWLR010000127.1:38998350-39014848 GCA_035041075.1 Acraspis erinacei
TATTGATCATACTGATTTTTATATACAAGAATATATGTGACCGTCCGCGAAGAAAGGAACCTAATGCGAAAAAAATATTTTTTAATTTTTCACTCTAATCGATAGCTTTTTATTTGCTCTTTCAATAATAAAAAATATTTTTTCTATAACTTTAAAGTGTTACTTTCCTCTTATAGAATCGTAACAGAAGACAAATGGAAGTTACAGCTTTTCTTAAATCCGCACGTTACTCCGACACCTTGTAATATTCCCTCGCGCTCTCACGCCGTGCGGCCTGCGTGCTACATTACGCATTGTTGTCTGGGAAACGTGAAGGCACTTAAAAGTAACAAAACTTAGATTTTTATCAGCCAAATGAAAAGAACCCTAAATTCGCAATTTGATTCATTTTTTATCTTTATTCTTAAAGCTCAAAATTGTTTTACAACAATACTTATGATATCTTTAAAACCTTTTAGATTAATCATTTGCAAATAGATAAACTAAAAATTTAATATTTCAAGGTTTTACAACTAAAATATTTGAAAGAAGTCCTTGAAATGGAATTGATTAAAAATTAAGTATCTTTAATTTGCATAATGTCAAAAAACTGATATTAAAAATTCAATATTTAACCCCATTCAACTTACCAACCAATCTTCAAACTCAATAAAATGTTAAAAATAATATTTTCGCCTTCCAATTATCAAAGATAACAAATAACAAATTATTAATTTTTTATTTCAGGCAATATATGTAAATTCAAGTTATAATGTTTTATAATGCTTTCTTTCAAGTTTCAAAATAAAGAAACTCCTCAAATTAAAAAAAAAATAATAATAAAAACGGAAACCTCCACCCTCTCAACTAAATGCAAATTGCAATATAAATAAGCTTCCTCTTTTAATAAAAAATTAAAATTAAGAATAAAACTTTCATAACTCGAATAAATTTCAAATTAAAACCATTGAAAGGTAAATAATTTTATGTGATATTGAATAAAGGACATTTTAAAGTGATCGGAAGGACTGATAATAAGAAACATGTCGGGCTAAAATCATAGTTTCTATTATTAAAATTAATTTTGGTTCATTTTTATAGATTCGTCGTAAGAAAAATCGCTTTATTTTCGCAAACGAAGCATGGTTGAGATCAGCAGATTTTTTTGATCAGATTCATAACTGAAATACAAACATCTCTCAATGAAAAACTCGAGTCGTATGTGATAAATGAGATAAGATTTATACTACAGAATACGTGTTGTCATAAGGTAGCAAAAAAAAAAATTAGGTACTATTAGCAAAATTTTTCGTTAACAAAGCAGTCGGTTTTTCCTCATTCAGCAAAAATGAAGATGCTTTATACTCTTGTCCTATCATTGGCGGTGGTTATCCTTCATTCTTTTGGTGAATATAGTAATATAATAATATATATTTAATTTTAAAAAATATGTGAGAATTACGCATATAATAATTTGTTCGAAGTAAAGCGCCATATGTCTTAAATTAAATCTCTGGAAATAATTTTATATCTTCGAATTACTTTGAAGTCCCTTCGAATTTATATAGCACTCTGATATCCCTTGTAATCTTTGAAATTTCAAATTCAAAGTCTCTAAAATTACGTGGAAATATATTCAAATTTTTTTACGTCTTTAAAATCACACTAAATTTTATAGTCTGAATTTTATCTGTAGCAGAATAGTTCGTTTTCATGTTTATTTCCAAAATCTGTTGAAATCATTAAAATCTTGTAAACTGGTGAACATTTAAAATAAAAACCAGAAATCGCGAAACCGATAATTCGTCTAGTAGCACAAATTACATTTTGTTGGTGCTGGAATTCTTTAACATCAAATAGTTTTCAAGCAGTTTTTTTATTCTGTTCTGCGAGACATGGTGAAAACATCCATATGGTCTAGGCTAATGAAAAAAATCTAACAAATTAATTGAAATAAAAATATATTTATGAAATAAGAATTATTTTTTAACAAAAATAACATTTTTCTTTATAATCTTAGCAGACGCCTTCCAAAGGATGTTCAGAACATTTGTAAAGGGTTTAAATAATGAACGAAATAGATTCAGATTTTTGTAGAAAAGCGAATCATAAATTCACTCTCTTATTCAAAATAACGGGGGCTGGTTGAGGCAAACCAACTTTCTTTTATGGACTGATTTATAAAATACAAATATCTAACAAGAACGAGCTCGAGGCTCATATAATTTATGAGATAGCAACTATACTATAGAGTATATATATTTTTTCCAAATTTTCAAGAATTCCTTATCTTTATTTTAAAATTTTTGTTTTATCAGGATTCTATTTTAAGAGTTTTCAAATTTTTTATGGGCAAAGGATTCTTTAGAAATTTAGTTCTATTTAAAACTTTTTGTGATACAAAATTGTTCAATGAAATCACGTTTAAGAAAGTACAGCCTTGGTAAATTTCTTACTAGAGCCAGTAAGAGGAAATTTTTTCAGTCACAGAGTATAAATTTTAAATCATAATTCAAATTGTCGAATAAGAATTTTAGGTGAAAAATTGAATAGAGTTAAAAGGTCGGTTTCCACAAATTTAATAACATTTTTATTCGAAGCAGAGGAATATTACCAGTTTCGAAAATTTTCTAGAATAGAATTTAGCAACATAAAATTTTTTTGCTAATAAAACATTTGCAATTTTTGATCAGCACATAGTTATTATGAACAATTTTTTTAGCTTTGAAGAGTGTTCTGTATTTAGGCTTTTTATCCATAGATTCGATTAAATCATCAAAGTCATTGCGAAAGCAATAAAATGTATTAATAATTAAAAAAAGAATTGTGGGCTACATTTAAAAAGTAGGGCAGACCGGGACAGTGGCAACCAATCTTGGCTCATTTAAGATTTCAAATTGCATTAATTAAATGACTGATTTCGAAATTCCGACAAATTGTCTGTAATTCTACTTTGCCTTCCGTAATTTAAAAAAATATAAGTCTGGTTCTTGTTGCAGAGTTAAGTTCACAATCCAAATCTTTGTCAAATGGTGGCTCTATTCCTGGTGTACCTCGTACCGGAAGTTCTGATTCTTCTACGAGATTTCCTCCTCCCGTGAGATGCACGTCCAGGAATCCTTCGTTTGGACATTGTTCTTCCAACAAGTCTTCTTCTTCAAGGCCTCCTTGTGCTACCAGATGTATGAATTCACCAAACAGGCTTCCTTCTAGTAGCGGACCTGGACTAGAACTTCATAAACTTCCGTTCATTCGGCTAATTTCCAGAACGCCTTCCAGACGGATATTCGAACTTCGAAGATTCACTTTTCCTGCCGATAAGGATCTTAAATTGGCACAAGGACGTAATAAATATAGTCCTGTGCCAACCAACGAACAAATTGTTATATCAACATCTTATGGTGATGTTTTTGGAATATTGGAGAGTCCTCATACTCTTGCTGGAATATATACCCGTGATAATATTGGCCGTATTGGAAAACGGGCAAAAATAAACATGGAGAGTGGCACTGTTACCCCACTGACCACAGGAGAAATGAAAGACGTCCCCGTTGGACCCAAATTTATAATCAGAAGACATTTTCTAATAAAACTCGTAAAACTCGTGTAAAACGGAATCCTTCATGCGCTGATCATTAAATTAAAAATGTTAATCTTATTATTTTGGGATAGTCGCGTACGTCATTACTAGCTTATTGGAAACCGATGTATAACAACAACGTACACGAGGAAAAAAAGGAAAGTGTACTCTTTTCTTATTCCTTGTAATTATTTTTTATACTGCTAGGGCCAACATGTTTCAAAGTAAATTACTATGGCCGAAGTTCCATGCGTTAGTGGAAATCTATTTGAAAATTGTGAAGTCAGATTTTAATCGTTGCCCTACCTAAAATGTCAGATAAAAACCATTTAGAAACCAGATAGGGAACGGGATGAAATCCATTTGGTTTCTAACCGTCTCAGACCGGTTCTTAATTGATCTCAATTTCAATATCTGGAATTTAACCGGATCCTAACCGGTCCTTATATCGGAAATGGTAACAGAAAACGGAATTTGTGAACAGAAATTGAATATTGTCAAAGGCTGAAGTTAGCTTCTAACTGGTCTCTAACCGGTTCCTAAAAGGCACTTGATACTGGTGTGTACTGTAACCGGTCCTAGCCGGGTTCTACCCGGCGGTCGGAAACAGGAAATAAATATTGTCAAAGACCAAAGTTAATTTCTAACTGGTCTCTAGCCGGTTCCTAAAAGGCACTTGACAGTGGTTTGTTCTAACCGATCCTAACAGGGTTCTACCCGGAATTTGGGACATAAGTTAAATATTGTCAAAGATTGAAGTTAGTTTCTAATTGGTCTCTGACCGGTTCCTAAAAGGCACTTGACACTGGTGTGGGTGCTAACCGGTCCTAACCGGGTTCCACCCGGAATGTGGGAACAGAAATTAAACATTGACAGAATGAAGTTAGTTTCTAACTGGTCTCTAACCGGTTCCTAAAAGGCACTTGATACTGGTGTGTCTTCTAACCGGTTCTAACCGGGTTCTATCCGGCAATCCAAAACAGGAATTAAATATTGTCAAAGATCAAAATTAGCTTCTAACTGGTCTCAAACCAGTTAGGTGACGGTTACAAACCGGTGATGAAATTCGTATAGGGGCCAATCAAGAACCTGTTAGGAATCGGGTACAAATATTAAAGGATGCTAAATAGCAACCGGTTAGGTGCCGGTTACAACAGGGGGACAAAATCCGGTTAGAGATCGGTTAGGGCTGGTTAGGAACTAGGGAGCAATATTATGAGGACTCAGTTACAGGCCGGTTAGGTGACGGTTACAACCCGGGGACGAAATTCGGAGAGGGGCCGGTTAAGAATCGGTTAGGAATCGGGTATAAATATTGCAGGATGCTGGTTAGAAACCGGTTAGGTGCCGGTTACAATCCGAGGACAAAGAGCGGTTAGAGACCGGTTAGGTTCGGTTAAGAAATTGGGGGTGAAATTAAGATAGGGGCCATTTAAGAGATGGTTAGGAATCGGGTACAAATATGTTATGGCCAGTTAGAACCCACTTCTAACCGGTTTTTAACCGGGTTCTATCCGACACTTTAAACAGGGTGGCAGAATTATTTGCTGCAATATGAGGTGAAGTTAGTCGCAAAAGGAAAATTTTTGCTGCAAAAGGATTCCTGTTTAGACAAATGAAAAATCCTCTCAACCTTAAATTTAAGAAGAAATTCCAATCAGGTAAAGAAACATCCTTTTGCCATAAGAGGAAATTTCTCTGAGTGAAATTTTTTTCTAACTTAATATTGTAATAGTCTCTTTCATATTCCTTCATTAAAATTTTATTTTCATACAAACTTCATAAATTTACTTTATCTACACTGTTAAAAATTTTCTGTTGGAAACTTCCACTACATATATTTGAAGTTTATTTCCAAAACGTAAGGTAACGCTACAATACATAATGTTGTAGTTTTCAAATTCTGACATTGGTTTGGTACCTCACATGTATTGGGAAAAATAAAAAAAATAAAATATAAATCATTTCTCGGTATGCACGATATAAAAAAGAATTAACGAGATTCAAACATTTCATGGAATTCACGGAATTCAACGAATTCAAAGAATTTACGGGATTCACGGTATGCACGGTATACAAAGAATTAACGAGATTCAAGGAATTCATGGAATTCCAGGAATTTACGGAATTCACAGAATTTAACGAATTCAAATAATTTAGGAAATCCCATGGATTCACGGAACTCAAGGAATTCATGAAATTCAATAAATTCATGGAATTCATGAACTTCACGGCTTGTATGAAATTCAAAAATTTATGAAATTCACAGAACTCATGGAATTCACGAAAATGATGGAATTCACGGAAATCACGGAATTCGCGGATTTTATGGAAGTCATGGAATTGCAGAATTCAAGCTATTCAACTAGTTCGTGAAATTCAAGGAAATCGTGGAATTCGCGAAATACAAAGAACTCATAAAATTCAATCAGTTAATGAAATTCAACGAAATCACGGAATGTATAGAATTCATTTACTTCCTTGAATTCCATAAATTCCGTGAATTCCGCAAATTCCATTTAATTTAATAGATTCCGCAAATTCCCTAAAATTCGTAAACTCCTTCGTTTTCATGAATTCCGCGAATTCCGTTAATTCCTTGAATTCCGCAAATTTCATGCATTCCGTCAATTCCGCGATTACAATAATTCATGCGAATTCCCTGAATTCAGTGAATTCCTTTAATTCCCCGAATTCAGCGAATTCCATTTCATTTCATGAATTCCGCCAATTCAATAAGTTTCGTAAATTCCTTCGTTTCCATGAATTCTGGCAATTCCGCAAATTTCATGAATTCCGTGAATTCCGTTCGTTACATGAATTCAGCGAATTCCACAAATTCCGTGATCACAATACTTTATGCGATTTCCATGAAATCCGTGAATTCCGCGAATTCTATTTAATTTCATGAATTCTGCAAATTTTTTAATGATTTTAAGGTATTTTTTTACTTTGCAGGATTTTCAAAAAATGGCAGAAAAAATTCTAGTTCCAAGATAATAAAGTTATATAGTTAAAATTTTGCAGTTTAACGGTTTTTAATTGAAAAATTTTCAGTTGAAAAAGTGTTATCTGTAGTTCACAAAAATACGAACAATTTATACACACAACTGTTTTTTATAACAAAAAATTACCAGAGTTATAGCATTTTTTAAATCCAATAAAACAAACCCAAATGAGAATTCTAATTTATACAACATACGATATGAAAAAATACAAGAAAAAAACGTTACTTTTTGATAATGATCATCACAACCTTTTGTACTTTTGGTTGAGAAATAAAAAAATTACTATTTTGATCGGACAAAAAATAATGAAAAATCAATTGTTCGATTTTGCGGTCAAAACAATCAAGATTCGAAAAAAGATGAATCAACAAGAAATGTGCACCTAGAAGAAGGATCTCAAAATTTGTTATGAATAACTTTTCTATGTGATAAGCAGTTTTTATTTTATTCGTAAAAAACACCAGTAAAAATAAATAAAATTAAATTGGACAAACCACTTCGTAAAAAATAACATTAAAAATTAAAAAATATAATTTTTGGACAACCAACACAAACTGAAAAAAATTAACAGACAAAAGTTTTCAAACAAATGAGGAGCTACAAATTATTTCTGAAGTATTTCGAGACCGAATGAGTAGATTTTCTTTTGATCGTAAACAGCAAGATTAAAAATAAAAAATAAAATTGTATTGTAGGCAATAAAAATACGCATATTTCAATATCAATGCATATTATAAATTGTAATGATATAAATTTATTGCGACCTACTTGATGAGAATGTGTTCGCTAAAGCCAAAAGAGCATTAACCAAAGAGAATTCACAATCAACAAATTACAGTTGTTGATAATTTGACCTTTAATTTTAAAAGCTCTGTGCACAAAAGTGGGAAAAATACAAAGACAGAACACTTAGCGCGAGAACCAATAGTTCTTTCCTGTACTTTTTCTGTAACTTTTTTGTAATTTTGGTTGTAATTTATTGTGTTTATTTGTAGATTCCTTTGAAAATAGTTTTAGTTTTCTGTACTTTGTTGCAAAGTTTCTTTCACCACTGAATTAATCTTCCAGGTAGAAAATGTATATCTTTGGTTGAAAATTCAACTACAGTCAAACTCGGACATAGCGCACCCGGAGATAGTCATTCCGAGAATTATCGCCGCGACTGTGGATGACAGATCCTGGGGGGGGGGGGTGCTCACTCAGTTGGAACCAAACAGGAGCCTGTTTACGTTCGGAGTTGGACTATGTCCGGTTCCGTTATGTTAGGTCAGTTCAAGGTCATCGCCAAAACCGCGACTATATCCGAGTTTGACTGTATTCCAGTTGAGGAATTATCATTTTAGTTCAAAATTTAACTTTTTTGGTAGAAAATTCACTTATTCTTGTCAAAGATTCATAATTTTAGATCAAAACTGATCTGTTTGGATGAAAATTCAATTACTTCATTATTTTGGTTGAACGTTCATTGTTTTTTACTAAAAACTTAATTATTCCATTTTTGGTTGAAAATGTATCCTTCCTAGTTGAAACTTCGTCTTTTTGGTAGAAATTAATCTTCTTGGTTGATAATTTACGCTTTTTGTTTTAAATTCAACAATCCAATTGAAGATACCTCTTCTTAGTTAAAAGTTAATTACTTTGTCTGAAAATGTAACTATCTTTTGGAAAAATATATATTTTTTTTTGAAAATTATTTTTTTTAACTGAAAATGTAACTATTTCAATGGAATATTCCATGATTTTAGTTGAAAATTAATCTTTTTGATTTAACATTCAACTATTCCAGTTGAAGATTCATGTATTTTGTTGTGAGTTCATTACTTTGTTTGAAAATATAACCGTTTTTTTTTAATTAGTTATTTTTTCACTGCATTTTTTTTAAACTGCAAATGTAAGTATTCCAATTGGATATTCCATCATTTCATTTAAAAATTGTTCTCTTCTCTGAAACAATATTTTTTAACATTTATTTTTGATAATTTTGATTAGTTGAAAAGTCGTCTTTTTTGTTAAGAAATAATCTTCTTGGTTGAAATTTTATTATTTTATTTAAAAATTCATTACTTGTTTAAACATGTTTTTTTTAATTGATCTTTTTAACTTAAAAATTCGTGTATTCTGTTGAAAATTGTTTGAACTTTTTTTTTGTTAAAAATTAATAATTTTAGTTGAAAATTAATTACGCTGTTTAAAAATATATATTTTTTATTTTTAAAAATAGTTGCTTTTTCAACAGAAAATGTAACCATTGCTTTTTAATATTCGGCTGTAATAGTTAAAAATTCTTCTCTTTCGTTAACAATTAATTTTTTTTAGCTGATAATTTAACAATTCAATTTTTGGTCAAGAATTTATCTTTTTTAGTTGGAACATCGTGTATTTTGTTGAAAATTCGTCTTTTTGGTCAAAATTAATCTTCTTGGTTGAAAATAGTTTTTTTGGGGATTGAAAATTAGTTGTTTTGTGAAAGTTGTTTTGTGAATTAGTTGTTTTGTCTTTTGTGGTAAAAATTAATCTGCTTCGTTGAAAATATTCATCTTTTTGTCCGAAAAATCAACTATTATAGTTGAAAATTCATACTTTTGGTTGAAAATTGATTACGTTCTTCATTTTTTTTATGGAAAATTATTGGTTTTTTGTTGTTGTCGAAAATCTATATTTTTTAGTTGAAAATTCATGTATTTTGTTAAAAAAACCGTCTTTTTTGTGAAAATTAATATTCTTCGTACAAAATATTCATGTTTTTGGTTGAAACATTAACTTTTACAATTGCAAATTCATGATTTTAGTGAAAAATTCATTACGTTGTTTGAAAATGTTTTTTCTTTGTTTGGAAAATTATTTATTTTTTTTCGAAAATTAGTTTTTTTACAGAAAATCTAACCCTTTTAAATTGATTATTCTCTCGTTTTAGTTGAGAATTCTTCTCTTTGCTTAAACATTTAATTTTGTGAATAATAATTTACCTATTAAATTTTTGGTTGACAATTTATCTTTTTTATTTCAAAATTAATCTTTTTTCATTGAAATGAATCTTCTTGGTTAAAAATTCAACTATTCCAGTTAAAGATTCATCATTTCATTAAATATTAATTTTTTTAAACTGATAATTTAACAAATCAATTTTGTGTTGGGAATTTATCTTTTTTAGTTGACACATCGTCTACTTTGTTGAAAATTCATCTTTTGTGATCAAAATTAATCTGCTTCGTAGAAAATATTCATCTTTATGGTCGGTAAATCAACTATTTTATGTGCAAATTCAAAATTTTTGTTGAAAATTTATTACGTTCTTTAAAAGTGTTTTTGTTTAATTAGTTTATTTTTTGTTGTTGAAAATTTATATTGTTTAATTGAAAATTCTCGTATTTTGTTAAAAATGCGTCTTTTTGGTAAAAATTAATATTCTTCGTAGAAAATATTCATGTTTTGGATTGAAACATCAACTATTACAGTTAAAAATTCATGATTATAGTGAAAAATTCATTAAGCTGTTTGAAAATGTTTTTTTTTTTTTTTTTTAAATTATTTGCTTTTTTTTAATCAGTTTTTTTAACAGGAAATTTGACCCTGCTAAATTCATTATTGCATCGTTTTAGTTGAGAATTCATCTCTTTGTTTAAACATTTATTTTTGTAACTAATAATTTACCTATTAAATTTTAGGTTCAAAATTCAACTATTCCAGTTAAAGATTCTTCATTTCAGTTGAAAACTTTACTTTTTGGTTTAGATTTAGATTAAAAAACAATCTATTTGTTTTAAAATATAACTATTTCAATTAAAGATTTATCCTTTCAGTAGAAAATTCATCACTTTGCTCGAAAGCGCACCTATTTTATCGAAAAATTAATTTTCTCAAATTACAAATCAATTTTCTTAATTAAAAAATTTCCCACGCATTTTTCGACCACCCTAGTAAACACTCTGCAAACAGATAATAATTGCGCAATCCTTCCGTTCACGAGGTCTTCTAGGGTGCGCTGCGAGTTGGGGGTGAACTGAAGTAGGAATTTTCCAGTTTATGAATCAGCCAGCAACCCAGTGACTGAGTTCAGTGAGTTGACCCAGTCTCTGCGCCACACTGGCGATAGAAAGGGGGTTGAAAGGGGTGGCTTGGGGGTGGCGAAAGGGGTGGCTGAGGAGAGAGAAAGGGGTGGCTGAAGGGGGCGGTGGGGGAGCGGATGAGGTTCGCGCATGCGTACTAGAACTTGCGGCGCTGCAGGGGCAGGCAGCAAGCAACAGAGTGCTGTTACTCTCTACCCCCGCCCACGCATTATTCGGCGTTATCACCACGTTTGTGATCAAACACACCAAAGACCACGGGGACTTCCTGGCCGATTGGATGATGCATCCTCATCCGGATCCTGCTGGTGCCTTCCTCGAAAATTCAAACGACCCGACGCACTTGGTCACCCTCTAACGGGCGAGTATGATTCTGGCTGGATCAGACCATTTCCTACCGGGTAAGTCCACTCTGACCCAGTCTCCGTCAACAAATTACCCTCTGCCTTATTCACCTAGTTTCGCGAAACGCAATTCAAAACATTTGATTTATTTCTCGGGAAAAAGTTTATTTTTTTATTTATTTTTTTTACGAATCTTGAGGGTGTTTATTTCCAGTTCAAATAGGGGTGGTTTTAAAAATAATCGGCTAATTGCAAAATCCAAATATAGAGGAGATTATTTTTTTAGTTTTTGGTGATATTGAAAGTTTTTAGATTTTTTTTTAAATTGTGGGAGGGTAATTTTTAAAGTAAAGGGAAATAGAAGTTGTTTTTGTCTATCAGCAAAATAGGAGGAGTTTAATGAATAATATTAATTCGAAGAGTCTCTTTCTAGAACTGCGTCGAAATTTTGCTTTACTGAATTCCCCATCTTTCCTCTATTCCAGAATTCCTTTTTTTTCAATTACTGGACTGAAAATTGAAATACTTTGTAAAAAACTAATTTCTGTTATTGAAAATTTAACCATTTTGTTGAAAGTCATTCACAATTTTTTTTCTTTCTTGACTGAAAATTTTTTCTTTACATGTAAATTGATCTTGTTAAGTTAAAAATTTAGCTAAAAAATTCAATTATTTTGTTTAATTATTTGTTGGAAAATTCATCATTTTGTGTTTACAATGTTTTTAATTTTCAACTTAAAATTAAACTATTCTGTCTTTATTTGATTATCTGTCCTTTGAGTTTAAAATTCATCTTTTCGTGTTAAAATCTCCTTTTTTGATTTTAAAGGATTTTTTTAAGTTCAATTATTTGTTTGAAAATTCATTTTTTGTTTGTTTTTAGATTGTTTAGAATTTGCAACTAAAAATTAATTTCTTTGACTGAAAATTTAATTATTCCATTTTTATTTGAAAATTGATCCTTTTGAGTTCAAAATTAAACTATTTTGCAAGAAAAGATAATTATTTGTTTAAAAATTACCTTTTTTCTTCAAAAAATAATTTTTTCCTAGAAAAGTCCTCTTTTTCGGTTCAAAGTTTTTTTCAAGCTTAATTATTTGTTGGAAAATTAATACTTTTGCGTCTGAAATTTTTAAAATTCTTAGAATTTCCTACTGAAAATTAATTCATTTAAATGAAAATTCAACTATTATATTTTTATTTGATTATTGAAATTTTTCTTTTAAGTTTAACCATTTCTATGAAAATTCATCCTTTTGTGTTTATAATGTTGAAAAAAATTTTTATTTGCTACTGAAAATTAAAATGTTCTCTTTTTATTTGATAATTTTTTGTTTGAGTTAAAAATTCAACTTTTAGTAAAAAAATCATTTTTTTGTTTAAAATTTTTTAAAGTTGTATTCTTTGTTTGAAAATTATTGCATTTTTATTTGAGAATTTATCTTTTTGAAGCGAAAATTAAAGTATTTTAAAGTATTTTATAAATTCAATTATTTGGTTAAAAATTACCTTTTTTCTTGAAAAATCATCATTTTGCAGAAAAAATCCTCTTTTTGGTTTAAAAGTTTTTTTCAAGCTTAATTATTTGTTGGAAAATTCATCCTTTAGTGTTTAGAATGTTTATAGATCTTAGAATTTCCTACTGAAAATTAATTTCTTTAACTGAAACGATCTTTTTTTGGAAGAATCATCTTTTTAAAAAAAAACTCTCTTTTCGGTTTTGAAGTGGTTTTTTAAAGTTTAATTATTTGTTTGAAAATTCATCCTTTTTTGCTTAGAATGTTCAAAAGTTTCAGAATTTTTAACTAAAAAATGAACTACTCCATTTTTTATTAAAAATTTATCTTTACGAGTTGCAAATACAACTATTTTGTGAAAAAATATAATTAAATAGTTAAAAATTATCTTCTTTCTCTAAAAATCATCTTTTCTTAGAAAAATGGAATTTGGTTTCAAAGTTTGTTTTATTTTTGTTTTAATTTATTTTTAATTAATTTAATTTAATTAATGTAATTTAATTAATTTAATTAAATTAATTTTTTTATTTCTTTTAACTTTGTACTGTGTAAAAAAAATGCCTTTCTTTGATTAAAAATTTATCTTTTTGGTTGAAAAATTTAATATTTTGTTGAAAATTCCACAATTTCATTGAGATTTTTTTCCTTCTTGGCGGAAAAACTTTACTTTGATTGAAATTTGCCTTTTATTCTGTTAAAAATTAATTTCTTTTACTGAAAATTTTACATTCACATTTTTTGTTGACAATTGCTGTTATTTGCTATTTGCTGTTATTTTTCTTTTTTGTTTGAAATTTAAAAAAATTGGTTAACGCTTTGTATTTCTAGGTGAAAAAATTTACTTACAGTCAGGAATTAAATCATTTATTTAATTTTGATTGGTTATCATTTTCGAGTTCTGAATTTTCATACTGCACCCTAAATAAAATTGTTGTCTCTTTTATAAGCTTTAATTTTGCAATTAAAATTGAACTGGTTGGATTTTGAAAACTTTAATTAACAATTTGAATATTCTCAGTTTTTACACGATGTATGTTTAGTAAAAATAATTAAAATTTTCAAGGCCTTAAGAATTGAAAAGTAATCAAATTCAAAAGTTAAAAATTTTTAATTATTCTTTTTAAATGGCCTTTAATTCTAAATAATACAATTATAATTGTATTAATTAAAGTTTTCAAATTTAGCTGTTATCGAAATTTTAATCTGAAGTCATTCGATTTCGAGATTTTATATTTAAAATTTTTTTAATTTTTAATATTTTAAATATAAGACGATACAGTTTCAACTCCTTTCTAATGAAATTGTCCATTCTGCATAATTTTATACTAAAATTTTTCAATTTTGTGAGCTTCTGTTTAAAAATGTTTCAATTTCAAACACTTGCAATTTCAAATTATCCAAATTTAAAAGATTTTATTTGAAAATTAGGCAAGTTCAAGTCCGGGTCATTCTTTTCGAAATATTGTCAATTTTTCAAAAATCAAAATCGTTTAGTATATATATATATTTTTTTAAATTTCAAACAGATTCAACTTTAAATGATTAATCATTGTTTCAAAAATGTTTAAAACTGAATATTTATAATTTTTAATCTTCAAAATTGAATAATTTAAAATTTAAAATAAAAGTCAAAATTGAATAATTTAACATTATTTATTTTTCACAATTGAAGTATGTAAAAAAAAGGCCTTCAAAATATCCTCATTTTGGTTATACACATTAAATATTAAAGAATCTTAAATTGCAAATACTCAAAATTAAAGAATTTTAAAGTGCAAATAGGCTCAAAATTACGCACTTTTAAATAATAAATTTTGAAAATTATACAAGTTGAATTCCTGTTCATTTTTTTCGAAACATTGTCCATTTTTCCAAAATTTTACCTTATTTAAAATAGTTTGAAATGCAACTTATTTTTTAATTCAAAATCGTTTAGTATATTTATAAATTTCTTCAGTTCTAGAGATTTTCATCTTTAAATTATTAATCATTGTTTCAAAATTGTTTAAAACTTAATATTCATAATTTTTAATCTTCAAAATTGAATAATTTAAAATTGTCAAAATTGAATAATTTAACATTTTTTAATTTTCACAATCAAAGCATTTTTAAAAAAGCATTCAAAATGCCATCATTTTGTTTATACACATTAAATGTTAAAGAATCTTGAATTGCAAATACTAAAAAATTAAAGAATTTTAAATTGCAAATCAGTTCAAAATTACGTACCTCTCAAATATCAATCTTGAAAATTGCATAATTTTCAATTTTATTTTTAAAAAAGTCAAGAATTTTTATTTTAACTTAAAAATTGCAAACAAAATTTATTCAAAATCTTTAAAATTGAAAGTTTTTTTAGTTTTGGAAATTTGCAATTAAAAATTATTCAAGTCTTGTGAATTAATATTTAAAATACTGTAATTTGAATATTTTACATTCAAAATGTCTTTATTTTGGAAGATTTAGAATTCAAAACTTAACTTTAGATTTTCGGAATTAAAAAATGCATATGAAATGTTTCTAATCCTGAAAATGTACAATTAAAAATGTTGCGAATTTTTTTTCATAGTTAAAAATTCTATCATTTTGACGTTATATATTCAAGATTTCCTTAATTAACAATTGCAATTGTAAATATAGTGGTATCATTTTTTCTAGTTTTTAACACCTTTTTAAAGAATCAAAATTTCAAATATCAAAATTGCAGCTTCGAAAAAGCTCAGAATTGAAGGTCAAAATTTGACCAAAGTTAAACTTGAATAATAATATTTTACTGATATCTATTTTAAAACCTTATCAAAATTTTATTTGAATTTAAAATAAAGCATTATTTGTATTTGAGCAATCGACTAATTGCAAAAGATTAATTCCATTAGAGGTAATTAATGTTTACTATGAAAGTGCATAAATGAATGAAAATTGAGAAAAGTAATTGCAACTTTCATTTTTAATTATTAAATTATTAAGTTTCAGTACTATTTGTTTTGTTCGCAAAGTCTATTTTTCCATTTAAACATAATTTTAAGTTCAATCTGATTCTTTCGTCTTTTTTATTGTTATCACTATCAAATCACAATCAATAAAAAACTCCAACTTTCGGCACTCATACAGTACCCCTTATCAAGGCAAACAAAAAATTATAATAAAATAAAAATAAACATAAAAATAAAATAAAAAAATAAATAAAATAAAAATAAAATAAAAATAAAAATAAAATAAAAATAAAATAAAAATAAAATAAGAATAAAAATAAAAATAAAATAAAAATAAAATAAAAATAAAATTTGTAGCTTAATTATTGGACGTTAAAGAGGGTCTTTGAGTGAGATTTTAATCTCATTTAGAAATCTTGAATTTTTATTTTAAATAATAATTAAGAACCTAGACGCGCAAATAAATTAAAAATAAAATTAATCTCTTTTCTTTCTTTGTATATAAACCTTATAAAATAATAATATAACTTTAAGTTTAATAAACATTAATTAATCTTTTAAAGAAATTAATTTTAACCTAAAAAAGGCCCGATTTTTCACCAAAAATGCAATAGTTTAATTTTCATTTTAAAAAAATACTAATTTTAATTCAAAAGCAGAACTAATTTTCTACAAAAGAGTTAAATTTTCTATCAAATAGTTGAATTTTCTGCCAAATTGTGGAATTTTTAAATATTTATTTCAGAAAAATTTCACCAAGAGATGCATTGCCTACTAAAATGATGAATAATCAACGAATTTTTTTTTTTAAGTATAAGGGTAAATTTTCAACTAGCGATTTAAATTTTAAACGTAAAAATGTACATTTTCAACCAAAATTCCATAGGTAGATTTTCAGTTAAAAATTAGCTTCTAACCAAAGAAATACATTTTTAACTAAAATTAATTTTGAACAAATGGTCCAAAAATATGAATTTTCTACAAAAAAGTTAATTTTTTTAATTAAAAAGTTTATTTACCGCTAATTTTTTCACCAAGAAGTTTCATTTTTAACTTAAAAAAAGGAATTTTTA
>JAWWLR010000127.1:39073328-39084783 GCA_035041075.1 Acraspis erinacei
ATATATTGTTAAATTACTTCAATCAGTGCTAAATAAATGTTATTCCATACAAATATTTGATTCCTGTATTTTTAATAAATAAA
Source organism: Acraspis erinacei (assembly GCA_035041075.1). Lineage (NCBI taxonomy): Eukaryota > Metazoa > Arthropoda > Insecta > Hymenoptera > Cynipidae > Acraspis > Acraspis erinacei. The sequence continues at coordinate 39,073,412 of JAWWLR010000127.1, forward strand.
TAATATTTATTAAAAAATTATTTTCAAAATTGTCTTAATTGGGAAATTGACAAATTCTGAAAAATATAATAATTTTTTGATAAAGTGTTTTTAAAATTTTTGTTAAATACTTAGGCTTATTTTCTAACAAAATTCATCATCGGGAAATATTTTTTTTAACTCTTTTTATTTTAAATTCAAACATTTCGATAAATATATAATTAATATAAATGTATAATTCGGTAATAATTATAAACTGTTCGAAAATTTTATTATTTGGAAATTTTCCAATTCAGGAATTTTATATTTCGAAAGTTTTATTATTCACGGATTCGAAAGTACCGGGGATTTTATTTTTCAGAATTTTAAAATTCATTAGTTTTATGGATTTTTCTAATTTGGTTAATTTTTTAATAGGGTTTAAATTCAGTTAAAGTTGAATTATTTTGCATTCAAAATTTATATTTTTGATTGAATGCTTATAATTTTAATGTCAAATTCAACTTTTCGTTTGAACTTTTTAGTAAAAAAATCATATTTTTGTTTGACAATTCAGTCTTATATTAAAAAAAGCAAACTATTTTGTAGAAAATTCAGGAACTTTATTTTTCAAGGATTTCTTAGTTTATTTAGTTTAGTTTATTTTGCTGCATTTTCAAATTCGGTTAAATTACGAATTTTTGACAATTTTATTATTTGGGAATTTTCCAATTCAAGATTTTTATATTTAGACAATTTTATAATTTCGGGAATTTTCTTATTATGGAATTTTATTTTTCGGGATTTTTCAAATTCGGGAATATTATAAATATTATATAGAAGATTTTAAAATTTTGAAAATATTAAAAAAATGTTTAATTTGTAAAAATAAAAAATATGAAATAAATTGTAGATTTATAAAGATTTCGAAAAAATTTTTAAAGCATTTTAAGAATTTTTAAAGCTTTTTCCAGAATAATAAAATTGTCTTACAATTCCTGGAAATTTTTCAATTCATTTTTTTTTAATATTAATATTTAAAGACCATTTTTTTAATATTAACACATTTTTTAAAGATTTCCAAAAATGCAAAACAAAATCTGGAAGATTTTAAGGGAATAAATTTGTTATTTGACAACATGACAACAAATTTTTATTTTTATTATTCGAAGATTTTCAAATAAATAGTGAATTCTTTTAAAGAATTTTTAAACTTTTGAAGATAATACTATTTGTTAAGGATTCCTGGAAAGATTTGAAATGATTTTTACTTTGGAAAATAATTTTATGAAAAAATTTAAGAATAAACTTAGATATTTTAGAAAGATTGAAAAATATTTAGAAATTATGAAACATAAAAAATGTAAAAGAAGCTGTAGATAATTGAAGATTTCGAAGACAAACAATTTACAATTCAGGACTTTTATATTTCGACAATTTTTTAATTTATAGAATTTTATTTTTCAGGATTTTTTTAATTCGGCTAATTTTTAATTCGGTTTTTAATTCAGTTAAATTTGAATTATTTTGCATTAAAAATATTTATATTTTTGATTGAAAGCTTATAATTTTAATATCAAATTCAACTTTTCGTTTCAAGTTTTTAGTAAAAAATTCATATTTTTCGTTCAAAATCCAGTCTTGTATTAAAAAAAAAAAAATTTGTAGAAAATTCAGGAACTTTATTTTTCAGGTATTTCTTAGTCATCTCTTCTTTTTTGGGAATTTTATTTTGCGGCATTTTCAAATTCGGTAACATTACGAATTTTTGAGAATTTTATTATTTGGGAATTTTCCAATTCGAGATTTTTATATTTAGACAATTTTATAATTTCGGGAATTTTCTTATTATGGAATTTTATTTTTCGAGATTTTTCAAATTCGGGAATATTATAAATTGTCGAGAAATTTATTTTTTGGGGATTTTTCATCTTTCTCATCTTTTTCGGGAATTTTATTATTTGGGAATATAATCGTTCGACAATTTTATTTTTCGGGAGTTTTAGTTTTTGGGGATTTTTCAGTTGTATCTTCTTTTTTGGAAATTTCATTTTTCGGCATTTTGATCTTTGGACAATTTTATTCTTCCGGAATTTTATTTTTGGGGGATTTTTCAAATTCGGTAATATTAATAATTGCCGAGAATTTTATTATTTAGAAATTTTATAATTCGGGATGTTTATATTTCGCCAATTTTGTAATTTCAGGAATTTTATTCTTTAGGATTCATCAAATTCGGTAATATTATAAATTCTCGGGATATTTTTTTTTATTTTTGAGTCTTCACTTTGTTTCGAGAATTTTAATATTTAGGAATTTTTTAATTCAGAGTTTTTATATCACAATATTATTTTTTTGGATTTTTAATTCTTCTCTTCTTTTCTGGGAAGTTTATATTTCGGAATTTTTAGATTTGGACAAATTTATTCTTCGGGAATTTTTTTTCGGGGATTTTTCTGTCGTCTTTTCTTTTATGGCAATTTTATTTTTCGGCTTTTTTAAAATTCGGTAGCTCTATGAATTCTCGAGAATTTTATTATTTGGAAATTTTCCAAATCGGAATTTTTATGTTTCGCCAATTTTATAATTTCAACAATTTTATAATTTCGGGAATTTTATTTTTTAGAATTCATCAAATTCGGTAATATTTTAAATTGTCGGGATTTTTATTTTTTTATTTGTCAGTCTTCTCTTTGTTTCAAGAATTTTATTACTTGGGAATTTTTTAATTCAGGTTTTTTTTGCGACAGATTTATTTTTCAGGAATTTTATTTTTTGGGGATTTTTAAGTCTTCTCTTCTTTTCTGGGAATTTTATTTTTCAGGATTTTTGAAATTCGGTATTATTATGAATTGCCAGGAATTTTATTATTCGAGAATTTTATTTTTCTGGGATTTTCCAGTCCTCTCTTCTTTTTCGGAATTTTTGGAATTAAATAATATTATGAATTGTCAGGAATTTATTTTTCGTGAATTTTCGAATTCGGAATTTTTATATTTCGTCAATTTGATAATTTCGGGAATTTTCCAATTCAGAAATTTGTGAAGATTCTAGAATGTTCTACTTATTTCAAATAGGAAATAATGCCATTTTTGATCAATATGTTTACCATCTTCACAATTAAAAATACATTATTTAAGAATGATTCACGATTGGGAGACCACAAACAGTGGAATTTTTTTAGAAATCAAATATGTATCCATTAAAAATATATTTGAAAACAACAGATTTAATTTTGTTTTGATTTTTTAATCTATCTGGAAAATGCCATAAATTTGATGAGGTGATCATTCGACATAGATAATTCTTGAATCGCATTCAATTTCCTTTGATGAATTTTTAAAGGTTCTAATAGAATAAAAAAAAATTCTTCAAATTTCTGAAAAAATTGAAAATAATTTTTTAATCTGAAAAATTGTTTCTGTGATCAAATTAAAGAAGATTGCTAAATATTTCAAATTATTTCCTACAATTTGAAAAAAATTAAAAACCTTTTAAGAATTTTCAAAGGCTTGAAGAGAATGCCAAAAATTTCTTCAGATTCCTAGGCAAATTTTGAATGACCCTTTTTAATAAAATTAATTTTAAGAGAATATTTAAAGAGATTTGAAAAATTTCTCAAAGTGTCAAACGCGAATCTGGTAGATTTTAAGGTAATTTTTTTTTAATTGGGAAGGTTTAGAACTTTCAAAAATACGTAGGAATATTAAAGTGATTTTTTATTTTGAAAACAGGATGTAAAAAATATATTTCTAAACATTTGACAAGATTTCCAAATATTAAAAAAATTGGAATATTTAAGGAAATTTTTTTAATTTTGCGGTATTTTTAAAAAACTTAAAAAAAGCACTAATCATATTAGAAGACATTAAGAAATTTTGCAAGTTTTGAAAAGATTAAAAATAAATGGCAAATAATCTTTTTAAGAAATTTTAAAGTTTCGGGAGAATAAGAAATACGTATTAAAATACCTGGGAAAATTTTAAAATGCTTTATTTTGAAAAAAATAATTTAATGAGAATGTCTTTTCAATCTTGCAAAATTAAAAAAGTATATTAACAATTCTATATGATTTGAATTAATATTTAGAAGGTTTAGAAATTTTAAAAAGATTCAAAATTAATTTCAAACTTGTAGATTTCAAAATATTTTTTTTTTAATTTAGGTTTTGGAATATTTCGAAAAAGAAGATTTTTATGAATTTTGAAATCCTTAAAAGGAATAAAATTTCAACACGTTTCAAAAGATTTCCAAAATTAGTAAAAAAGAATTCCGAAGATTTACGCCAATTTTTAACAAATTTGAACCAAAATTCGAATCATTTTGAAAGATAAGTATTTCTAAAGGTGTCAAGAGATTAATAAAATTTTCTTAATTTTTTCGGGAAAATTTCTAAAAAGTTTTACATATTTAAAAAAATCAATTAGAAGAAAATATTTCAAAAAATTATAAAATAATTCCAAAATTTGAAGAAAGAATGTCGAAAATTTTTAAATAATAACAATTTTTTAAGATTCGTAGTCAAATTTTGAATGACGTCTCGTTTAAAAATTAATTTTTTTAGGAATATTGAAAAAGATTTTTAAAAGTGTTCAAAAAAGCCTAAAATTTAATTTAACCTTGAATACAAATGCCCAAATACTTCAAACAAATGAATAAATTCCCCTTTTTTAATTTACTTATAAATTTTATTTTAGAAATTAGAATTTTGGATTCTTATTTTTTTAAGTTACAAAAATTTCGTTCTTAAATTAAAGAAAGCCCCTCGAAAATTCTAGGAATTCAGGATTCTCTCGAATTTCAAAATTTTCTACAGTATTATTTAATAAATCATTTAAATAATAAAAACAAAGAAAAAATAAAAGAAACTACAAAAAGTTATCACGGAAGCAGTTAAAATTATTATCAACCAATATTTTTTATTGATATAATATCAAAGAATTTTAAAGATTAGAAAAAATTCCATATCACTTTTGTGATACCTGAACATCCCAGACGAATATGAAGGTTTTTTATTGATTGTGAAAATCTGGTGATTCAAAATCCTGAATAATTAATTAATTAATTGGTTTGCTAGTGATAAAATAAAATGTGTAGGAATAAAACAATTTGGCATGTGGGATATAAGACCGGCTTCCTACCGGTTTCTCGTCATCAATATCTAAAAAGAAAATAGGTAAAAAAGGTAGAAATGACTAAACAACCGGTTTATCCTAGACCTTGCACCTGTCTCTGATTTTTAAAACTCCTTTTTATTTTTTTTTCTTCTCATTTAACATTGAGACCTACATTAACTCAGAAAAAAATCAATTTAGATTTTTTGTTTAAATTTGATTTCTCAACAAAATACATATATTTTCTACCAAAAATTTTAATTTTCAACTAAAAATATTAATTTTCAACCAAATAGTTGCATTTTGAGGGATGAATTTTTAACGAAATATTTGAAAATTCAAACAAAACAGAATAATTTTAAACAAATGTAGTAAAATTTATACCAATTAAATTTCTATCAAAAGAGATGAGTTTTGAAACCGAAAGGACGAATATTGAACAATAAAGTTCGATTTTCAACTTAAAAGATTTTTTATTCAAGAAAGAATAAAAATTTTAGCCAAATTTTTAAACCAGTGTCGAATTTTTTACAAAAAAGTTGAATATAATAATAGAAATAGTTACATTTTCAAACAAAGAGATTATTTTTTTTACTAAAATGATGAATCTTCAGCAACAAAAATGAATTTTTAACAAAGTAGTTTAACTTTTAGCCGAATAGTTGAATTTCTAAACCAATAACATCAATTTGCAACAATAAAAGTAATTTAAAACTAAATACTTGAATTTTTAACTAATAAAATAAAAATTTTATACAAAAGAGTCAAAATTTGAAAATTTGAAAATATTAATTTTTAACAAGATTGTTAACAAAATCTTGGTAAAAAAGGTCGAAAAAAGATAAATTTTTAACAAAATCGTTGAATTTTCAACAGAAAAAGATCAATTTTCCCAAAAAAAATATAATAGCTTAATTTTCTGTTGGAGAAAATATAGTTTACAAGCGCAAATAAAACCAATTTTCAACATAAAAGGTGAATTTTTAACCAAATAAATAAATTTTTTACTCAGAAGATTAAATGCCTATAAAAAAATTCAACTTTACTTTTAGTTACATTTTTAGTTAAAAAATTTATTTTCAGTAAAAAAAAATTTTGTTGACAAAAAAAAGAATAATTAAAAAAAAAAATGAATTTTCAAACAAATATTTTAACTTTTGATGGAATTTTCAACGTCAAAGTTTAATTTTCAACCAAATAAATATTTTTAATTATTTTTTTTATCTTTTAAAATTGAATTAATCTCTTTTTTCTACTAACAAGATTAAATGTATATACAAAATTTTCAACGTTAAGTTTAATTAAATTGTTAGCCACAAAAATTAATTTTCAATAAAAAACCAATTTTCTGCCAAAAAGAAAACTTTTAAACGAAATACATTAATTTTCAAACAAATATTTTAATTTTTTATGCAATTTTCTACCAAAACGTTTAATTTCCTACCAAAAAAGATACATTTTCAACGAAATCGATTAACTTTAAACTGAAAATGATAGATTTTCAAACGAAATTTAATAGCTTAATTTTCCGTTAGAGAAAATAGTTTTTAAGTAAATAACCAAAATTTCAACGTAAAAATTAAATTATCTATAAAATAAATAAATTTTTTGCTTATAAGATTAAATGTATATAATAAAAATTTGAAAATGAAGTTTAGTTATGTTATTAGTTAAAAAATGTATTTTTAATAAAAAAACTTAATTTTGACCAAAAAAGAAAATAATTTTTAACAAAATACATGAATTTTCAAACAAATATTTCAATTTTTGATGGAATTTTCTACAAAAAAGATTAATTTTCTAACAAAAAAGATAAATTTTCAACAAACTGGTTGAATTTTCAAGTTAAAAAGATAAATTTTCAAAACAAATATAATTTTAGCTTAACTTTCTGTTAGACAAAATAGTTTTCATGCAAATAAAATGAATTTTCAACGTAAAAGTTAAATTTTGAACCAAATAAATCTTTTTAATTAATTTGGTGATCTTTTTAATTATTTAATAAATCTCTTGTTTCTAGTAAAAAGATGAAATGTATATAAAAAAATTTCAACGTTAAGTTTAGTTACTTCTTTAGTCACAAAAAGGTTAATTTTCTAAAAAAATGCATTTTCAATCAAATCGATGAACTTAGAACTGAACAAATAAATATTCAAAAAATATATAATAGCTTCATTTTCAGTTAGAGAAAATTTGGTTTCAATCAAATAAATATATTTTTTACTAAAAATATTAAATGTACATAAAAAAGATTTAAACTTAAGTGTAGGTAAATTTATAGTTTAAAAAATTAATTTTTAATACAAAAAAACTACTTATTTCCAAAAAGGAATAATTTTTAACAAAACACATGAATTTTCAAACAATTATTTTAAGTTTTGATAGAATTTGCAACCAAAAAGCTTAATTTTCAGTTAGAAAAAATTGTTTTTAAGCAAATAAAATCAGTTTTCAACGTAAAATTTAAATTTTCAACCAGATGAATAAATGTTTTACTAAAAAGATTAAATGTCTATAAAAAATTTTCAACGTTAATTTTAGTTATATTTTCAGTTAAAAAAATGTATTTTCAAAAAAAAATATGATAGCTTAATTTTCAGTTAGAGAAAATAGTTTTTAAGCAAATAAAATCAATTTTTTACGTAAAAGTAAAATTTTCAACGAAATAAATAAATTTGTATACTAAAAACATTAAATGTATGTGAAAAAACTCGAAATGTTAAGTTTAGTTAAAATAAATAAATTTTCAATTAAAAAAAAACTATTTTGTGCCAAAAAAAGAATAATTTTTAACAAAACACATAAATTGTTAAACAAATATTATAATTTTGTATGGAATTTTTAACCCAAATGGTTAAGTTTCTACCAGAAAAGATAAATTTTCAACAAAATCGATGAATTTTCAACTGAAAATGGTAAGTTTTCAAAAAAAAAATATAATAGCTTTATTTTCAGTTAGAGAAAATTGTTTTTAAGCAAAAATAATCAATTTTAAACGTAAAAGTTACATTTTTAAGCAAATAAATCTTTTAAAGTATTTTTTTGATCTTGTTAATTGTTTAATAAATCTCTTTTTTCTAATAAAAAGATTAAATGTATATAAAAAAATTTGAACCTTAAATTTATTTAAATTTTTAGTCACAAGAAGGTTAATTTTCTGCACAAGAAAAAGATTTCAACAAAATCGATGAACTTTCAACCGGAAAAATATTTTTTTTTAAATTGATAGCTTAATTTTCAGTTAGAGAAAATAGTTTTTAAGCAAATAAAATCAATTTTCAACTTAAAAATTAAATTTTCAACGAAATAAATAAATTTGTATACTGAAAATATTAAATGTATGTGAAAAAAACTTGCAATGTTAAGTTTAGTTGAAAAAATTAGTTTTCAATTTTAAAAAAACTACTTTTGTGCCAAAGAAAGAATAATTTTTAACAAAACACATCAATCTTCAGAAAAATATTATAATTTTTTATGGAATTTTTAACCTAAATCGATGAACTTTCAAATGAAAAAATAAATTTTCAAACAAAAATATAATAGCTTTATTTTCAGTTAGAGAAAATTTCAACCTAAAAGTTAAATTTTCATCTACATGAATACATTTTCTACTAAAAAGATTTAATGTTAATAAAAATTGTCTTCAAGTTTAGTTACATTTTTAGTTAAAAAAATGAATTAAAAAAATATAATACCTTAATTTTCAATTAGAGAAAAAGGTTATTAAGCAAAGAAAATGAATGTTCAACGTAAAAGTAAAATTTTCAACAAAATAAATAAATTTTTATACTAAAAACGTTAAATGTATGTAAATAAAATTTTCCATGTTAAGTTTATTTAAAACATCAACTTTTAATAAAAAAAACTAATTTTGTGCCATAAAGGAATAATTTTTAACAAAACACATAATTTTTGAAACAAATATTATAACTTTTTATGGAACTTTCAAGCAAAAAACTTAAGTTTCTACCAAAAAAATATAAATTTTCAACAAAAAAAAGAATAGTTGAATCATTTTAAGTTAAAGAAAGGAATTCCAGAAGTATTTGTCGCAGTAAATTCACAATCACCCCTTCCTAAAACTCCGAAAAATTGTCAGGATCTGCACTTGACATGGGCCATTGTGCGCATGCTCGTAATCAAGTTTGAACGTGAGTTTTCCAATAAGAATTAGATAACAGTAACCTGCGTATATATACATGAGTGTGTATAAGAGGAGTTAGAAGTAGGAAACGTATTCATTCTCCAGTTTCCACTTTCGCGAAAGGTCGGCATCAAATCATTCTGGTAAGAACTCTCGAACTGTGAGGTTCACCTCTGCTTGCAAAATTGCTGATTTTTGACCATAGACGTGTGGACAACTGTAGAGTGAAGGAGACTAAAATATTCAGCAGAATGATGAGTAAGTCGATTTTTTCGTATTTATTCATTTATTCACAATTTATATTATTTAATAATAATTTATAATATTATAGAATGCCGTAATTGGTGCCTGAATTTTCTGTATTTATTTCTATAGGGATATATTTTTAAAATTTAATTTTTGTTTTTAATTAATGTGGAAATTTGTGGTACTGTGTTGATTTGTATTTTGAATTTTGAGTTTTGTGCGTGCGATAGGAAGAAAATATTAGGCTTGAAATTATTCCACGTTAAACTATTAAATTAAGGACGAGTGAAAAATTCCGAAAAATAAAATTCCCGGAATTATAAAATTGTTGAAATATGAAAATGCTGATTTGGAAAATTTTTACACGTTTAATAATATTACCGAACTAGAAAATTCCCGAACAGTTTCTATAATATGGGACTGAATAGCCCTTTAAAAAAATTCAGGCTGCCGCTGGAACGGGAAACTGGGAAATGTAAATATAAATAAATAAATAATTTTTAAAATGGATCTGTATTTGATAAAACTATATTAAATACTAAATGTAAAGGTGCGATTGGGACTTTATAACCTATTTTCAACTTAAAAATAACTTAATAATAATATATTCGTAATTAAATGCTTTTATTAAATTAAAAATATTGTCTCAGTTTTTAATTATTCAATTTTAAACCCATTTAATTTGAACATTTTTAATTAAGAAAAAGTATAATTATTTAATATTTAGCAATATTTGACAGTTAATTTAAGACGAGTAAATTAAAAAAAAACATTTAAAAGTAAACAATTTGAAATTTAATTGCAGAAAAATGTGAGTAATTTTAAGAGATATTTAGAAGTTTTAAAAAGATAAAAAATTCATTTAAAATTTAAATTACATCAAGTAATTTAAACGCAGTGTATGCATTTTTTCAGAACTTCTAAATATATTTTATAATGAATAGAATTTTCCCGAAGTTTTTAAGCAAATAAAATCAATTTTCAAAGTAAAAGTTAAATTTTCAACGAAATAATTAAATTTTTATACTAAAAATATTAAATCTATGTGAAAAAAATTTGCAATGTTAAGTTTAGTTAAAAAAATTAATTTTCAATAAAAAAAATAATTTTGTGCCAAAAAAAGACTTATTTTTAACAACACACAAATTTTCAAACAAATATTATAATTTTTTATGGAATTTTTATTCCAAAAGGTTAAGTTTCTTCCAAAAAAAAGATTCTTAACGAAATCGATCAAGTTTCAACTGAAAAATATTAATTTTCAAAAAAAATTATAACTTAATTTGAATTTAGAGAAAATGGTTTTTAAGCAAATAAAATGAATTTTCAACGTAACATTTAAATTTTCAATAAAATAAATAAATTTCTATAACAAAATTTTTTTACGTATGTAAATAAAATTAATATTAATTAATTTAGTTAATTATTATTAATTAATATTAATTAAAATATTATTTATTTAAAAAATTCATTTTTAATTTAAAAAAACTAATTTTGTGCAAAAAAAAGAATTTTTTTTAACAAAACTCATAAATTTTCAAATAAATATAATTTTTTATCGAATTTTCAACCCAAAAGCTTGAGTTTCTACCAAAAAATATAAAATTTTAACAAAAAATAGAATTAAAGCCAATATTATAGCCAAACATTTTAAAGTAAACAATATGAAATTTAATTGTTTGACATAGAAAGCTTTGAATTGTTAAACTTTTGAAAAGATTATAAAATTTATAATTTACAATTATTATTTTTTTATTTAAAAAATGTTTAATTTCTAAGTGAAATTCTTGAATTTTTTAGTATAAATAATAATTGAACACGCATTAATTGTAGAAAAAATGTGAGTAATTTTAAGAGATATTTAGAAGTTTTGAAAAGATTAAAAATTAATTTTATGTTTTAAATGCTAT
>JAWWLR010000127.1:39116081-39136078 GCA_035041075.1 Acraspis erinacei
ACGTCCACACATAAAGGATAAGATACAGGAAACTTCTCATTAAAAAATCTCACATTTCGATACTGGTTTTATTAGATCCTTAAGACCTAAGGATACATCTAAGAGCTGTACAAAAGTTTGTTCCAAGATTATGGATCCAATAATATCCTTAATCACTAGAATATAAAATATTCGTTAATATTCAATAAAATCTGTATAATCTATAATTAAAAATGGAAATTGAGTAGTAAAAAAATTTGTAAAAGATACAACGAATTTGCGAAACAGTGATTAAAGATTATAGTCGTCAGTTATAAACTTATATAGAATTTTGCTTATAATTATATAAAATTTTGCTTATATATGTATAAAAATTATCCTTATTTGTAAATTCGCTTACATGTAATTTTGCTTATACATAATTTGACTTACCTATCATTTTACCTATTTCCTAGATTTTTATAATTAGGAAACGAATACTTTTTCTTTCTCTAAATGTAACTTTCGTGAAGACTTAAATATTGCAGATGAATTCTATTTACAGACTTTCATACAATGAACTTTCAGACCCAGATTCAAACACAATTGTGATTTGATTTCAACTTCACTTCAGCATCACAGTATCTGAATCTCTGACACAATCGACGACATTCGTCGATTTTTTGGGGGATTTTTGTCAAAAAATCTCAACCGGTCTCGATAAAAAAAAGACCGCAACTCGAAAGTTGATTGGACGGATTTAATTAACGTATCGTATACGCTTGGTGGTAAATAAATAATAAGTTAGGCGATTTAGGCCGATTCTTTGCCATTGGCACTTGAGTTTATTGTCGCCATTTCGTGCTCGGCTGGTTTATTCCGCCCGTTACTTATTGTCACTGCGTCCTCACAAGTCTGAAAGAATTTAATTAAAAATTAAGAAAAAAATTAATTAATTAATTAATTGATAATGATCATTTGCTAGCAGAGTGTGAAGATTACGGAAATATTAAGAGACTTTAAGAGGCTTGCAGCATAAAATCAGAAAAGAGGAAATATTGAATTAACAAACAGTTTCATTCACAACTAAATAGTGAAAGTTTCAAGATAAATAGATGATTTTTTTAGGAGAGAGTAAAATTTTTAAAGAAAGGGTGGACAAACCAATTAAATTTTCAATCAGATATTTAAATTTTAGGCAAAATAGTTGAATTTTAAAACTTAAAATATTAATTTTCAATAAAATAGTTGAATTTTTAAGCGAATCATTAAGTTGCTAAAGATCAATTTTCAACTAAATGGTCTATTCGACCATGGTGCACGGTTATGGAATATTATTAATGAGTTTGAAGACAAATGAAGACGAATCTTCAACAAAACGAAATAAAAACTTAAATCTTCTAAAAATCTTCTAAAAAATGCATCTTTTGGGCTATTCGCCCAAAATATGCATTTTTTAGAAGACAGTTGGACTTTTAAACAAATAGTTGAATTTTCAATTGAAAAAGATGAATTTTTCAACCAAATGGCCGATTAAAAAAAAATTAAACTCAAAAACAAAAAATTCAATTTTTAATAAATTAGTCTAAATTTAAAAGCATAAAGACAAATTTTCAAAAAAGCTTGAACTCTAAAAAAATATGAATTTTTAATCACGTATTTGATTTTTTGACCAAATATTTGAATTTCAAGTAAAAGGAATGACTTTTCATTTAAAAAAAAATTTTAGCAAAGATTTAACTTATCAAACAAATAACTTAAACGAAATTGTGAACTTTTCAAGCTAAGAAAATTATTTTTTTTTTATGAAAATTGAATTTTTAACGAAAGAATACAATTTTCAAGAAAATGATCAATTTCTAAACAAAATAATTGAATTTAATACAAAATAGTCGAATTTCCAAACTAGAAAAATTAATTTTCAATAAAATAGTAGAATTTTTAAACAAATAGTTTAATTCTCAAATCACAGAGATGAAAATTTCAACCAAATGGCCGATCAAAAAAAAAGTACATTAAAAAAAACAATCGCATTTTTAATTAAATCGTTCAACTTTTACGGAAAAAAGAAAAAATTTCAAAAAAGCTTGAACTCTAATAAAATATAAATTTTTAATCACGTAGTTGATTTTTTTACCAAACATTTGAATTTCTAGTAAAAGGGACGAATTTTCATTTTAAACAAATTTGAGACAAACAGTTAATTTATCAAACAAAAAGTTTTACTTAAATAAAATTGTGAACTTTTCAGGCGAAGCAAATTAATTTTTTTTAAATGAAAATTTAATTTTTAACAAAATAATACAATTTTCAACAAAATGATCAATTTCTAAACAAAATAATTGAATTTAATACAAAATAGTTGAATTTTCAAACTAAAAAAATTAATTTTTAACAAAATAGTAGAATTTTTTTTTATTAGAATTTTTAACAAAGCTTGAAATCTAAAAAAATATGAATTTTTATTCACGTCCTTGAAGTTTTGACCAAATATTTTTATTTCAAGTAAAAGGGAGGAATTTTCACTAAAAAAATTAAAAATTTTAGACAAAAAGTTAAATTATTAAACAAACAGTTTTAATTACAACCAAATTGGAAAATTTTCAAGCTAAGCAAATTAAGTTTTTAAAAGACAGTTGAATTTTTATCAAAAGAATATAATTTTCAACAAAATGATCAATTAAAAAAAATCAATTTAATACAAAATAGTCGAATTTTCAAAGAAGAAAAATTAATTTTCAATAAAATAGTAGAATTTTTAAACACAGAGTGGAATTTTCAGTTAACTAAGATGAATTTTCAACCAAATGGTCGATTTTTTAAACCAAATAGAATTAACTTTAAAAACAAATAGTTCAATTTTTAAACAATTAGTCGAACTTTCAAGCCAAAAAGACGGATTTTTAACAAAGCTTGAAAATTCTAAAAAAGATGATTTTTTAATCGCGTAGTTGAATTTTTTGATCAAATATTTGAATTTCAAGTAAAATGGACGAATTTTCAAAAAATAAGAAACTTTAATTTTTAGGCAAATAGCTAAATTATCAAAAAGTTTTGCTTAAAACCAAATAGTGGAATTTTCAAACTAATCAAATTAATTTTTTAGAAGACCAGTTGCATTTTCAATAAAAGAATTCAATTTTTTACAAAACATTAAAAATTTTAACAAAAGAATTAAACTTAAAACAAAATAGTCGAGCTTTCAAACTAAAAAAATAATTTTTAAGAAAATAGTCGTATTCTTAAACAAATAAATAAATTTTCAATTCACAAAGATGAATTTTCAACCAAATGGTCAATTTTTTAAACAAAAAAGAATTTTCAACCAAGCTTACAATTTTTTCAAATATTAATTTTTAACGAAACAGTGAATTTTCGACCAAATATTTGAGCTTTCAAGTAAAAGGTACCAATCTTAATTAAAAATTAAAATTTGTAGACAAATAGTTTTACTCAAACCAAAGCAAATTAATTTTTAAAAAGACAATGGAATTTTTAACAAAATAATACCATTTTCAACAAAGTGATTCATTTTTAAACAAAATAATTCAATTTCATACAAATAGTTGAATTTTCAATTGACAAAGATGAATTTTTAACCAAATGGTACATTTTTCAAATAAAAAACAATTAACTTCAACAAAAACCAGTTGAATTTTTAATCTAATAATCGAACCTACAAGTCAAAAAGATCAATTTTCCACAAAGCTTGGAATTAAAACCAGATAGTGGAATTTTCAAGCTAAAAAAATTAATTTTTTAGTCGACAGTTGATTTGTTTAACAAAATAATTAAATTTTCAATAAAAGAATCACATTTTTAACAAGATAATAATTTTTCTAACAAAATAATTAAATTTTCAATAAAAGAATCACATTGTTAACAAGATAATAATTTTTCTAACAAAATAATTAAATTTAAAACAAAGTAGTTGAATTTTGAAACTATAAAAGTAATTTTTAATAAAATATTTGGTTTTGAACCGTTAAATTAAATTGTTAAGGTACAAAGATGAATGTTCAACTAAATGGTCCAATAGCCGAAAAGATAAGTTTTCTAAAAGACAGTTGAATTTTCAACCAAGAAATTTTCTACAAAAAACCTAAAGAAAATAAATCTTTAAGTCAAAAAGAGCAATTTTCAACAACGCTTCCATTTTAGAAAATGTCAATTTTTAACAAAATAGATAAATTTGCGAGAAAGTAATTAATTTTCCATAAAAATAGTTAAATTTTTAATCACGCAGTTTTTAATTTTCGACCTAGAAAGATGATTTTTAAACAAAATAGTTGAATTTTTAACAAATAATTAAATTTTCAAAAAATATTAAATTTTTGACCATAATAATTCAATTTTCATTAAAATTATTGAATATTCAACTAGACTGATGAATCTTCAAAAAACAAAAATTTTTAAGTCAAAAAGAGCAATTTTCAACAACGCTTTCAATTTTAGAAAAATGTGAATTTTTAACAAGTAATTAAATTTTCAAAAAATATTTAATTTTTTACCATATTAATTCAATTTTCATTAAAATTATTGAATATTCAACTAGACTGATGAATCATAAAAAAAAAAAAATTTAAGAAAAAAGTTAAACATTCAACCAATTAGTTATATTTTTAGAATTTAGAGAAATTTTAAAAAATGAGAATTTTTCAGAAAACCGTTGAATTTTCAACCAAGAAATATACATTTTTGACTAAAAACTTTTCTACGAAAAAAGAATAATTTTTAACTTAAAAAAAATAAATCTTTAAGTCAAAAAGAGCAATTTTGAACAACGCTTTCAATTTTAGAAAAATGTGAATTTTTAACAAAATAGATAAATTTGCGAGAAAGTAATTAATTTTCCATGAAAATAGTTAAATTTGTAATCACGAAATTTTTAATTTTCGACCTAGAAAGATGATTTTTAAACAAAATAGTTGAATTTTTAACAAATAATTAAATTTTCCAAAAATAGTTAATTTTTTACCATAATAATTCAATTTTGATTAAAATGATTGAATATTCAACTAGACTGATGAATTTTCAAAAAAAAATTTTGAAAGAAAAAAGTTAAACTTTCAACCAATTAGTTATATTTTTAGAATATAGAGAAATTTTAAAAAATGAGAATTTTTCAGACAACCGTCGAATTTTCAACCACGAAATATAAATTTTGAAATAAAAACTTTTCTACGAGAAAAAGAATAATTTTTAATTAAAGAAATATTAATTTTTAATAAGAAACGATTAATTTTTAATCCAAAAGGACGAATTTTCAACAAAGCTTTGAATATTTAAAAAAGACTTTCTAACAAAATAGTTGTATTTTCAACAAAGTAATTAAATTTTCTTTAAAATATTTGAATTTTCAACCAGATAATTAAGCCTTCAAACAAAAGGAACGAATTTTCAATAGAATAGTTTAATTTTTAGCTAAATATACAATTTATCAAACAGTTTCATTTAAAACCAAATGGTGAATTTTCAAAGCAAAAAGATGATTTTTTTAGAAAAGAATTATATTTTCAACAAAAGAATTAAAAATTCAACAAAGCATTTTAATTTTTAACAAAATAATTGAATTTTCCATAAAATACTCAAATTTTAATCAAAATAGTTAAATTTTTAATAAAATAATTAAAGTTTCAACGAAATAATTGAATTTTTAATAAAATAATTCAATTTTCAAGAAAGAAGTTACATTTTTAAATAAATAGTTGATCTTTTAACCAAAAGGATGAATCTTCAACAAAAAAGAAATACTTTCAACAACCAAAATTTATTTCTAAGAAGAAAGTTTAACTCGTACACAAATAGTTAAATTTTCAATAAAGAAGATTCATTTTCTGCCAAAAAGACGAATTTATAAAAAAAATACTTAAATTTTTTAGCAAACGGTTGAATTTTGAAGCCAAAAGATGATCTTCTTCGAAAACAATTTAATTTTTCATAAAAGAATTATATTTTTAACATAAGAATTAAAATTTTTAACAAAATAGTTTAATTTTCAATTTTATCCAAATACTTAAATTTTGAAGCCAAAACAATGAATTGTTTAGAAGACAGTCGAATTTCCAACCATAAAAGAAATTAATTTTCAATAAAAGAATTAGATTTTCAGCGAAAGAATTAACAAAATAGTTGCATTTTTTACAAAATAATTAAATTTTCAACTAAAATGAGGAATCTTCACTAAAAAAATGTTTTTTTTACATAAACGGTCAATTTTAAGCCAAGTAATTAAATTTTCAATCACGAAGATCAATTTTCTATATAAAAATAGATGAATTTACAACACAAAAATAAAATTTTAAACAAATAGTTGAACTTTTTCAACCACGAAACAATTTTCAGTCCAAAAAGACAAATTTTCAACAAAGCACATCAACTTTTGAACAAAGAAAATTACTTTTTGACGAAATAGTTAAATTCTCAACAACTACAATGTAATTTTTCTTCAAAAAATCGAATGTTTGTCCAAAAAAGATGACTTTTTCAACAATTAGTTGAATTCTCAACAAAATAATTAAACTTGGAACCAAATAGTCGAATTTCTATGCAAAAGAGATAAATTCTTAACCAAAAATATAATAATTGACTTTTCAATCAAAATGAATGAACTTTCAATTTTTTATTCAGCCAAAAAACTACAGAAAGAGGAAGTTTTTTTTGGAAAAGATTAATTTAAAAAAAAAAAGGACAAAAGAGGGTAATAGAAGAGATAGTATGAAGTCTAAGTTGATCTAATTCTTACTGCAAAACTACTTTTTAAGAGCAGATAGAAATTACTTTTGGAAGATAAGATCGACTTTAGAATAGAGATAAGACAGATTTCTATAAAAAAAAGTGTGGGTGCACTAAAAATGAGAAAAGAAAAAAGCAATAAATTACCCATAGTTTCTTGTTGTAATTCTACCTTGTAGGAAGGGTTGTCATAGGCCGAAGTTGTTTTTCGAGGCGAAATATCAGCCTTACTACTTGTTCTTCTTTTCATGAGCATCATCAGCAGAATGAGAGTTGACAAAATTGCGAGAGAAGCCACTATCGCAACTATCACCAGTGGTCCATAATAATCTCCATCGTGAAGTGGTATCGATGCTAATTTTCCTAAAAGCAGGAAAATTTTTTAATTTTTGCATCCAACATTCAGAATTTGGCTAAGTAAACATTTTAGAAATAGTCCTCTTGAAAAACTGAAGATAAAAGTCCCTTGGGAGATTTCTCTCAGATCTGTAGTTTCTCTACTAGAGCAGTTTGAAGCCGGACCAATCGGGCGCGACGATCTATGGAGCGTGCGCAATCGATATTCAGTTTCTATTGGTCCAGCTTTAAATCTGTTTAACTAGAGAACTAATCATCCTAGAAAGATGGTTCCAGAGACTTTTTTGTCCAGTTTTTAAAGGAGAAGATCCTCAACTGGTTCTGTTCACGATAAAATAATAATTCCCTTTATTTTTACCTACAACTTACAACCAAATAGTGGAATTTTCAAGTTTAGAATATTAATTTTTCAGAAGACAGTTGAATTTTCAAAAAAGAATTACATTTTTAACAAAATATTTAAATTGTTAACAAAACAATTAAATTTAAAACAAAATAGTTGAATATTCAAACCTGCAAAATAATTGTCAATAAAATAATTGATTTTTTAACTGAATAATTGAAATCTCAACCTACAAAAATGACGTTCAACTAAATGGTCGAATAGCCGAAGAGATGAATTTTGAAGAACACAGTTAAATTTTCGATCAGGAACAGTGAATTTTCAGCTAAGCACTTTTCTACCAACAAAGATAAATTTTTATCCTAAAAAAGATAAGTCTTCAACTCAAAAAGACGAATTTGCAACAACGTTCTCAATTTTCAGAAAAAAAATAAGTTACTAGTTGGATTTTCTTCATAGTAATTAAATTTTCCTCAAATATTTCGAATTTTCGAAATAAAAAAAAAGAATTTTCAAACAAATAGTGAAATTTCCAAACCTAAAAGATGAATTTTTTAGAAGATAGTTGAATTTTGAGGCTATGAGATTAATTTAAAAAAAAGAGTGGGATTTTTTAACAAATAGTTCAATTTTCAATTCAAACAAATAAAATTTCAACCAAATAGTTAATTTTTAAAACAAAAAAGAATGAACTTTAAAAACAAACAGTTTCTTTTTTAATCAAATAGTCCAAACTCTTAAAAAAACTACTTTTGAAACAAAATAATTAAATTTTCAATAGAAAAATTAAGTTTTCAACAAAATAATCAATTTTTTAAACAAAGAAGAATGAACTTTAAAAACAGTTTCTTTTTTAATCAAATAGTCGAAACTCTTAACAAAAAAAATTAATTTTGAAACAAAATAATTAAAATTTCAATAGAAGAATGAAGTTGTCAACAAAATAATTAAATTTTCAACAACCTAATGGAATTTTTAAAAAAATAGTTGAATTTTCAATTTAAAAAGATGAATTTTTAACCAAACGGTCAATTTTTGAACCAAAGAACAATGAAATTCAACAAAAAGCAGGAAAAAATCTTAATTTTTTCATTAAATATTTAGAATTCTGCAAAATAAACATTTTATAAATATTCCTCTTGAAAAACTGAAGATAAAAGTCTCGTGGAAGATTTTTCTCAGACCTGTAGTTTCTCTACTAGAGCAGTTTGAAGCCGGACCAATCGCGCGCGACGATCTATGGAGCGTGCGCAGTCGATATTTAGTTTCTATTGGTCCAAATTTAAATCTGTTTAACTAGAGAACTAATCATCCTATAAAGATTGTTCCAGAGACTTTTTTGTCCAGTTTTTAAAGGAGAAGATCCTCAACTGGTTCTGTTCACGATAAAATAATAATTCCCTTTATTTTTACCTACAACTTACAACCAAATAGTGGAATTTTCAAGTTTCGAATATTAATTTTTCAGAAGACAGTTGAATTTTCAAAAAATAATTATATTTTTAACAAAAACAATTAAATTTAAAACAAAATAGTTGCATATTCAAACCTGAAAAATTAATTGTCACTAAAATAGTTGAATTTTCAACTGAATAATTGAAATCTCAAGCTACAAAAGTGACGTTCAACTAAATGGTCGAGTAGCCGAAGAAATGAATTTTGAAGAAGAGAGTTAAATTTTGGATCGGAAATAGTGAATTTTCAGCTAAGCACTTTTCTACCAATAAAGATAAATTTTTATCCCAAAAAAGACAAGTCTTCAACTCCAAAGATGAATTTGTAACAACGCTCTCAATTTTCAGAAAAAAATTAACAAAATAGTTGGATTTCCTTCATAGTAATTAAATTTTCCTCAAATATCTCGTATTTTCGAAATAAAAAAAAAAGAATTTTCAAACAAATAGGGAAATTTCCAAACCTATAAGATGAATTTTTTAGAAGATAGTTGAATTTTCAAGCTATGAGATTATTTTCAAAAAAAGAGTGGGATTTTTTAACAAATAGTTGAATTTTCAATTCACAAGAATAAAATTTCAACCAAATAGTTAATTTTTCAAACAAAAAAGAATGAACTTTAAAAACAAACAGTTTCTTCTTTAATCAAATTGTCCAAACTCTTAAAAAAAAATTAATTTTGAAACAAAATAATTAAATTTTCAACAAAATAATGGATTTAAAAAAAATAGTTGAATTTCCAATTCAGAAAGATGAATTTTTAACCAAATGGTCAATTTTTTAGCCAAAAACCATTAAGATCACCAAAAAGCAGGAAAATGCTTCATTTTTGCATTAAATATTTAGAATTCGGCAAAATAAACATTTTAGAAATATTCCTCTTAAAAAACTGAAGATAAACGTCTCTTGGAACATTTTTCTCAGACCTGTAGTTTCCCTACTAGAGCAGTTTGGAGCAGGACCAATCGGGCGCGACGATCTATGGAGCGTGCGCAGTCGATATTCAGTTTCTATTGGTACAACTTTTAATCAGTTTAACTAGAGAACTTATCACTCTATAAAGATGATTCCAGAAACTTTTTTGTCTGGTTTTTAAAGCAGAAGAACCTCATCTGGTCCTGATCACGATAAAACAATAATTTTTTCAATTTTTACCTGAATATGCAGGACCACCGGGCTTGGTACTGAAGTCGAGGACGTTGCTCTTCTTGATTTTTCCGTTTGTGAGGTAGACCTCAATCCACAACCGATATCTGGTTCCAGGTTTCAGGTCTCTGATAGTCGTCTTTGCAGGGGAATCCCTCTTGGCAATTTTGAAGACACTGGTGTCTTCTTTTCCGGTATCACTTTGATAAATCGCCCGGTAGATGTTGACGTATTTATCTTCAGGATATGGCACTCCACTCCAGGAAATGTCGACCTCTTGGGATTTTCTTTCGTCTACATTGGCCCTTACGCTGAAGAAATAAGGATCTGGTTCTTCGGATGTGGTAAAGTGAATCTGGAATTCAAGAAATTCAGCTAGGTGAGATAACAAGTCAGGGTTAATTTAAGATCCTAATTTCGAAATTTGGGGCCCAATTTTTCATTATCCCTGGGCATTATAAATTTTTCTTTCAGGTATAAAAAAAATTTTACATCAAAGAGATCAATAATGTTAATGCAAAATTAATGTTTATTTATAAATTTATCCTAACGACTTTTAAGACCAATAATTGAGTTTTCAACTAAAAGAGGTAAAATATTACCCAAAAATAAAATAATTAAATTCTCAATTAAAATAATTAATTTTAAACAAAACAAAATTTAATTCACATCAAAAAGTGTAATAGTTAATAAATATTTTTTTTTTAATTTTTAAACCAAAAACAGTTGAATTCAAACAGCGAATAGGAATTTCCGACCAACTAGTTGAGTCGTCATCCAAAACAGATTAATTTTGAATCCAAAAAGAGCAATTTTCAACAAAAGAGTTGAATTATCAAACATGGAAGATTTTCCGGTAAATGAGAAATATGTCATCCAAAATGTTGAATTTTCTATAAATCAGTTGAGTTTTCAACCAGAAAATATGAATTTTCACCAAAAAAAACCTGAATTTTCAATAAAAAAAGACGAATTTTCAACAACTTGAATAAATTTTCAACTGAAAAAGATAATTTTTCAAGTGAAAATTGAATAGTTACATTTTCAATTAAAAAATTTAATATAAACAAAAGTAATAGAATTTTGAAGAAAATAGTTATGTTTTCAGCCAAGGACATGAGAATTTTCAAATAAAATTATAAACATTCAAACAAACAAAAAAAATCAATTTTAACAGAATGGTTGAATTTTTAACCAAAAGACGATTTTTCTATTCAAATGTCCACCATTATACAAAATACATAAATTTTAAACTAAAAAAGATAAATTTAAACGAAAAATCAGAATAGTTAGACTTTAAGTTAAAAACATACATTTTCAATATATACAAGAATTTTCAACAAAGCAGTTAAAATTTCAAACGAAGAAATATATTTTCAAATAACATTATGAATCTTTCAACAAAAAAAGCAATGAATTCATAAATAAATAGTTTATTTTTTAATGAAAGAGATTACTTTTCAACTAAGAATATTAATTTTCCATTAAAAAATACGAATTCTCCATCAAATATTTAAATTTTCAATCACAGAAATTAATTTTTAAAGAAAATGATGAAACTTCAACCAAAAAAATGAATTTTCAACGAAAAAGATTGATTTTCCATCCAAAAAGAAATTTTTGAAGACAAACATAAATTGAAAAAAAAGATACATTCTTAATCAACAATAAAATGCAAATAAAATGAATTTTTAACTAAAATTAAAATTTTCAACCAAAAATAGAATTGGTCAATTAAAAGAAATATCAAAGATAAATTTTATATCGAAAATACCAGTATTCTACAAAATACGCAAGAATGTTTAACTAAAAAAATACATTTTTAAGAAAAAATGAATTTTTATAAAAATAGTTAACTTTTTAATAAAAGATAAATTTTCAATTAAAAATATAATAGTACATTAAAAAAACTCGAGTTTTTTAAAACAAATTAATTGAACTATATTATATATAAAAAATAAAATAACATTTTGTGTAAATTTTATTATTAAATTTCTCTAAACATGTAATATATAGAGACAATATTGTCGTTGGTATTAACTTCAGTAATATTTTCTTTCTATTTATATTCTTCGGAAATATATAGACTACATTTTTTATATTAGGATTAATAAACTGAACAAAATTTTTTAACATCTTAAAATTTCCAGTTATAGTAACTGAAACAGTTTAGCAAAATTTAGAAACAGTTTCTGTGTACAGCTTTAGTGTCGCGTCTCTGAAAATTCCTACAGAAATTTCTAATAGTGTAGATGTAGTCTTCAAAAATTAAAATTCCAAAATGTTTTTTTTGGTAAGTTGTTCTTTCATTTACGAATTTCCAAAAAATACGTGCATAAATGAAACTTTCCAGTTAGCAAACGTGCGAGGCACGCGGTGAGTGCATAGTGCGAGCCACATGCGTCGCATATGGTGAGGGTCACGTACGTGCGAGGCGTACGCCTCGCACTTCGTGATGAGCATGGAGTGCAGGCACAAAGAGAGCACAATGCATGGATAATTCGTTACAATTTTTTTCGTAAAATAACAGTATAAATACACAAATTCAAAATATTTTTATCGGGTACAATTTTTAATATTCATAATGCATAGGGAAGAACTTCATTATTTTATCTTCCTAAACAAATAATTTTTCATTAATGTGAAAATTTTTGATTAGTGTGAAAAATTATTTTTGAAATTTTATTTTTATTTCTTACTATCTATTTAATAAAATATTAAAATTAATATGAAAAAATGATAGATTTTGTTATTTCATTCAATAGTTTTTTTTAATTTCCCTCCAGTCACCGACGCCATGTTGTTTTAATCTCAACACCAGCGGGCGGTCAACGGTCCGAATTTGGCTCGAAAAATGATTATTTTTATTAAGAATTATTGTGTGCCAAGTTCGAATGGTATTTGCCGAGTTATCATTTTCATATTTTCAACGTAATGTAAAAAATCATTTTACTCGCACGACGTGCGAGACATATGCGACCACATGGACGACACATCTGCGTGGTGATATGAACTCACGTAATACGGCCTTATCCGCACGCGTGCGACCCATAATGCTCGCACTGTGCAGGCATTTTGTTATCTGGGTTCTTCCTTAATAAATCTTAAGAAAATCTCTCACCCTCCCCCCTCTAGATGTTACGTAATATAAGTACGGTCCCTTACCTTCTTATCGCTGATCAGTTCAGTTGTCTGTCCAGGGAAAGGTATGAATATAATCTGAACTTCATACTTCGTTGAAGACTTTAGATTCTCAATCTCATAGTTTGTCACCTTCCTGTGAATCATAGGCGTTGTGATATAAATCTTGCTGTCAGGTTCCTTATATCTCAGCTGAATTCCATCTATAAATTGGAGTTCATAGTCAGACAGGGTCTTCCAGTGAACATTGACCCAGGTGGAGTTGATATCCTGGATCCTGAGCTCCGCGTCGATTGGAATTTGTGGAGGCAGTGTCGAAACTTCCGGAACCTTGTCCAGAGTTCTAACGCTGTAGATTTTGCTGTAGATAGGAGTGTTGTTCAGCTTGTGAAGTTTGACTATAATCTGGACCTTATATTCGGTCGAAGGTTTCAAGTCTCCCAGCTCGAACTCCAGTTGTTGAGTTGCAATCAGATCATCTGGTGGTGCAAACTCTTGAGACTTCCAAGTAGTTGGTTCAAAGTTCCTGAAAATGAGGATTAGAATTGGAATCTAGAAGTTAGAGATAATACGTGTCATTGTGGATATTGATTTCCCCTCTTACGTTTGGTCTCCGGTGTAGCGAAGTTCGACTCTTCCATGAAGGCCGACAAAAATAGCTGGAACCGTGAAGACTAATCGAACAGTGTGTTCATCGAGAGCTTCTAAAGCTTGAACAGTCACTTCCTGTTGACCTACTTGACCATTGAATCCTGGTGGTGGAGCAGCTATTGGGAAACCTTGATGGATTCCGTGTTCGGGTCCTGCATTAAGGAAGAGATGTTAGTAAACGAGGAACTTTCCAAGACTTGTATAATCATTTTTCTTGCATTAGTGTCAAAATCTGCCAAGTGAGCCAACTATTTTTCGATGTTCGAGCTTTTTTCGCGGAAATAACTTCTCTATCTAATTATTTATTTTTTATTATCGAATATCAATCTGGATTTCATAACGCATCACAAGACAAAAGGAAAAACATGAAAAGTTCCATCGAGAAGCAAGTTATTGCTTTTTTTCGCTCGCCACTCAGCGCGCGCCGCCCCACTGTGGGAGGAAATCAATGCACTCTTTTCGTTCAAAAATGTTCAGAGCCTTCAATTTTGGTCTGATTCATTGGATGCATTTCGCTATTTTTTGAAACGGTAATTGTAAACTACAGACTCTTTTGATATGGATTTTTATTTTTACAATAACCGTCATTTGTTGAAAATATAAATAATTTATTTAAAAAAATAAATTAAATATAACTTTTTATGTTTGTCCATCGACTATCAATCTTTATTTCATAACAAATTAAATGAAAAAAGAAAGACATGAAAACTTTCATAGAGTCGCAAGTTATTGCTTTTTTTTTCGCTCGCCACTCAGCGCGCGACGCCCCATAGTGGGAGGAAATGCACTCTTTTCGTTCAGAAATGTCCAGAGCCTTCAATTTTCGTCTGATTCCTTGGATACATTTCGCTAATTTTTGAAATGTTAATTGTAAACTACACACTCTTTCGATACGGATTTTTAATTTTTACAATAACCGTAATTTATTGAAAATATTAAAACAATTTATTTTAACAAATGAAAATAAATATAACTTCTCTATCTAGTTTTTTATTTTTGAATATCGAATATCAATCTTGATTTCATAACGCATTACAAGAAAAAAGAAAAACATTAAAACTTTCATGGAGTCGCAAGTTATTGCTTTTTTTGCTCGGCACTCAGCGCGCGCCGCCCCACAGTGGGAGAAAATGCACTCCTTTCGTTCAAAAATGTCGAGAACCTTCAACTTTGGTCCCATTTTGATTTTTTAATAATTAGAGTTCTTTAAATTTTAAAGAGCTTGCCGCTCCGAACTTTTGTCTCCTCTATTTGTTTATTAATAATTTATCCACTCAACGTATGGAAAAATTTAAATTTTGTACGTAAAATTTTTTTACGCTTTCATAACTGATTAGGTAAACTTTATATTGTCTTAAATGAATGTTTAGGGACTCATAGAATACAAATAATTTGTTTATTATTCCATTTGTTTGTTATAAACAAATTTTATGAACAAATTCGCAAATAGTCTTATTATCGGGAAAAAAATTTCTTGTTGTTAAAAGTTCTTCATATTAATTTAGTAATCACATTTAGTTACACAAATAATTAAAAAGTTTATAATAAACATTGTTATAAACAATTCTTATGGAAAAATATTAAAATTTCAGATTTTTCAAATTATAAATTCCTTCAATCGTCAGAATTTCAGATATTCCTCAAAATAATAAATACTTATTAATATTAAAAAAATATGAAGATTTAAATTTTTAGAAACAAATTATATAAACAAATTCAAAATTTTGGCTCTTTGCACAGAATTTTTTTTGCACTGGAAATGTTTTAATATATTAGACGAATGCCTGCTAGTCACAAAAATATTTGAGAAGTTAACAATAACGATTATTATAAATAATTCTCGTGACAAAATGTTCACATATTAAGGTTTTATAAAATAAGACTATTTGTCAATTTATAAAACTTGTTTATAACCAATAAATGGAATAATAAACAAATTATTTGTATTCTATGAGCCCCTAAACATGCATTTAAGAAAATATAAAGTTTTTCTGATCAATTATTAAAGCGTAAAAATTGTTATCCACAAAATTTCAGTTATTCCATATTTTGAGTGGACAAATGATTAATAAACAAATAGAGAAGACAAAAGTTCGAAGCGTCAAGCTCTTTAGAATTGGATGAACTTTAATTTTAAAAAGAAAAAACTCGGATCAAAATTGAAACCTATGGATATTTTTGAACGAAAAAGGTGCATTTCTTCCCACTATGGGGTGACGCGCGCTGAGTGCCGAGCGAAAAAAAGCAATAACTTTCGACTCGACGAAACTTTTCAAGTTTTTCTTTGTTCGTGTATTGCTTTATGAAATAAACATTAATTTATATTTATTTTTATTTGTTTAAATAAATTGTTTATATTTTCAACAAATTATGGTTATTGTAAAAATAAAAAAGAATAATATTTCAACGGGAGAAATTTTTGTTTTTAGAAAGATATTATCTTATTGTAAAAATATTTTATATTTTTAATAAAATAGGAATAAAATACTAATTTAAGCTGCATATTTTCATAAACACCCGCTTTTTCGTGTAATAAATAAATTTGTTACGATTTTTCAAATAATAAATAAAAAACTAATATGCTTTGACTTAAAAAATTATATTTTAAAAACCAATTCACGAATTTTCACAAAATATAAAAAATGTTACCCAAATATAATTTATTTTTAACAAAAAAGGCAAATGAATTTTGAACTAAAATTATGAATCAACCAAAAATCTGAGCTTTTAAGAAAGATAGTTCAAATTTCAATCAAAGACCTTAATTTTTAAACTAAAAAGATAAATTTTTAATAATAAATGTACTAGACAATATTTCAAAAAGAAAGATTATAATAAGAAATTAAAAACAGCGGGGTTTATAAAAACGAATTTTAAACCAAATAATTACATTTTCTAATAAATTGTTAAATTTGAGCAGTGAAAATATTAATTTTCTACAGAATAGTTAAATTTTCAACTAGAAAATTAATGTACTACCAAAGGAGATTAAATTGTAACCAGAATGTTGCAATTTTTACTACAAAAGGTTAAATTTCTACAGTAAGAGACGAAGTTTCAAACTAAAAATGTAAATGTTTAACCAAATATTTTAATTTTTAATTTAGAAAAATCATTAGTCAAGAAAAAAAAAATTTAAAAAAATTGTTAAAGTTTAAAGTCAAAAAGACAAAATTTTCAACAAAGAAGTTAAATTTTCAACCGAGAATTATGATTTTTTAAAAGAAAATTGTTGAATTTTCAAGAAAATAATTTAATTTTGAACGAAAAAATAAAAATTTTAGTCAAAAATACTATTTATATTATTTTTGGACTTTGAAGTGAGTCAGAGATCGATTTTAAACGCTTCTAAAGATTTTAGGTTATTTTTTTAAAATCCAAAGAATTTTAAGGGATTTAGTTCCAAAATGCGTTTTCACATAGTTTGTTCTTATTATTATAAACGTCCAGGGACGTTAACCGCGCGTATGTTTAGTGCTATTTTGAGCAAAAATATTTAATTGTACTTCAAAGTGTCACGATTAAATTACTATTAATTAAGGATTTTTTAGAAGAGAAAATATTCTTCATTGTATGGGAATGACTTAAAATATATCAAATTGATTTATTAATTTTTAAAATGTTTTTCGGGCTTTTTTATATTGCCATGAATGTATTTTGAACGAACTAAGTATCCTGGAATTGGAACGATTGGAATGAACCACGGAAGAGCCTGATTGGTCAAAATATTAAAAAGTAATATGGCGGCTAAAGTGGTCTCATTGGTGCTCAGTTGTACCGCTTAGTGACGTCACGTCTGTTTGAATGTGATCCAAAAAGTATAAACTAGAAATTAATTTTTGTAAAGTATTAAAAACCTAAAAACAATTCTTTTTTCCATAACGTGATTCACTGCTTCATTTGTCCTTCGGAATCGAATAAACTAATTTCCGCGAAAAAAGCTCGACCATCGAAAAATAGGTTGCTCACTCCGCAGATTTTGACTCATTAAGGGATAAGAGTCTTGAACTCGAAATCGGAGACGAACCTGACTGGTTGGGCGTGTGTGCTGCGAACGGATGGTTCAAGTGCGTGAGTCCAGGTTGCGAAACATGATCGGCAGGATGAGGCAAAGGAGGCGGGGTGAGTCCCGCCACGTTGTGGGAAATACCCTCAGGATCATGATAGTGTGGGAAGGGATGGTTAGGATCATGGGGACCAATGTGCGTCAACAACAATTCTTCGATTTGCTCCGGAGAGCTAGGAATATCCGGGGTATGAATATGAATCGTGGTTTCGCCATTTTCATTCTGCTGAGTAAAGATATGTGGCTTAGCTGCCTTCTTGGGAGGCAGGGGATCATTATTTCCATAGAAAGGAGGGATTTGATTCACAGGTGGGTTCTTCTGGCCAACAATTTTTTTGTGGAGGTCGTAGAGACCTGGGTGTCCTTGCGGAGGACCATGTTCGAGTTCGATCAAGCCAGGATGTTGGGATATGGGATGAATGAATGGATGGTACTGATCCTCATGAATATTGGGATTCTTCTGTACTTGAGGTTTGACTTTCCCCTCATTAGCAGATGAATCTTTCTTCTTGGGAGGCGAGGGGATAACCAAGTTGGGATCATTCGCTTCAGATTTACCAGGTCCTCGATAAGGAGGTCCTGCAGCTGGGTTTTCAAACTGGGAATCAAAATGATTGGGTGGGATGTTCTCCCCATTAGCAGGGCTGAAGTCAAAGGCTGGACCGGAGGATTGATCATGGGTATCGAGAGGAATGAACTGCGGGTCTTCAACATGGCCTTCCTTTGAGGGATGTTTGTTTTCAAGAGGGAACTTGTCAGGAGCAAAAGGTCCTGGGTATTGTTCAGCAGTCTCTTTGTGGGGCTTGACAGGATCGATAGGTTTCTTCGTGTCTGATTTAGATTTTGTCTTTTCTTTGAGAGGAGGTGCAGTCTTTTCAGAGTTGGGAGGCAAATGGAAGATTTGCTCGACGCTGGGAGAGGTGGGTTTATAATCAGGATTGAAGGGACCATTGTAAGGAGAAGTGGGATGACCTGGGTCCATAGGAAGATGGAAAATACCCTGGTCAGGAGGAGGTTTCAAACTGTGCGATTTTTTGGGACCTTCCCAGGGGTAGGTACCACGCTCCGGTTCCTGGATGGGCCTGGTCATTTCCGACTTGTTAATCGGTTTTTTGCTATCGTCACTGATCGCGCCTAAGGGACCGAGATTCGCGTTCGTGCTCACTCCTGCAATAAGTAAAGTCGAGTGTCAGAATGGTCAGTGATCAGTCCCAAGTTGTCCAAAGTCCATGCATATTTACAGCATCCGATATTTTAACAATACAAGCCTACAACCGTGATATCGGGGTGGAGCATGCAACCATCTCGAGAGGGAACTACATTGTGATTTTTGAATAGTTGCAGAACGACAATCGGTTTATAAAATCCACTTTCTGTTCTTCATACAAGGATAAGAGATCCAGTCAGGTCCGCACTCCATGTTAGGTCAAGCATCCATCAAAAAGCTTATTGGGTTTCATTAATAACACCTTCACCAGTTAATTCATCATACAATCATTAGGACTAGGTTGTTAGAAACAGCGAGGAGAGGGTTAGAGTTTGATGTTTAATCGACGAGAACTAGGACGTGCTAATAGAAGTGTCTGAGTACATACCTGGTAGATTTGGTGATTTACAGACCCAGTGCATGCAACAATCATCGCCTGGCAAGTGAGTTAACGTCGCTTGATGAGGTGGACAATCTAGGGATGATAGCTGATCTGCTACTGGAGGACAGACATCTGAACAGGTGAGGTTGCCCATTTCACAGTAGCATATCTTTTCGCATCCTGTCACGTTTACTGGAAGTTGGCTCCAGTTGTCATAGACCTTGCCACTGTAGGTGCAGGAGCCATTGTCTCTGCATCTTACTTCCTGAGGACAACAATTGGGAGCCTTGGGTTCAAAATCAGGAGGTACGGTCTCCCAATCCAGACAGTGTGGATCCAGGACATCTAGTCCAAAGTCCGTTGGACATTCGATTGTGGAACAATCAGTCTTTCCGTCCTTGCCACAAGTGCAAATAGAGAGGCACTCGTCATACCATTCGGCACCAATCTTATAAGTCTTGCCTCGATGGATACAATTGTTTTTGTCCGATTTTTCTGGGATGATGGTCTTGATCACCTCTGCTAATAAGGAGACGTGGAGAGCATGACCCAGTCG